>CM045733.1:41752500-41772500 GCA_024760905.1 Plotosus lineatus
CCACAAACTACTTTTATAAAGCCTTCTAACAAAAGTTCCTTGGTGAACAACTTCCAGAACATTCTTTACAATGAACACATTACTTTCAACTTGTCTGAAATTGTTTTTTCATCTTTTCAGCTCCTTCATGAACATATCGTTCTGTGTTCAACCTAGCTTACAATTACCTACATCTCCCATCATGGTATACCCCCAATAATAGTACAGTGGTATTTACACTGCTTATTATTTATCCCAGTAGTTGGAAGTTGAATATCGAAATGACATCACTTTTAAGATTGCATTTTCCAATACTCTAAGCCATTAAAACAACATAACGCAACGCAAATCTTCCTGGTTCTGTTGGATAGAATAATCGGTTTACCCATAACACATTTCTGTGAACTTAAGGTATCTCTATGCCAAAATGGCACCCGATGCTCCCAAGGGAGTCTCAAATCATTACACAGTATGTTGCACACTGCTGAATATAACAGTAGTCTATGAGATTTCCTTTTGGCTTTTTCCCTTCTTCAGGGGTCGCCACAGCAAATGATTCGCACGTTTGATTTGGCATAGGTTTTTCCGTCGGATGCCCTTTTTGACACAACTCTTTAGCAAGGGGCAGAAACACGCTGACGGCTTTGCAGATACTCTTTACCAAAGTCAGCAATATTTTTTTTACATGCCTGAGACCATAGACAGTGAGAGACATGGCCCGCCTTTGATAACCCAGTTAGCTGCACTGTCTATATTACTCTTAATTTCCCTCTTTTTATGTATGGAACAGCCATCTTGGACTTCAGGCTCAGGGTTGGTGGTGTTTTTTTTCTTGCACACTGAGTCAGAAATCCCACTTCAGGGACTTTCTGATGGTGAATTTTCTGTTCAAAATGAAATGCACCATTAGTCCTTCAATAATGTTAACCTAAAGAGAAAAAAAGCAGCTGTCCAGAATGCTCACTTCATCTGTATGCTCTGTAAACAAATCAACATCAAAAGCTTCTGTGTTATAAGGCTAATATCAATGCCATTCCATTCATCATGTCATGGATCGTTAACTGGCTGTGCAGAGGCACCTCTTTAACTATTGCATTGTGGCGCTGCATTCTGGAATCCATAACATTTCTATTATGTCTGCACCGAACTTTTTACCAGTATGATTTTGAATACTCATGAGTAACAAAGAAGCTCTTGTCTCGGGAGTAAATGACAAAACAAATCTATTTAGCAGTTCGTTCATCTTTTTTGTACTGGTTAACACTATTTAAAACTATGAAGTTAAACAATTGACAATGAGGTGAAAAAGTCAAGGAAAATTTGACTTTAAATTAAACGAGGCCTTCAGTATGCTGTAAATATGAGGGTACCTTATCTCTTGATAATTTCTCTTATAACATTTTCCCCTGTAAATTTACTGTGAGATTGAGGAACTGGAAACTCCTGATACTGTGTGATGTATAAAAATAGGTCACACTGTCAGTAATGAGCCACAGGAGGGCAGTAAATGAGTATGTGTAAGCAGGCGGGATGCGACTCACCCAAAGCCCATGGCTTGTCCTCACCAGGCCCCAGACGACATGGATCTCTGTACTGAGTAAAAATAGCGTGCTGCTGCTCCAACTTATCCTCTAAAATAGAGAAAAAGTATAGTGAGGGAAACCAAACAAGAGAGAATGTGTGTGTGTGTGTGTGGGTGTGTGTGTGTGTGTGTGTGTGTGTGTGTGTGTGTGTGTGTGTGTGTGAGAGAGAGAGAGAGAGCAAGAGAAAACACTTTTTAGATATACAGTATCCAGTTTGAATCTAGAGCGGAATATAAGGAGGACGTCAATACTTCTGAGACTGAATGATCCAGTTAATTAAGTTGAAAAGTCCATATCAGTCAGCATGGAATCAGATGGTGATGAGGGAGTTTGATGCTAATGAGGCATCGATATCTGTCTGTCAGAGTCAGCCTGAGACACATCTCAAAATCAGCTCAAAAAATAACTAAATAATTGGCAAGAATGCTGGAAAATGGTTTTTAATTATTAGTGCAGTTTTAATTATTAGTGCAGTTCCTAAAAATGTTTCTCCTGTCATTTTTTTTTTGGGCGGGGGAGGGGGGGGGGGGGGTCAGAGCACAATAATTAAATTGTTTATTGCCTCCACCAAGTAGACATTGCTTTACATTTAATTATTATTATTATTATTATTATTATTATTATTATTATTATTATTATTATTGTTGTTGTTCATGGACCAAAAACTGACAATCACTCATATAATCCATTCATCTATACTTTCATTTTCTGAACCAATTAATCCTAATTAGAGTCGCTGGGAGTCTGGGGCCCATCTCACCTGACTCCAGCCAAGGGTAGGGTACACCCTGGACAGAACACCAGGCCACTGCAGGGCCAACTCTCAAACAACCATTCATATACTGCCAAGTGAGATTTTGAACAGCCAATTAACCTACTGTGCATGTTTATGGACGGTAGGAGGAAACCAGAGTACCTGGAGGAAACTCCCGCAAGCACAGGGAGAACATGTAAACTACACAGGCAAACGCTCCAAGTTGGAAATTGAACTCCAGGGCTTCCTGTTGTGAGGCAGACGTGCTGACCACCCTACGCCACCGTGTCGCCTATACAATGCACGAAAACCTAAATATTTTTATGTATGCTTGGTTTGTATGGATGTTCATTAATTCATTCATTCATTTGTGAAACTGCTTATTAAAGTAGTACAGGTGTTGGTATGCTACCTCAGCTGACTCTGCGTGAAGGTGGGTACACTGAACAGCTCACCAATTCACTTCAGATGCAAGACACAACTATTCACATTCACATCTAGAGAAAGTTTGGGATAGCCCGTTAACGTGCATGTCAGTGGACTGTAAACCGATGTATGTAGAGCAATCCCATATAAGCACAGGATGAACATGCAAACTCCACACAGAGATGCCCTCACCAAACCCGTGACTCAAAGCCTGGACTTTCTTACTGAGAGGCAGACGTCCTAACCACTATGCCACTGTGCGTCCTCTGTGTGGATATCAAAGCCAGAAAATTATTTAAAACTCCTCAAAACCTCAATCTACAAAGTAAAGAATTTGAGCTGTTTTGTCAAACCAAGGAAAAGGTATCTTAAAATAACCAGATAATGTTGTCTCTGCTGGATTTACTTTCTCTCAATGAATGTAAACTGCCTGAACTCACCTGAGGAGCAGTTATCAAAGTTGAGGTCTCCGAGGATGACATCAAATGCTACCTGGTCCTCCATTCCTTTCTCCTGACCTACGAATTGAGAGGTGGCTCTCTTAAAATCAGTGCCCCACTGCAGGAGCAGATCTAACTGTTCACAACGTACTGATGCATCACCTGTAAAAGACCAGGAGACAGAATCTGTTTTGATTATTTGTTTCTTAATCATTTTAACACTACTGATATTGCATGTAGGGTTTTAGAATAATAATAGTTTAGCACTTTATTGTATGTTAAATATTAAATCTGTATGAAAATTTGGTCAGGTTTAGCTGAGAGAAGTTCGTGTCTAATACCGATCAGACATATTCGTGTTCTACTTCATGCTCAAATTGGTCCCTAACACCAATCAGAGATAACATGAACACCATCTCACTGGTCTGCGTCCAGGCAGTCCCATACACAACATGCGGCAATGCACTGTGCATTCTGATTCCTTTCTAATATATCCAGGGTTAACCATTTCAGCAGATTGTGCTACAGTAGCTCTTCTGTGGGAAGATTAGAATATCAGAACAGACATACTATTATTCTTCCCATGAGCATCACTGAGACATGGACACACTTGGCCACCCTTGACACTCTGCCAGACTCTTACACTTTACTGGTTGTCCTTCCTTGTTCATCACTGATAGCCACTTTACCATTGTATACAGTGGAGCCTCAACTTACAAAAGCCCCAACAAATGAAACATCCAGGTTACGAAAAACATTTTCCTCAGATTTTTGTCTCTGGATACGAAACAAGTTCACGTTACAAAAGCACCATCTCAAAAATTCAAACAATGCACAAGTTACTCTCCCATTGACTATCTCCCAACATCCCGCCCCGCAGACCTCCCATTGGCTATCTCCCAACATCCCGCCCCGCTGGCCTCCCATTGCCTAAGAGGGATGACGCAGCTCCCTTGAGCAGCAGCTTGTTTCATGAGTTTTTCGAGTGTGCTCATTGCAACTTTATTTTTTGGCTCAGGCTTTTAACCTTGCATAAACATTTGTAAGACTCTAACTCTTCTAAGAAGACATGGTCAACACGAAATAAGTACCTTAAAAGGTATGCTTTTATAATTTTTAAGGTAGTATTGGGGGCCTTGGAACAAATCATGTGTTTTGCATGTAAAATGCATTTGAACTTACGAAAAGTTCAGGTTACAAGACCACTTCTGGAACAGATTAATTTTGTAAATTGAGGTACCACTGTACTAGAAATACTCCAAGACCTGCTATTTTAGTGATTAATAGAACAGCTGCTCAGCATCTCATTGTGGTGCTTCAAGTTAAAGGAACTCAGATCCTGACACTTGCTCATTTTCGACTTGGAGAACTGACTGTTTACTTTTTAATAATAAATCTCACTCCTTGGCAGGTGACACTATAATGAGATCCTCAATGTTATTTACATCCTCTGCCTGTGATTCGAATGCTTTTAATGTTATGGGTGATAGAGTATAGTGTATAAAGTAAAGGAAATAAAGAGAAAGAAGAAAAATAGTGAAAAAAATGAATTGATTAGACGAGAGGAAATTAAGGGAAGGGAAGGAAATAGTAAAAAACAAGAAAATGCAGAATATGATAAACAGAATTAAAAAAGAAAAAAAACATACATGGAATGAATAAAAAAGAAAACCTTAAGTCACTAAGTAGAGCTGGTATAAAAGAAAAGAGTAAGAAAAGAGATTCAGTAAAAGAGCGACAGTAGCGACAGTATAGGAATGATAGATGTGGCATTCCCATAGCAGATTTCAAAGGGATCGTGTGTGTGTGTGTGTGTGTGTGTGTGTGTGTGTGTGTGTGTGTGTGTGTGTGTGTGTGTGTGTGTGTGTGTGTGGAATGCTGCATATCTCAGAAAGTTAAGTTTAAATCAGGACAAAGAGCTCATGACTCAGGGCTGTAGTATGAGCTTAAGCTGTATACTCATGATTCAAGTGCAACACACTCCTGCCTCACAACCTCAGATCTGCTTTATATGACAATAACATTCAGCGATTCAGAACATGATGTTGACTGAATTAATCTGAGCTTCTCTTCATCACTAACATCTGAAAACACCCAGATCATTAATTATTATTGTTATTTTCATACAGACAATATCTATTCCGTTTCCTTTGGCACTATGTTGCCTTCTCCACCATTATCAAGCACAGTTAAAAAAAAAAAAAAAAAAAAAAAAAATTGTGGCCTCTGTGCCTGACAATGGAAAAGGCACGGACTCTCTACTTGTTAGTCACATAGAAGAAGGTATATTCTCTCTACTTGTCAGTTACAATGAAGAGGGTGTGACCTTTCTTCCTGCCATTCCCATTGAAAACGGCATGACCTCTCTCCCTGTCTGTAAAGAAAGCATGGTGTTTGTGCCATGTCAGTCACAATAAAGATGGCAGACCCTTCTGCCTGTAAGTCACAGTGAAGAAGGTGTAGAATCTCTGCCTCTCAGTTAAACTGAAGGCGGCATGGCCTCTGACCCTGTGAGACACAGGATACAAGGCATGGCCTCCTGATTTTTCATTCATAGGTGTTTTTTAACCATTCACAATGATGGAGGTGTATCATTCTAGACTGCTGATCTCAATGAAAAATGGGTGGCCTACCTGCTCATCATAACCAAGGAGGCATGGTCTTTGTACCTTTCAGTGAAGGAGGACTGGTCTCAGACATAGTGAGACAAGCTCATAAAAGAAAATATGGTCAACACATGTACACACACGCATACACACCCTCACACACATGAACTACCTCCATCTAATAAAGCTCTCTTTCTCTTGCTCTCTTTTGCTTCAATTTTTTGCACGAGGCGCAAATAGCTGAGTACGCTGTAATTAACATCGCTAGCAGACATGAGTGTGTGAGACTCCAGAAATAGCAGGGAGCTCTGTCTTCCCTACGTCCACAACCTTTAAATAGCAGCACTGGTGCTGAACTCAGCCACGACCCGTTACCATGGTTATGCATGGCGTGTGTGTGTGTGTGTTTCCGTGAGTGTGTGCGTGATTGGAAGGATTGTGATCATTAATCTGGGTAGAATGTGAAGGGAGATTTGTATGTGTGTGTGTGTGTGTGTGTGTGTGTGTGTGTGTGTGTGTGTGTGTGTGTGTCTGTGTGTCCACAGTTACCTTCTATAGCATGCAGATGGGTGCAGGTGATATAACCCACAATTCTCTGCTCCTGATGTGAGGTGCCCACCTGGACCTGTGTAAATAGAGGAACATCGTTAGAGCTGTGTATTTCATTCTCGATACTGACTCATTTCCCCTTAACTAGCAAGAGGCTGATTTACACAGCAGCCAATAGTGTCAAGAATATCCGTTATATCTAAACAAATATGACATTAGGTCTGTCAACTGTATAAATATATCTTTGACATGTTTGAGCTGAGGTCACGCATCAACAGCACCCATGTTGACGCAAACACACTGTCATGAAATCCAGGGTGTCCGCTGTAACCATGGACGTGATTTCATTTCAAGAATGACTGAAAAACAGAACGTCCCGAACAATGCATTCTCTCAGGGGGCGTGTTATGTACTAAAGTGAGTATGTGATAATACAAGTTCATCTTTTGTCATCGTATTTATTAGGCTAATTGACTGTTTCCCATTGCCCCTAGGTGTGACTATGAATGGTTGTGCATGTGTGTTAGATGGTCTTGAAAGCTGTTCAGGGTGTACCTTGTCTTCAACCAGAGACAAGAATTACAATGTGATCTTTAGGACGGGGTGGTTAAACTGCAGACTGATTGCATGGAAGAAACAGCATTATGTATCTTTTGTCCTGAGAGCAAGTACAAATTTGAAAAAAAAATTCTCTTATCACACCAGACAGTGTCTTGCAAAGTTGAGCTAATTGATGAAGACTTAGCTAGGCAAGCTAAACAAATAAGTGGTATTATTTACACTATATTCCTTGGCACTGGACGAAAGTACTGCCATAAAGGACACTGCTCAGATTTTTTTTTTTTTTTTTTTTAAAAAGAGAGATTAATGATAATTTTGAGAGAACAGAAGAGTTTTTGGCGATGGAATCCTTGGAGAGAACTTGGGGAGAGGACTTGTATGACAGCATGTCGGGGTGTTATCTAGAGGCACAAGCTTCCTTGGGGTACACTTGCTAATGTTACCACAGATGGATCACCAAATCTGACTGGAAAACATGTCAGATTGCTCAAAAGAATCCAGGAAAAGGTGAAAGAGGACACCCTGACCAGGAGGTAATATTCCTGCACTGTATAAGCCATCAGGAAGCACTGTGTGCATCCATACTGCAGCTTGACCACGTAGTGAAGAAAGTTGCCGAGCTCAGTAACTTTATTCAGAACTTCAGCATTGTGGCAGTGGTGGTCTAGTGGTATAGGACTCTGGATCACTGATCCAAAAGTTGGGGGTTTGAGTCCCACGCTCCACAAGGTTGTCACTGTCCCCCCCAAGTGCAGATAACTGGGTTATCAAAGGCGGGCCATGTGTCTCACTGTCTATGGTGAGAGGCATGTAAAAGAACCATTGCTGACTTTCGTAAAGAGTAGCTGCAAAGTCGTCAGCGTGTTTCTGTCCCTTGCTATAAAGGTTTGTGACAGGAAGGGCATCTGACGTAAAAACCTCTGCCAAATCAAACGTGCGAATCAGATGATTTGCTGTGGCGACTCCCGAGTAAAAGGGAAGAAGACAGACAGGAGGACAGACAGCATTGTCAATTTATGAAATTACTTATAAAAAGTGACACTGAACACCAGAACTTACTTTACCATTCTAATGTCCACTGGTTAAGTTTGAGGAAAGTATGTTAATGAGTGTGGGAGCTAAAACAGGAGCTTCTCTCATTTCTGGAGCTACTTGAGAAAGCTGACGATGTTCCTGAGCTGAGTGGCACAGATTGACTTTGTGATTTTTGTGGACATTTTGATACACATAAGTAAGCTGAACATGAAGCTATGAGGGAAAGACCAGTTTGTGCATGAAATGTACACAAACGTCAGAGCTTTCAAAACAAAGCTAGCTTTATTTGCGAAGCAAGTGTCAAACAAGTCATTCATTCATTTCCCTACACTGGCTACGCAGAAAGAGCTCCCTCGACATGAGGAAAAAATACAGGAATTCACAGAACGATCTGCATGGAGAATTCTGCCGTTGGTTCTGTCATTTTGGAAAAATTGACACATCATTTTCAGTTGGTGTCATGTCCCTTCACACAAGACCCTGAAATGGCACCACTGGAACTGATCGATCTCCAGTGTGACATTGTTTTAAAGGAGCAGTTCAAGTCTCTTAAACTGGATGAGTTTTATGCTTTATTAAGTGCAGCCAAATTTCCCAAACATCCAGAAGATGCTGGAGTAACAGAGGATGCTGATGGTGTTTGGCTCTATGTATGTGTGTATGTGTGTAAACAGACTTTTAGTGTGATGAACATCAACAAAGTACCTCACAGATCTTATTTGATTGATGACCATCTCAGATCTCTTCTGAGAATCACCACAACAAAACTAACACCAGACTTTGATGCACTGGCTATAGAGGCTGACCAACAATGTGATTCTATTCCCACTAAATGTGAATGTATCTATTCCCACTAAATGTGAATGTATTAACCCAGTTATGACTTTGTTAATGTTTGACAAGTATGCATCTGGTGCTGGCCAGCCCATCTGTCAAGTTTTAAGTCAATGTGATCCCTGAGCCAAAATATTTTCCCATCTTTACCTTAGTAGGATGTCTTTTAGTGATATTAGTGGAACTGTTGTGCTGGATCTGACAGCAAGACATATATGACACTTCTAAGTGATACAACAGACCCTTCCTGATAGAGACACTGTCAGTCATTCATTTTCATTCATTTTCTGACCCGCTTTATCCTAATTAGGGTCGCAGGGAGGCTGGCACCCATCTCAGCCGACTCTGAGTGAGTGCGGAATACACCCCGGACAGCTCGCCTCACCATCGCAGGGCCAACACTCGCAACCATTTATACTCCTTCTCACATGTAGACATGATTTGGAACAGCTAATTAACATACTGTGCATGTTTCTGGACTGTGGGAGGAAACTGGAGTACCTGGAGAAAACCCACGCAAGCACGTGGAGAACTTGCAAACTCTGCATAGAAATGCCTGAACTGGAAAGCAAACCCAGGACCTTCTTTGCTATGAGGCGAACGTGCAAATCCCTACGCCAACACGCTGCCTAGACACACGGTATAAAGCCTTTTAGTATATACATACATGGAAATAGTACAATCTGTTCCCCATCTTAAGATAATAGACATTACCCTCACCTATATTTATGAGATTTGGGTAGTGACAGAAAGAACAAGATCGCCGATACAAGCAGCTGAAATGAGCTTCCTTCGCCGGGTGGCTGGGGTCGGTGAGGGACGTCTGGACCTCATTGTTTAGATTATCCCCGCGAAACGACCCTGGATTAAGCGGAAGATGATGTATATATATATATATATATATATATATATATATATATATATATATATATATATATATATATATATATATATATATATATATATATATATATATAGGGAGAGAGAGAGAGAGAGAGAGAGAGAGAGAGAGAAAGAGTAGAAGAGGTGACCATTGAGGAGCAGGATGTAGCAAAGATCAGCAAGGGTGAAGTGAGAAGGGCATTGAAGAGGATGAAGAATGGAAAGGCAGTTGGTCCTGATGATATACCTGTGGAGGTATGGAAGTGTCTAGGAGAGGTAGCAGTAGATTTTCTGACAAGAACATTCAACAAGGTACTAGAGAGTGAGCAGATGCCGGAGGAGTGGAGGAGAAGTGTGCTGGTGCCCATTTTTAAGAACAATGGAGACGTGCAGAGTTGAAGCAACTACAGAGGGATAAAGTTGATGAGCCATACGATGAAGTTATGGGAAAGAATAGTGGAAGCTAGACTAAGGGCAGAGGTCAGCATTTGTGAACAACAGTTTGGTTTCATGCCAAGAAAGAGCACTACAGATGCAATGTTTGCTTTGAGGATGTTAATAGAGAAGTACAGAGAAGGTCAGAGGGAGCTACATTGTGCCTTTGTGGATCTGGAAAAAGCATATGACAGGGTGCCAAGAGAAGAACTGTGGTATTGCATGAGGAAGTCTGGAGTGGCAGAGAAGTATGTTAGAGTGGTGCAGGACATGTATGAGAGATGTAAGACAGCGGTGAGGTGTGCTGTCGGTGTGACCGATTTAATTCAAGGTGGAGGTGGGACTGCATCAAGGGTCAGCTCTGAGCCCCTTCTTGTTTGCTATGGTGATGGACAGGCTGACAGATGAGGTGAGACAAGAATCTCCATGGACTATGATGTTTGCAGATGACATTGTGATCTGTAGTGAGAGCAGAGAACAAGTGCAGGAAAATCTAGAGAGGTGGAGGTATGCCCTGGAAAGGAGAGGAATGAAGGTTAGCCTCAGAAAATCAGAATACATGTGTGTGAATGAGAAGGACCCAGGAGGAACGGTGATGTTACAGGGAGCAGAGATAACAAAGGTGGAGGATTTTAAGTACTTAGGCTCAACAATCCAGAGCAATGGAGAGTGTGGAAAAGAGGTGAAGAAACGTGTGCAGGCAGGCTGGAATGGTTGGAGAAAAGTGTCCGGTGTGATGTGCGATAGGAGAGTGTCAGCAAGAATGAAGGGAAAAGTGTACAAGACGGTGGTGAGGCCAGCGATGTTGTATGGATTAGAAACAGTGGCGCTGAGGAAAAGGCAGGAGGCAGAGTTGGAGGTAGCGGAGATGAAAATGTTGAGGTTCTCTCTGGGAGTAACGAGGATGGATAGGATCAGAAATGAGTATATCAGAGGGACAGCCCACGTAAGATGTTTTGGAGACAAAGTCAGAGAGGCTAGATTGAGATGGTTTGGACATGTACAGAGGAGGGATAGTGAGTATATTGGCAGTAGGATGCTGAGGTTGGAACTACCAGGAAGAAGGCCTCGAGGAAGACCAAAGAAGAGATTTATGGATGTGGTGAAGGAAGACATGAAGGTCGTTGGAGTCAGAAAAGAAGATGCGGAGGACAGGGTGAGGTGGAGGCGGATGATTTGCTGTGGCGACCCCTGAAGGGAGCAGCCGAAAGTAAAAGAAGAACACACACACACACACACACACACACACAATTGAGGGTTAAAGGCCTTACTCAAGGATGGAAACGCTGGCATTCAGATCAGTAACCTAGGACCTTCTTGCTTGGAGATGAGTGTGCTAACAATTATACCACTGTGCCACCTTGTTCACATTATGTGAAATGTAATTTTTTAAATCTCTCTCTCTCTACCCTTCCTCTCTCCCTCCCTTTACTGGTGATTTATGGCAGATTAAATTAGTAAAGTCTGATGTCATTTGGATCGATGGTTAGTTTTTAATGCAGATTAAACGGCACTGAAGAGACAGCTCGTCTCCTGTGTGGCAGACACACACACACACACACACACACACACACACACACACACACACACACACACACACACACACACACACACATTTATATATCCTTCCCGCTTCCTCTTGCTTTTCATTTTGTCATGTTTTTGAAACAGGAATCAGAATGCCATGTGTTTTTCTGCAACCAGTTAAAAAAAAAAAGACTGAATGGTCTCTATGTGTGGATGAGTAATGATGAAATAAACAAATACATGTACTGTATGACCTTTACTGCGAAAACATCTTACAACAAGTCTGAGTCAAACATTATTTATATATATATATATATATTGCACATGTATATTGTCTGTTTTTTGTTGTTTGTTTTTATAAAGATGAAAATGGTAAAACAAAATCTTTATTTGTTTAATTTAATTCAGCGCACAGTAAGATAAACGGCATTTTCAAAATACAGTCGGCCCCCTACTTACGAAATCAATCACCTTTTTCGTAAAGCGAATTTACCCCATAAACCCTTTAAAAATGATAAAAGTACACCAATTTTGTATGAAATATGTGTTAAAACTAAAAGAAAATTATTTATTAAGCCGTTTACACATTTTATTAACATATTAAATCATTTATTAACATTTATTAACTAAACCATTATTAAACATTTTTTTATTAAGACACACACACACCTGTCTCTTTCTCTCTCTCTCTCTCTCTCTCTCTCTCTCTCTCTCTCTCTCTTTCTCTCTCACATACACACACACACACACACACACACACACACACACACACAATACAGTACACATTAAATGTTTATTGTGGCGCTGCAGCAGGATGCCTGAGCATTTTAAGACATGGAATTCAAAGCACATTCCCTGCTTGACACAGCCGAGGTCCAAACTCAACTTTAACTTGATTCTTTGAGGGATTGGAGGTCCAGATGAGCCGCGTTTTGCTCAAATGCACCACATTTATTAAACATTTACTGAATAAACAACTTAAAAAACTAACCTAAAAACTAAAGGGTTAAGCCTCCTTCTGTCTATATCTCTTTCTCTCTCTCTCTCTCTCTCTCTCTCTCACACACACACACACACACACACACACACACACACACACACACACACACACACACACACATATATACACACAAAACTCGGGCAGCTGACGGAAAAATACTGTTTAAATGGACGGGATGTTCTATTTAAAGTGGAATTCCAGTACCTGTTTGAAAGATCAGAGGTCCTCATTCAATATTAACTTGCTTCCTTGTGAGATCGACGGTCTTCTCCCACAGAGCACTCTGTTTTAATATCGTGCCGAAATAATCGCCTCCGTCACTGTATTTCCACTTTAAGGTCTCCTTCTCGTTCAATATCGTCCCGATTGTAGAGGGGTTTCGCGATAACAAAATATAACGCTGCATGATCAATCTCAAAACAAGTCAACAGTAAACTCTCCTTTACGCGTGTGACAAACAGGAAGTATGAGTTCAGGAAGTATGGTAACGTTCAGTATTAACTTATTCCGTACGAGATCGAAGGTCTTGTGGCGCCGTCCACTTCCATGCACAAAAATGCTTCGTAGCCAAATGCGGAGCTTTTGAGACGGGGCACGGCTCATCCGGACCTCCTCAAATAAGCTGCAATGAGTACTGTACTCTCAAAACTCACGAAACTCACGAACCAACAGTACATCTCTCCTTTACGCGTGTGACAAACAAGCTTATGGGTTCAGTACTATGGAAATTCAGCTCCTTCCTGGCCAATGGGAGGCCAATGGGAGGCCAGCGAGGCGGGATGTTGGGAGATTTTGAATGGCACGTTTGGCGCTTTTCGTAAGAAGAGGTTGTTTCGTATACAGAGGGCGAAAATTTAGGAAAATGTTTTTCGTAACTTGGATTTTTCGTATTCAGAAGTTTTCCTAAGTAGAGGGCCGACTGTATTTAGACACGAACAGTGGAAGCGGGCAAACCTTCTCCAAGTCAGGTAATCCTCCATCTAAATCAGGGGTGTCAAACTCGTGCCACAAAGGGCCATGTGGCTGCAGGTTTTTGTTTCAACCAAGCAGGAGCACACCTGAGGTGGTTCAGTTAATTAGGTCATCTGAGTCTTCAGGCAGCTGATTTGGCAATCTGTGTGCTCTGTACAGAGACTGACCAATCAGCTGCCTGAACACTCAACTCAGTTGATTAAATGAGCCAAGTCAGGTGTGCTGCTGTTTGGTTGAAACAAAAACCTGCAGCCACATGGCCCTTTGTGGCACGAGTTTGACACCCCTGAGGTCACAGATCATCCTTTCTCGTAGTGTTAAAGAATATTTAAAAATAAATAAATAAAATTCATCTCGAATCTGATCAGTTGCAAAATATAAATAAGTAATAAGAATATGATACTGATACTGGGGAACATTTCGTAGTGGACTCAGCTCACAGTATCTACTAAGAAAAATCTTTTAAATTATACAATCTTTCAGAAAATTTCCTTTAGCCTACGCGATTTGGCCCCAAAGCAAAAAGTGTGGATGCTTAATTAATGCGGATGGATAAAATGCAAGCTGTATCATTTTTAAAGGCGGGGTTAGTGATGTAAGCACTTCTCAGTGGTGATTTGTAGATTTAATTCCATTATGAGAAAGTGATGAAACTTGCCATGGTGCAGAGTGCAACTAGCTCTCTCTCTCTCTCTCTCTCTCTCTCTCTCTCTCTCTCTCTCTCTCGCTGTGTGTGTGTGTGTGTGTGTCTGTGTGTGTGTGTGGGTGTGTGTGTGTGTGTGTGTGTGTGTGTGTCCTGCCATGTAAAATGAATATTTCAGGTGTTTATGCATGCTTGGCTGGAAATGTATATCAGTACTGAACTTAGAAACTTCATTAGCAAATGTAGTGACAGCAAACAGGAATAGACTGTGTGTTTATTAAACTAACCTTTTGTTTTTAACACCCAGTGTACAATGAAAAAAAAAAAGCTTTAGCGATTTAAGCCAACAAGGTGTGCAACAAGGATGAATTGTGTATTTAAAAATCAGTATGTCTGTATGGCATGTTTACACTATGATGCATGGTCCAGAGGGGAACCAATACTTCTGTGCTGAGCAACAGATGGCCTACAGTCTGTAACTGTACACCTACCAACTGACCTTATGTGGAAACTCTGTATGTGTACTCTCTCTCTCACTCTCTCTCTCTCTCTCACTCACTCACACACACAAACAAAAGAAATAGAACAAGACACATAGTTCAAATACTAAGCGACACTTAGACAGGCACTCACACACCCACATATACTCGCACATAACAGACTTGGGCACCAAGTGGGGACAGATACAAAGTATGACGTGAACACACACACGCACACACTTACATAACACATTAACAGGACCTATGAGCCTGGAGGAGATATACGCAGAAGTATGTTTTCCTTCTTCCACCTCTCTGTCTATCTGTCTTTGTCTCTCTCTCTCTCTCTCTCTCTCTCTCTCTCTCTCTCCCTTTCACACACACACACACACACACTTACATAACACACTAACAGACTTATAGTTAAGCGGCTAAGCAGCAGAATCATTTATTTTCTGCAGAAAGCATGAAACTTGCCATTGGGTAGCATAGGAATTGTGAAAAAAATTGCATGCAAAAATGTCTCATCCCACTGTAGCCGTGATATGTAATTTCATTTTTTTCTGCCATTTTGAGCAAATTTCTATACATAATTCCATATCTATTGCAGACATAGATGTCATTCTATCACCTGCCCCTAGGTTTTCAGAGTCAGGGAATCCAGTAAAATAATTTTCAACTCCATCCAGTATCCACTATATTGGATTCAAATATGGCCATCACCCTGCAAGAGATAAGGCAATATATTTGCTACTATTAGGGCTCAGACCAGTATTCCAATGGTTACCACTAGGTTTTTCGGATCTGGGAATCCAATCGAAACACTTTTGGTTCCCCTGATAGAGACAATCTGTCTGTCTGTCTTCCTTTTGGCTTTTTCCCTTTTACTCGGGAGTCGCCTCAGCGAATCATCTGATTCGCACATTTTCATTTGGCAGAGGTTTTTACGTCGGATGCCCTTCCTGTCACAACCCTTTTAGCAAGGGACAGAAACACGCTGACGACTTTGCAGCTACTCTTTATGAAAGTCAGCAATGGTTCTTTTACATGCCTCTCACCATAGACAGTGAGAGACATGGCCCGCCTTTGATAACCCAGTTAGCCGCATTGTGTGTGGGGGGGGGGCAGTGACAACCTTGTGGAGAGTGGGACTCGAACCCCTAACCTTTGGATCAGCGATCCAGCACCCTATACCACTAGACCACCACTGCACCAATAGATCGAGACAATCTCCAGCTGCAAAATTTCACAACTTTATTACTATCATCTTTTCCCCCCTGCTGATCACAATCTATGTACATTATCAGTTCAGAAAGTCATAATCTGGAACAAGTGCGCCCACATTTGCACAAAGTAGTGGAGATGGTCTTTGAAGTTGAATTCGCTTTGACACATTTGCAGTTCCCCTTGCAGGCCATGGTACACTTGCAAGAGATGAGCTCAAGACAAACCTTTTCTGCAACTGGAAGGACTGTCCATTTTGGATATAAATCCTTCCCATCAATCTTTCAGGCCCAATCAGATGGACTCGGTAAGTCCGGACATTTTTCAAGTGACTGCCCCCAAATGAGTCCAGCCTGGTAAACTGATCTTTGCATGGGTTGCTCAAGAGCTGCTTTCGTTTGGGGAATATTGTCTGTTTTTTGACATTCTAAAAAAAAGAACCATCCATGTACTGTTCACATTAACCCCAACAGCTCGACTGTACATGACCACAACAAAGTGCTCAAGTCTTTCAATAACCGCCTCTGGACTTTCTGTTTTTCATGCTCGAAAAACTCCTTGAGATTCCTTTCTCTTGCCTGACTAGTAACATGCAAGCAGAAAAACAGAGAAACATCACTCTTCAGTTCTGATATTTTCTGTCTGTCCTTTGATTTCACTGCCTTTCTTTGCTGACTGAAGAGAGGGAATAAGTTCTTCTGTATGGAGGCACCGATTGGTTTTCAAAAAAAAAAAAAACCCCAAAAAAACAAATGATGACTGTGTTCAAACTGAAGATTAATTAGTCTTGTTGTTGTTTTAAGATGATTGGAATTGCTGATAATAAATGGTAGTGGTGCTTGAACAGCTTGAGTTTATGGGGCACCTGATGAGAAAAAAAATGAATATCATAGTTATATCATAGAATATCATAACCCTTTTAATATCATCGAATATCATAACCCTTTTTAAACAGCAAACGACTGGAGATATCACAGCATGTTGATTAATTACATATGCTAACTTACTTTCTTGGGCCAGTGGTGGCCCAGTAGTAATGCCTTAAATTACTGATACCAATATCAGGGGTTTAAGCCCCACTGTCCCCCGGTTGTCACTGTTGTCCCCCAGTGCAGATAACTTGATTATCAAAGGCCGGCCAGGTCTCTCACTGTTTGTGGTGGGAAGCATGTAAAAGAACCATTGCTGACTTTCGTCAAGAGTAGCTGCATAGCCCTCAGTGTGTTTTTGCCCTGCAATGACTTGGTGAGCTGTCCAGAGCATACTCTGCCCTCGCCCAAAGTCGGCATATTGTTTGGGGGGGGGGGAATCTTTTTTTTTTTCTTTTCCCTGATGCTCTGAACCTAAAAGTATAGCTAGACAAAGTTTCATGCTTTTTGCAAAAAGAGAACGATTCTGGTCAAACATTTATCTTGACTACCATGAGATAGAAATAGAATGATGTTTTCCTCCTCCCACCTCTCTGTCTGGCTGCCTGTCTCTCTCTCTCTCTCTCTCTCTCACACACACACACACACACACACACACACACACACACACGCTCACGCACAGGTTCTGACTCTGGTCTCGGCAAGCTGTCAGGGGTCAAAGTAAGATAAGATTCTTGCAGGAACTCAACAACTTTTAAAAGTAATACTAAAAATTTGAATAAATCCAGCTCTTTTGATTTTGATTCTTAAATCCTCTGCACATCACTGATTGCATAATGTATGATGACAAACACAATGTGTATGGTCAAACATTTATTTTCAGGTAAAGTGCAGTTAAAGTACCTCTTTAGTGGAAGATAACATCAGTTCAGTTCATTTTCAGTAACCGCTTAATCCTAATTAGGGTCGTGGAGAGGCTGGTGCCCATCCCACAGCCGACTCCGGGTGAGGGCAGAACAATAATAATACAACAACCTCAACATAGTTACAATGTTTTCAGATGCTTGCTTTAGACCCTGGGTCCATAGACTATACAAAGAAAAAATAAAAATACTGGTCTAGTAACATTGTCAGCCATTTATGGCCCATCTCTGGCCTAATGCAGAGCCTCCCAGCTTCAATGTGCTTCCTCTGCACTTTTCACTCTCTGTTCTTGCTCATCATCCCTCTTTCTTTTAAACATAAAATACAATTTTCTTTTCATTTTTTTTTCTTCAAGTGCATTAGGCTGTGTTTAGACACCGTTCCCTATCAAAGGGATGCACGCGACCTCCAGCGGACCTCCAGACCTGTCAGGGGTCCCTCCATCACCTAGGCAACCAGCCATCCAATGAAAAGAATGCATTGAGTTATCTCTCTCTTCCACGTGTGTTTGTTTGCGGAAGGGAGTGGTGTTGCACGTGTAACAGAGAGACAGAGACTATTTCACAACGTGTAAAACCTCACAATTTATTACTTGGGGATTTTTTTTGTTTACTTTGGAAAATTGACGACCCTTGTCTGCAAAACAAAGAAGACAGCACGAGTGGACATTGGATTAACGTTACGCTACAGTGAGTGACTGCCTACTACAAGTTACAATGTGAAAGTTCCTTATTCAAGGTGTTCTGGAGCTTTCTGGTAGAAGAGCTCTGTATATTTCCTACCGTTCCGGTGCATTCCGCCTTACTTTCACCTATGCCAGCTGTTAAATAATAATAAGAAGGATAAGTATGTGCTCAGAAAAGCTTGCATTAGAGAGGTGCTGCTCTGTCCTATGGGAAACAAGTTTGATTAATTTTCTGTGTCTTCGTCGTCTCCTGTCTCTCCAGCTCTCCTGTCTTTTCCCACACTCTTGACCATATTCATCCAACACATCTTGATAAATTAAAGGAAAAACAGTACGTGTTAATAAGTGGTCAGGCAGCATGTCATCACATTCCCACAGTATTCCCAGATTCCCACAGGTTCCATTACAGTGTTCCCAAATTCCACAGTACTGTACTCAAAACCTTCCATTAAAGAGTTCTTTGTTACTCTGGATCTTTTTTTTTATTATTACTATTGTATCTCAACATGTTTCAATAAATGACAATGAAAAAGAGTGGGCAGTGCCACCCCATGGAATCCAAATGGAGAACACTGAAGACGCATTCGCTTTAGATCCTGATAAGTATTTCACCGATCATGTCTACGGTACAGCAAAACATTCATGTATTCATTTATTAATTTTCAAAGCTGTTTAATCCTAATTGAGGCTGGTGCCTATTTCAGCCAACTCTGGGAGTGGGTAGGGTACACTCTGAATAACTCACCAGGCTATCACAGAGCCAACACATACAACCATTCACACACTCAGTCATACTAAGGGTAATTTGGAACAGCCAATTAGCCTGCTGTGCATGTTTTTGGACCGCAGGAGGAAACTGGCAAGCACAGAAAGAACTTGCAAACTCCACACAGAAATGCCTAAACCCAGGCCTTCTTGCTGTGTCGCCACAGCAAAATATCTCATCGTTAATTCAGTAAAGGAATAGGTGATTTAATCCGTACTGTCTGTAGAAGTTGCACCACAAAGTATCTTTTTTAACATCTTTTTTTTCCAATTCCGAAATGTTTTCTTATTCATTGAGATGCCATGCTGCTTTTGGTAAAGTTCATTTAAAGGAAACCAGTCACATCATTCAAATCATAATAAAGGACACCATGAGGGTTTCTTGAACATTATGGTGCCCTAACGTGTTTGCATCAAGAACACTGTAAAGTTAAAAAAAAAAAAAAAAAAAAGTATTTTTCGACAAAAAACTTAACAATATAATACCGTCTGGTGGGTGGGTGGGGTTACATGTACCATGCATGTGAAATGCACAAATTCTGCAAGAGCTGGGGAGGTTTGCATAGAAAAGTGTGTGCTGCAGTTGACTAATGACCAATTCATTTATTCATTCATTCATTTTCTTCACCGTTTAATCCTAATTACAAGTATAGGGGTCGGGTCGCGGGGCAGCAACTTAAATAATGAGGTACAGACGTGCGTGTCCCAAGCCACTTCCTAAGGCTCTTCCTGGGGGGACACCGAGGCGTTCCCAGACCAGCCGAGAGACATAATCCCTCCAGTGTGTTCTAGGTCAACTCCGCGGTCTCTTGGACATGTCTGAAACAC
>CM045733.1:41777500-41780000 GCA_024760905.1 Plotosus lineatus
CACGAGAAGCAGTGCGACTGTGCATGCTGCTTATATCGCCCTCACTTGGTCTATGATTTAGGACCTCGGTCTCAGAAGGCTCCGGATCAGGCGACGTGATGCTGATTTGAACCCCGGAAGGATGCAAAGGACAGTCCCCTGAGTTTGTGAACATTGTGGTAGAATGGACTGGACAATCAGTGGACGTCTGCACATCATCTGGTTGGTGGATTGGACAATCCGAAGATGCTTCCTCTCCATTAGTGTGCATGGGACATTCAGGAATACTTTGGGCGTTGTGTACGGGGCATTCTGAACTTGTCTCACCAGGTGAATGCACAGGACATTCTGCAGCAGCATCACTGTCACCATCACTTATTGTTGTTGGTTCTGGACGCTGGTCTATTGAAGATGTTCGTCGGAATCCTTGTGTGGCTACACTGCAAAAGGATGCAGCACTAATTGAGGTGTTTGTAGGAGAATCAATGTAGATCTTGATCTGTGGTCGACTTGCACCATTACGGATACGCTTGCCTACCTCTCTTGCCCTGCATTGCGTGTCTGCCAAATTGTTGAAGCGAGCGAGTGAGTCTGGAAGTAGACATACATTGGCACTGCCGAAGCAGAAACTGCGACCTTGTGGGCGCCATTCACCAATTCCTGACCCAGATCCTGCAACAGTACCATGCTCGGCCCGGTTTGTGTCTGGTTTACGGTATGAGTAGATATATGGGTGGCGAGATGCCTGCAGTGGCGCCCAGACCAGGAATCCCAGTAGGGCAAAAGGTAGTGAGGCTAGGAGCAGTACCAGGTACAAAGGTGTAGAAATTAACATTCCTAGTGCCAGGAAGGAGCAGGGATCCTGTGAACGCCTTCGCTTTTCAAGGGACGTAGCCACACATGAGGCCAGAAGCCTGTCCAGCATCCAGTAACAGGGGAAAACCAGGGCCCAGGACAGGCTGCTAAGAAAATTCAAAAAGGCACTTGGGTAGGGAGATGTGTACAGAACCATTTTTGTTTGGTAGTCTGGTTCAGAAACTCAACTCGGAATAATATAATATAAGCAGAAAAGCAGAAAAAATATATATTACATGGTTCTATTATTATGGCCTGCTGATTAAAAAAAGTCTTTCCAAGCTTCAGACTTTGAATCTGTTGGTTTCCCTTCCGAGTGAGGTTGCCTGGTAGAGGACTGAAATTGTACAATCTTTAAAAGAATGTGAACATTCTGTAGGTGCCCTGGGATCGATAGGATTCAAAACTTCTCAGTTGTAGTGAGGCGTCACTGCTGCCATCTTTTTCATCATCATTATTGCCAAACCTGCAGGTAACCAAGAAGGAGAGGGGAGAAAGGGATTTAGATAAAAACTGGAAAGAATGTGCAATCAGCAAAAAAAGAAAGAAACGAGAAGGAATTGGCACTGAATGAATCACGATGAATAATGAATAATATTAGCTCCTCACGGAACGTAAAGAAGCAGAGAGATCTGGAAATTAAATACATGTTTAAGTTGCATTATTCTCTGTGTGTGCATGTTTTGTGTGTGTAAAAAAAGAAGTAAAAAATAAATTAAACCCAACAACACTTCAAATTTTAGGTATATCGAACAAAACATTACTAAAATCCTTCATAATTTGCTACTCCAAATTGACTCCAGGTGTGTGAATATATTTTTTTGTTTGTTTGTTTGTTTGTTTGTTTGTTTTTTGTGTGCATGTTTGCGTGCGTGTGTGTGTGTGTGTGTGTGTGTGTGTGTGTGTGTGTGTGTGTGTGTGTGTGTGTGTGTGCGTGCGTGTGCGCGTGTGGGTGTGTGCGTGTGTGAGTGTGTGAGTGTCTGTGGCTTTGCAATGGACTGGTGAGCTGTGCATGGTGTACCCTGAACACTTGCCCAGAGTCAGCAGAGCTCTGTCTATGACTTGAAAATAATCAAGTAATGAATGAATTAATAAATGTAACAAAAATCTGTGCAGCAGATATGGTTTCTTTAATAATACCAACCTAGTCACGTAAGTCACAGATCAGGTATATAACAAGCCCACGACAAATAGTTGGACAAAAATTCCCAGGACAGTTGTGGGTGTGTCATACAAAACTTGCCTGTTATGTGACAGAAAATGGCATGATAGACACCTGTCATGGAGTTCTGATACACTTTTTCATACAATACTTCTTTAATTGTGCTACATTAAACCATAGGACTTTCTTATATATACACATGCATGTCATACCACTTTCTTTTCTTGGGGGGAGGGGTTTCCCCACATTTTTCTCAATAATTTAGTCATACCCACCCATCAAGTTTTTGCTTTCCTATCACACGACCCCTCCAATCTGAAAGAGGCGAAAGCTTGCACACACACACACACACACACACACACACACACACACACACACACACACACACACACACACACACACACACACACACCCCTCCATCACATGTAATGCCAGCCACCCTCCTCTTTTCAAACTGCTGTGCATGCGTATTTTGGGAACGGTCTAACACACTCGGAGGGAAAG
>CM045733.1:41785000-41802500 GCA_024760905.1 Plotosus lineatus
TATATATATATATATATATATATATATATATATATATATATATATGTGTGTGTGTGTGTGTGTGTGTGTATCCCTCTATTACTGTTAGTGATGAACCAGATGAGAAGTAAAGTTACCTGTCAAATAAATTTGTCTGTCTATTTGCATGTTTATTTGTGTCTCTATCTCTCTATTAATCTGTATGTCTATCTGCTCGCATGCCTGTTTCCATCTTCTGTTTCCATATCTGTTTTCACTCTCTCTTGAATTTGATGTCATACACTTATACCTAAAGGTCATGAGTCGTTGTACTTTGTGTAGTTTTAATAAATATTTTATATATATATAAACATGCATCCTTTTATTTTGTGTCTGTGTCCTTCATTTATTCATTTATTCATTAATTAATTTTCTAAGCCGCTTTATCCTAATAAGGGTGACAGGGAGGGGCGCCCAGCTTGGTTGACTCTGTGTAAGGGCAGAGTACACTCTGGACAGATCAACAGGCCATTGTAGGGCCAACACACATATAAGCATTTACACTCACACTTTTAGGGGCAATTCGGAACAGTGAATTATCCTACTGTGCATGTTTTTGGACTGTGGGGGAAAAAAACAGGAGTACAATGAGGAGCTCTACGCAAGTAAGGGGGGACGTACAAACTGCACATAGAAACACCTGGACCTCGGACTCAATCACAGACTTTCTTGCTGTGAGGGGGACATGCTAACCCCTGCACCACCATGCCACCCTGTGTCCAAGTAGTTAATAAAAATATTTTTGAGTATAAAGTATAAACACACTTATCCTATCATGACCAGACAGACAGAAACCAGATGTCTTGACTAAACCATAACATGGCGCTTATTTAGGATGCCTAATGAGTGCAACACATTTGCAGATGGATTATCACTGTCACCTCCTTAACAATCCTCAGTTTAATCATTAGGATTTAATACTACATCAATCTGGAAACTGAGTCTAGTGTTGCACTTTACTTTGAGAGAAACCCTCCATAAAAAAGACAAACTGAGTTACAGGATGTCTGTTTGTTTGTTTATTTGTTTGTTGTTTGGTAGCATGGTTGATCAGGAAATCTCATGGCTTTGCTCAGGCTAACATGGGTGTTTTTTCTCTTTCTATATTTTATTAAATTGTAAAAGTCCTTCTGCAAGGCTGCCTCAATTTTCCAACCTTTTCACATCAACAAGATCAAAGTAAATAAGATTATTATGGAATATATTACATGAAATGACTTCTTCGTGACCAGTGTTTCTAAAATTGCATCATTTGTACCTCGTACATTGTGTCTTTCGATGTGATTAGTTTCCAATAGTTATAAAAAATTAATTCATTTTCTGAACCACTTAATTCTAATTCGGGTTATGGGGAGGCTGGCGCCCATCTCAGCCGACTCTCGGCGATGGCAGAGCACACCCTGGGCAGCTCGCCAGGCTATCACAGTGCCAAGATTCACACAACCATTCAGCCTCACACCTAGAAGAGATTTGGAAAAGCCAAATAACTTACTGTGCATGTTTTTAGATGCGGGAGGGAAGCAGGGTACGCAGAGGAAACCCAGGCAAGCACAAGGAGAATATGCAAATACCACACAGAAACGCCCAGACTGGGAATCAAACCCAGGCCTTCTTGCTGTGAGGTGAACGTGCTAACCACCATGCCACCCTGCCACCATTGTAAAAAATTATGAATATTCAACAGATTTCTGAATATTTTATCCTAAATTTAAGAATTGGTATTGTTTTATCTTATCATGAAAGCAAAAGTTTAACGTTAGACATCTAAGAAAGTAAATAGTAAAAATTTTGTATTTCAATATTAAGATTAGTTACTGTGTTCTAAAATGATTTAATGTTTGTGCTTTTGCAAACAACCAGCTGATCTTTTCATTGTATATAGTCTGAGTGGGCTGGGTGGTTGAGTTGTACAGTGATGTAGTGATTGGCATTTCCATCTCAAGAATATCCCAGAATTGTTTAGGGTGTTTCTGAGTGGAGTTTGCATGTTCTTCCTGTGCTTGTGTAGGTTACCACTGGGTGCTTTGGTTTGGTCTCACAGTCCAAAGAAGCAACTGGCTGTTCCAATTTTCAACTATGTGTTGGCTCTAGATGGACTAACGAGTTAATCAAGGTGTACTCTATCTTCGCTCAGAGTTTGCCGAGATATGCTCCATTCTTGCCGTGATCATAATAAAGTATAAAGTGGTCTTAAAAATAAGATGAAAAAAAAAAAAAAAGAAGAAGAATTTCACAGGGTGACCACAGAAGAGACTGATGCAGTTTTGAATGAGGTGGATGAAAAGTTGCGTAAATGCATTCACATAAAAAAATATGAGTTCTTCATCTGTCATATGAAAAACAGCTCAGGTCTGTAAGTTAACATGGTTGAACCTAATGCTGTCATAAAAATGGTATACTATAAAGCTATATATTTATTATTTATACCTATATGTACTTGTATAGGAAAGTCCCATGAGTTTACCATAGCACAATCATCAGACTCCTCAGAATCCTGTACAATTCTGAGCACTTCATATGACCTAAAAAGTGGAGAAAATTTGTATGTTGTAGGAAGTCACCATGTTGCAATACTGACCTAAGAAATATCACCTTCAACACGAGTACAAAAGTCTACAATGACAGCTTATAAAGGCATTTAATTTTTTACAAGTGAGTCTCATTCGTTGGCTTTCCTCAGAATTTGCCCATTGTTCTTTTGTACACCTGCTGCATGATTTATATGCCGGGGGTTTGGTGAGACAGATGTACTGAACTAATTGCAAGTGTAATTAGGTACAATTATTTAGGCAGCATTCTGTTCAAAAGATTATACAGTTTCAAAAAAAAAAGCATAAATAGTTTATTTACACTTGAAGTTGATTCAGTACACAGATTTCTTTTCATTAAATATAATGAGCAATTAAAACTGCTGCAATAACATCCTCCATGAAACACCGTTATCATTTTTCAGAACTTAAATTCTGGACATACTGTTTCTAATACCAAACTTGTATTTTATTGCAGTTTCGACTGTTTTTCAACAGCTCCACGAGATGATTGGCGCATCACAGCAGATCTAAAAACGTAATTTGCACCTCATTACAAGCTACAAGCCTGAGATGCACAGCTTTTTTAAATTAAACAATAACGTTGGAAGTAACATGAGCTAATTTTGTAGTCTCTTCAAGCTATGTTTTGTATCCTGCCTCCTTGCTTATGATCCTTTGACTTTACTTCCAGACAACATTCAATTAGGCCCATTTACTTCCCAGGGATATTAAATAAACATGACATCCATCTCTCAGAAATAAAATGGGTTACAGTGTCTTTCTGAAACCATATGCGTACCCCTGTTCATAAGTGTCAATGATGTAAGTAAACATCACCTGTTCAAGTGAGCAAGTATTAATCCTAGACTTTTCCACCTACCAATCAGTGTTAGACCACCAAGTTATTGTCACATGATTATAACACAAGTTATTCTTACTGTAAACAGATATAGAAATAAAACAAGATAATGGCAGATAAAACACAGGCTATTCACGTGTGAATGGGAAAATTAAAAGCATTTGTTCCTGGGTTATACTCACATTTATAGGAAGGCTTCTGTATTTTAAAAGGTCTTTAACTGGCCATATTGACTTTTGATGGATAAACAATTTTGCACTTTTTGTCTCTTTTTGGCTTTGAAAGCACCCCATAGTGTTTGCAAAATTTTTGAGTTGTAAATACATTTTATGCCAGTTTTATGACGGTTTTGAAGCACAGGCTAGCATTAAGACACACCAAATCTACAAAATTCCATCTGTTGGTTAAAATCATCCTAAACCATTTAAGACCAATGCTGTTGTAGACTCAACTGGGTGGTACTTCTCTGTACCATTATGTTTTCATTTTAAAAAAGTGTTAACACACTTTTTAACCTATGGTGACGTTACACTTTAAATCAGGAGTGCCATTTTATTAATTCAATTATTTTCAGAGCTGCTTAATCCTACTAGGAGGCTGGAGCCTGGAGCTTATTTTAGCAAGCTCTGGGTAAAGGGGGGTATCCCCTAATCAGCATGCCAGTCTATTACAGGGCCAATAAACACACACACACACACACACACACACACACACACACACACACATTTCTGCACAGAAATGTTCTTGCTGAGCCCAGGACTCAAACTCTTCTTATTGTGATGTGGCGTGCTAACAACTATTCCACCGTGCTGCGCTATAGCATATCACCAGGGTCAGAACTGCTTTGACCTGCTAACGTTGGTGTAAAGATATTTAAAAATAAACAGCATATACAAAGGGTCAGAATATGTGTTCTTTGATGGGTTTTAAAAATATCTACTTCTTATCTTTCCTTCAAAACAATCCTGTCTAATCCCCAAAGGTTAGCAACGAATGTGGAGTGAAACAAGAGCTATAAAATCATTCATTTATTTGTTTTCTGAACTGCTTAATCCTAATTAGGCTTGCATGGAGGCTGACGCCCATCTCAGTCGACTTTGGGCAAGGGCAGGGTACACGCTGTACAGCTCATCAGGCTATTGCAGGGCAGAAATATGCTGATGGCCATGCAGCCTACTCTTAACAAAACTCAGCAATGGTTCTTTTACATGCCTCTCAGCATATACAGTGAGGGACATGGCTCGCATTTGCTAACCCCATTAACTGCACTGGGGGTACAGCAGTGCCAACCTTGGGATCAGTAATCCAGCACCTTACTTTACCTTAGCGGAAGGCTACCACTGCCTAAAATCATTCATCGCCAATAGGAAGGCAGGACTACCATACCCATCAGCCACTGCACACCACATATTGACATCATCTGGTGATTCACATCATCAAGTCATATGAAAACAAGCACCTGGGTCAAGTTCATACATAAAAATCTGTATATAATTTAGGTTTGCTTAAGACCCTTATTCAAGCATTTGTTATAAGTTGTTTAGTGATGTGAAGTATCTAGTGTATGACTGTGCATGTGTTTATCCTTTTCTTTGCAGATGTGTAAATAATATTTATGGTATATTTAAGTGTAGGCAACATAGGTGCAAAATAGGGAAAAATCATGCAACTTTTTAAAGGTGGTTTCGGTTTTGGCTGGCCAAGAAATGTGTGGATTCATGAAATCCAAGTGATTTCTTTAGTGAAAATTTGTGGTGTATTTCTCTGTACTGTATATTCTACATGTATCCTCCATTTGATTGTCCCGAGTCCAGTGCATTTTTTTTAGTTAATAGTGTATTTCAGAATGAGCTGCTCAGCTTTGGTTTATGGGACAGACATTATTTCAGCTTGCACTGTTGCACTGAAGCTGAAGTCATAGGATTTGTTAATGCCAGATAGGAGCATAATTACCTGTTAGAGGTTTTATTAATTAAATTAAGTTATTCCAGTAAAAGTAAATTTAAAAAATACAACAATAGATTACTGCATAGCCAATAGATATTTCCCAAATGTTCCCTGTAATACATCTGAAAGAATCAGATCTAAGCGCAAATGGAACAGATCTGAAATGTGCTTTCCTGCTATCTGTTATGAAAAGCAGCTTGAGCATTTAATACACAATCACCAGAACCACCATTTATATTGAGAAACATTATATTTTTATAATATGTGTGTGACATGGCAAGAGGCAAATTTTATTTTGTAAATTAAATTGTAAATTGAGATGCACAGGGCTCTGCCGGCTACCTCTTTATAGAAGGTGTGGATTTGATGACATGTCGTAATTTCATGGGTTCTTCTTTCTCGAAATAGGCAGTAAGGTGTGCAAAAATCAGCTGCTTGAGCTGTTCAAACAAGCAAAAAGGAACAAATTGCTTCCGAAGCTCTTCGCTCGTATTCAAGCCGCTCTGAATTCGCAGACTACCTCCGAAAATATAATAATTTTCCCTCCAACTAAAATTCACTTTTACATTCGGCTATAATTGTTTACATGTGAGCTAGTCTTAAGGCTTAAAACATGACTATAGTAATTATCAGAGTTATAAGTAAATTCCCTCGCTACCATAGTCTATTTGTTGGCATCCTTCTATCTTGAGAGACAATGGAGTTCATTCCATGGATCAGTTCATGGTTGGGTGACAGCGCCTGCTGTGGCTATAGAGTCCAATTCTGGAGCAGCAGACTCTGTTGCAGTAGTCACAAATGAAGTCTGTGCCTGGCTGTATTGGGGCTGATAGTAACCTCTGCCATGTGTGCTCTCTTTTCTCCTCCCACTGATCCTCTCTCCTCCTCTCATTGGTTTGGATGCTGCCTTGACAGCCTGCCTCCAGCAACTGCAGTCAGCGGTCACTGCCTCCCAGCCTGTTGGGTTGATATCGCCTGCCTTCAAATCGCATTTGAAGACGTCCTTGTAGCAGAGGACGGGCCTTTCTGCAGGTCTGGAGCCAGTGGCATGCTCTCCATACAGCACATCCTTCGGTATTCGGCCATCATCCATTCGGCTAACATGATCGAGCCATCTCACTTGTCTCTGGCTGAGCAAGGCTAACATGCTGAGCATTCCCGCCTGTGTCAGAACATCCATGTTAGAGACACAATCTTGCCAGTTGATGCCCAGGATTCTTCTGAGGCAGCACACGTGAAAGGTCTTCAATTGGCATTCTTGGCGAGAGTACAGGGTCCAGACTTTGCAGCTGTACAAGAGTGTGCTGAGTATACAAGCCTGGTATACCGCTATCTTGGTGTTGCTAGTCAGCATGGCATTGTCAAATACTCATTTCCCAAGGTGAGCCAATGCTGTTGCTGCTTTGCTGATGCACTTGTTCAGATCTGCATTCAGGGACAGATTGCTTGAGATGGTGGAACCCAGGCAGGTGAATTTATCCACCACCTTGTACATGTGGTCATCAATGGAGATGCTGGGATGTTGCAAACGTCCTGGCCCACGATGTGGGTCTTCTTGATGCTGAGTGTTGTAGCAAACTCCTTGCATGCATGAGTGAAGCAGTTGATGAGTCGCTGTAAGGCAGTGGTTCTCAAATAGTGGGGTGGGCGCCCCTGGAGGGGGGGGGTGACCCCCCAGGGAACGTTTTTTTTGCGGTATTAGCATAAAGTGTAATTGTACATCCACTACAGCAGGTGGCAGTGGCTTCCTCACTGTCAGAGTGTGCTCAGAGGTAAAATAAGAAGTGAAGTTAATAAACTCATCATGGAAAATTTTTAACAGGAATGGAAAGAGAGGCGGAGAGAGACAGAGACAGTGAGAGAAACAAAAGTCTCCCGGAAGTTAAGTTCAGGAGTTATGATGAAGCCGAGGTAGCACTCGGCTTCACTGTGCTGCGGTGAGAAACAAGGAAAGACCGTTGTGTTTAATGTGTGAAAACATTGGCAACGGACAGCATGAACCCAAATAAATTCAGGCGTCCCTTAAAGACACCCACCCAGATCACATGATGAGCTGCATGAGCTTTTTCAGCGTAAACATGCCAAATATTGCCAACAATCATCCTACTTTGTAAATGCTACTCCAGCAAACCAGCGAGCTCTTCAGATAAGGTGGAATACCAAACTGCTCAGTGCAGAAACCCCCACAGCAGCGCAGAGGAACTGCTCCTACCTGCAGCAGACACGGTCTCTGTCATGCTGGATGACGTCACTGCTGTGAAAATAAGTGAAGGCCCCAGTTCAACATTGAGCAGGAGCTGAGAGTTCAGTATCGTGCTTTAAACCCGGCTTCGAAAAGCTGTGCACTGTAAAATGTGCTCATTGTACCATTAATCTGGACGTAATTATTTTGACAAAATATTAATAATAAAATTAATACAAATCGTTTTATTCATTTTTGTTTTGTAGGTTAATGGGTTTCATATATTGTGCTCCTGAGTTAATATTGCTGATCAATTTGAATTTCTTATTATTTATTGATTATATTTAATTTTGTTTTTCAGTATCAAATAGTTCAAATTGTTGGTCAAAAAATGTGTACAGTTTAAATAAGGATACTTTTTTTAAATTTTAGGCAAATTGATGCACTTTAAATCTTTTTGTTTTAAGACAAAAAAATTGTTAATAAAGTTATTCTTTGTTGGAAGGTGATCTATATTTCTTCCTTTTTTGTATGCCATAATGTCAATAAGGATACAGTGTTATGCAGAGGATTACTTATAACAATTTTTAGACAAATAGCACTATTTTTATTGGAAGGGGGGCATGAAATGTTTTACTCTTCCGGGGGGAAGGGGGGATAATTGAGAAGCACTGCTGTAAGGCCTCTATGTGTGCAGCCAAGGTGGCGTCATCAACAAACAGCATCTCTCTAATCAGGACCTTTTGTACCTTGGTTTTTGCTTGGAGATGTGCAAGGTTGAAGAGACTTCAGTCACTTGCGGTGTTGAGACTTCAATCTCAACATCTTCTGACTGGTTGAAGGCATAGGACAATAGCAGGGAAAAGAAAATGCCAAGAAAGCATTGGAGCAAGCACACGTCCTTGTTTCATGCCACTTCTGATTGGGAAGGGGTCCGAGAATGAGCCGTCATACCGGATGATGCTGTGCATGTCTTCATGGAAAGACAAAATCATCCTCAGGAACTTGGGGGAACATCCAATCCTCTGTAGCGGGGTGAAAAGGCCTTCTTCAAGTCAATGAAGGCTATGTACAGTGGACAGCTCTGTTCTCGGCACTTCTCTTGCAGTTGCGTTAGTGAGAAGACCATATCGATTGTTGATCTTTCTGCTTTAAAGTCGCACTATGCCTTGGGGTAGACTCGCTCTGCAAATTTTTGCAACCGGTTGAGTACTACTCAGGCGAAGGCTTTCCCAACAGTACTGAGAAGGGATATTCCACTATAGTTGTTGCAGTCACTGGGGTCTCCTTTGTTCTTGTAGAGTGTGATGATGCTGGTATTACACATGTCTTGAGGAATGATTTTTTCCTTCCAGCACTAGAGTAAAAGCTTGTGCAGGTGGTGATGTAGAGCAGTAGTCTTGCCTGCTTTGACAACCTCTCTGGGGATGTCATCATTGCCAGAAGCTTTCTCGCTCGCAGGGAGTCGATGACTAGTTGATGAGGTGGAGCATCTAGTTACACCATGAGTAGTAGGGCATTTGTGTTCTCAACTGCTGCAGTGCTGACAATGTTCTCTCTTGAGTAAAGCTCGTGATAGTGTTTGTCCCATCTCTCCATCTGCTTTCCTCTTTCTGTGATAATGTTACCAGATTCCATCTTCAGAGGTGTGAGCTTGGTAATGCTTGGACCAAAAGCCTTCTTCATGCCGTTGTACATGGCATGAATGTTGCCACAGTCAGCAGAGAGCTGGATGCTCTGGTAGAGGGTCAGCCAGTAGTCATTGGTGCTGCCCCGAGGTATCAATTGGGTGTCATTTCTAGCCTTCCTGAGTGCAGTGTAAGCGCTTTGCCGAAGGTGTCCATGGCAGAGTTGGAGATGGCGTCCCAAAAGTCCCATGGCAGTCTCAAAGAGCCTATTCTATAGAATTGGCAAAGCGCTTACACAAGTCTGGAATTGTTGTACTGGTTGTGTTGATACATGGACGTCATTTCTGCTTGGAGAAAGAGATCCGTTTGGGCTGAAGTAGAAGCTTGCTACCAACCAACGAGTGGTCGGTATCGCAGTCGGAACTGTGATAGCTCCGGGTTGTGTGGACACAGTTCAGCAAGGGTCTTTTGGTGATAATGAGGTCCAGCTGGTGCCACTGGCTCCAGGATACTCTGTGTTGAGACTTGGTGGTGAAGAATGTGCTAGTAACACAGAGGTCTTAGTCGGAGCACATCTCTAGAAGCGTCTGACCATTCTTGTTGAGTTTGCCGATGTCAAAGTGGCCAATGCTGTGAGGCTTATAACTCATAAACTGACAACTACCAATTTGTGTCCACACTTTACAGAGGGGCTGGAGTATCCATAGTCTATTTATATTTAAAATATACAGTGGGAGCTCGAATTACGAGCATCCCTAATAGCGTATTTTCCATGATACGAGCTTTGATCCCACCAAACGCGTTGTGCAGTGTTTCTCAATTATTTTCTGTGATGCCCCCTATAGGAAAAAAAATACGCAACTCCTAGCGCCCTGCGCGCGACTATAAATAATGTTTACTGTACTTTATATCATTTGCTAGGTGCTTTTTCCCTTCAACGTAGAAAATGCAGTGAGAACGCCACTACCACCTAGTGTTGAGGATGCACACTCACACTTATAAAGATGGTCCACCAGTATGTTAAAAAAGCATGTTCCCCTTGGTCATACATGCCAATTACCTGCGTGTATTCCTCTGCTTCACTCCTTTCCTTTAGCCTCTCTCTTTTCTGCTTCTTCTTCTTTTTGTCCTTTCGGCTTTTCCCTTCAGGGGTCGCCACAGCGAATCATCTGCCTCCATCTCACACTATCCTCTGCATCTTTTTCTCTTACAACTGCCTTTATGTCCTCCTTCACCACATCCATGAATCTTCTCTTTGGTCTTCCTCTAGGCCTTCTGCCTGGTAGTTCCAACGTCAACATCCTACTACCAATATACTCACTATCCCTCCTCTGTACATGTCCAAATCATCTCAATCTAGCCTCTCTGACTTTGTCTCCAAAACGTCTTACATGTGCTGTCCCTCTGATGTGCTCATTCCTGATCCTATCCATCCTCGTTACTCCCAAAGAAAACCTCAACATTTTCATCTCTGCTACCTCCAGCTCTGCCTCCTGTCTTTTCCCCAGGGCCACTGTTTCTAAACCATACATCGCTGGCCCATTACGTGCACGTGCACAAAAGTTTTTCTTTTCTGTGGTTTGGATTTTGTGACTTTTTAGTGTTATTTTTTTTTTCTTGTGCATATCCCAGGGCTTCAAAGATTGGTCGTAAGAAGGTGGCTGATGTATTCAAGAGGAGAAAATTGATTTCTCTTGAAACGGAGCTTGAAATCATAGATAAACATGAAAAAGGAATTTGCGTGGCCGATCTTTGTACGAAGTATGGGAAGAATGCATTGACCATCTGTACAATTCTCAAACAGAAGGCCATGTTGAAGAGTATTAAACCAGCAAAGGGGGTTACTATTTTATATAAGAAAAGATCAGGACTCAATGATGAGATGGCGAGGCTTCTCCTATTATGGATCAAGTCAAAAGAGATCAACGGCGATGGGAGCGTGACCAAGCAGCAGAAGACAAGTGATCAAAATTATTGAAGTGAAATTAAACAGTTAAAAAAAATCCAAAAAATTAATTAAATAAAAACACTAGTGTGTATATATATATATATATATATATATATATATGTGTGTGTGTGTGTGTGTGTGTGTGTCTGTGTGTGTGTGTGTGTCTGTGTGTGTGTGTGTGTGTGTAAGTTAATGTTAAGTGCTATTGTTAAGTTCAGACGCAATTACTGTATTATTTATTTACAGTCTTAATGTTACTGTATATGTGTTATTATTGTGAAATGTTTATTGTTACATGTTTAGCTTAAATATATTACATCAAAAATGTATGTTCGTGTCAGGTTATATGAGTTTGGGGACGGGGGTGGAATGGATTAATTGGTTTTCTATTGTTTCCTATGGGAATTTTTGTTTCATCTAACGAACGTTTCCACTTATGAGCTTGCCCGTAATTAATTACGGATTAATTTAGTAAGTCGAGGTATCACTGTATATGTTGTGCTTCCTTTTTTCACTTTCACAATAATATTTGGAGAAACTGCACTAAAATGAATATCCATGCATTTTGATTTATTTTTATTTCAAATGCACACTAAGACAGAAGAAAAGAGGAGCAGTGTGGAATTCTGCATCCTTGTTTGTCTTTAATCATCAGAATTGTCTCAGTACAGTATCTGCACATCTCTCACTCACTCCTTTATGAGTGTGTTAGAGAATGGACAGAGCCGGATGCGCTTGCTGAAAACATAATGAGATTAGCAGATATGAATAACTGCGTAACTATTAGTACAATGCAATTAGCAGGGTAACTCAGTCAGAGCTGCTATCTCCCAGTAAAAAAAGTCATCACTCACCTGGGTGTGCGAGCTTCTTCGACTACAAGCAAAGGTGTGTGTGTGTGTGTGTGTGTGTGTGTGTGTGTGTGTGTGTGTGTGTGTGTGTGTGTGTGTGTGTGTGTGTCTGTGTATATCAATCAGCCATAACACCAAAACCAGTGTTGTGAATAACATCAATTTTCTTCAGGATCAACTTTGCTTTGTATTACATTTACCTCAGAAGTAAGACTTTGGAGCTAAAGGATACGACGTAAAAATGACATAACAATATTTCTAATGTTTTCATGATAAAGACAACAAAAGGTCAGTGATAAAAGAAGACAACGTCACATGCACATTGTTTATAAGCATACACACTCCAGGGAGCCAGGGGGCACTCATATATTCTTGTGCACACTTGTGGCCATTTCATGATCATCGGACACCAGTCATAAACCCACACCACCAGTAACAAAGGCTGCTCATTCACAAGTTGCAGTTCTGTGTTTGTTCAATGTGTTATTCCTCTACCTGTACATTCTTTTCTTTGCTTTTTGCACTTCTGTTTTGATGAGCATGGTGAAGACATTCTCACTTGTATTTTATACAGGAATTTGTCAACCAATAATTAACAAGGTCTATTTGCCATGGCAGATAGACCTTGTAGATTTGTTTATTCTTGGTTGACAAATTGTTTATTCCATGCAAATAATTCAGAAAAGAGATACAGAGTCTGTAAATGTTACGTTTAAATAGTACTTCATCTCTCTGAAATCCCAGAGATACTCTGGTTTAATGTCATTACCTCACTGTACAGGGATTATACCAACATCCGAGCCATTACTCAAGCTTTACAATGTTTTCTGCAGGATGGAGGATTATGATGGTGACACCGAATTACCCATCATGCACTCAGGCAGAGGCCCAAATGGGTATTATCCATGATTGCACTCTGAATACACTCAAATCTAGATCATGCTTGATCAATAAACACACACACACACACACACACACACGCACACGCCACACACACACACACACACACACACACACACACACACACACACACACACACACACACACACGCACAATCAAGTGCACACGCACACACACACACACACACACACGCACGCACGCACACACACACACACACACACACACACACACACACACACACACACACACACACACACACTATTCGTTCATTTGTAAGCCACTTAGTCCTAATTAGGGTTGCAGGGAGGCTGCTGCCATCTCAGCCGAATCTGTGCAAAAGGTGGGGTCCACCATAAACAGTTTGCCTGGCTATTGAAGGGCCAGCACACATACCTCCATTCACACTCTCACTCAAACTTAGGGGGATTTGGAGCAGGTAATCCTTCTTCCTCTTCTTCTTCTTTTCCTTTCGGTTGTTCCCTTCAGGGGTCATCACAGCAAATAATCTGCCTCCATCTCACCCTATCCTCTGCATCTTCTTCTCTTACTCCAATTACCTTCATGTCCTCCTTCACCACATCCATAAATCTTCTCTTTGGTCTTCCTCTAGGCCTTCTGCCTGGTCCTTCCAACCTCAGCATTTTACTACCAATATACTCACTATCCCTCCTCTGTACATGTCCAAACCATCTCAATCTAGCCTCCCTGACTTTGCCTCCAAAACCTCTTAAATGTGCCGTCCCTCTGATGTACTCATTTCAGATCCTATCCATCCCCGTTATTCCCAAAGAGAACCTCAACATTTTCATCTCTGCTACATCCATGTCTTTTCCCCAGTGCCACTGTTTCTAAACCATATAACATCGCTGGCCTCAACACCGTCTTGTACACTTTTCCTTTCATTCTTGCTGATACCCTCCTATCACACATCACACCGGACAATTTTCTCCAACCATTCCAACCTGCCTGCACACGCTTCTTCACCTCTTTTCCACACTCTCCATTGGTCTGCACTGTTGAGCCTAAGTACTTAAAATCCTCCATCTTCTTTATCTCTGCACCCTGTAACCTCACCGTTCCTCTTGGGTCCTTGTCATTCACACACATGTATTCTGTCTTACTGAGACTAACCTTCATTCCTCTCGTTTCCAGGGCATACCACCACCTCTCTAGATTTTCCTGCACTTGCTCTCTGCTCTCACTACAGATCACAATGTCTTCTGCAAACATAATAGTCCATGGGGAATCTTTTCTCACCTCGTCAGCCTTTCCATCAGCATAGCAAACAAGGAGGGGCTCAGAGCTGACCCTTGATGCAGTCCCACCTCCACCTTGAACTCTTCTGTCACACCGACAGCACACCTCACCACTGTCTTACATCCCTCATACAGTACATGTCCTGCACCACTCTAACATACTTCTCTGCCACTCCAGACTTCCTCATGCAATACCACAGTTCCTCTCTTGGCACCCTGTCATAAGCTTTCTCCAGATCCACACAGGCACAATGCAGCTCCCTCTGACCCTCTCCGTACTTCTCTATTAACACCTTCAAAGCAAACACTGCATCTGTGGTGCTCTTTCTTGGCATGAAACCAAACTTTTGTTCACAAAGGCTGACCTCTGCCCTTAGTCTAGCTTCTACTATTCTTTCCCATAACTTCATCGTATGGCTCATCAATTTTTTCCCTCTGTAGTTGCCACCACTCTGCATGTCTCCCTTGTTCTTAAAAATGGGCACAAGCACATTTCTCCTCTCACTTTCTAAGACCTTGTTGAATGTTCTTGTCAGAAAATCTACTGCTACCTCGCCTAGACGCTTCCATAGCTCCACCGGTATGTCATCAAGACCAACTGCCTTACCACTCTTCATCCTCTTCAATGCCCTCCTCACTTCACCCTTACTAATCTTTGCTACTTCCTGGTCCTCAACAGTCACCTCTTCTACTCTTTTTTTCTCTCTCATTTTCCTCATTCATCAGCTCTTCAAAGTACTCTTTCCATCTTCCCAGCACACTTCTGTCATCAGTCAATACATTTCCCACTCTGTCCTTAATCACTCTAACTTGCTGCATGTCTTTCCCATCTCTATTTCTCTGCTTTGCCAACTGTATAAATCATTTTCTCCTTCCTTACTGTCCAGCCTAGCATACAAGTCATCATACGCCCTCTGTTTGGCCTTTGACACTGCTACTTTCGCCTTACGCTGTGTCTCCCTGTACTCCTTTTTACTCTCTTCGGTCCTCTCAATGTCCCATTTCTTCTTAGCTAACCTCTTCCTTTGTACACAGTCCTGCACTTCCTCTTTCTACCACCAAGTCTCCTTATCTAATTTCCTTCCAGAGGACACACCAAGTATTCTCCTACCTGTTTCCCTGATCACATTAGCTGTAGTTGTCCAGTCCTCTGGAAGCACTTCCTGACCACCCAAAGCCTGTTTCAACTCCTCCTTGAAGACAACATGACACTCTTCCTTTTTCAGCTTCCACCACTTTGTCTTCTGCTCTGCCTTTGCCTTCTTCACCTTCCTCACCATCAGCGTCATCCTGCACATCACCACCCTATGCTGTTTGGCAACACTCTCACCCACTACTACTACTACTATTTGGAGCAGTCAATACTAATATTACAAAATACTAAAGTCCAGAGTAATCTAGTTTATTGAGTACAGAATTACACTGAATACTCACAGTATGGAATAGTGTAGAAATAGATTACTGAAGTTTAGGATCTATTTTGGGGTATTGTTTTACAGTGCATATGTAAGTACAAAGAAAATCAAAATGTGTGGGGTTTTACACACAGCATTATGAAAGGATAATAAAGGGCTTTCATATTTGCACTCCGTCATACCTTCACTGATAGAAATGAAATGTTACCATCACTCATTTAACCAGTTGCTGAGCTGTTTAATTCTATTATTGTCACAGAAAAGCTGAAGTATATCTCAGCCAACACTGGGCAAGGCAGGGTACACCTCCAGCTCCCCAGTATACTACATTCTGGGGCCGACACACAACCATCACATTCATCACATCTACACCTAGGGGCAATTTGGACTACGGAGTGAAACTGGAGTGGCTGGAGAAAGCCCATGCACGCACACGAGAATATGTAAACTCCACATAGAAGCACCCAAGCCAAGGACTCAAACCCAGGGCATTCTTGCTGCAAGGTGGATATGTTCACCACTACACCACTTTGACACCCATTTATTAACAGTCAAATTGCATCTTAACCATAGTCGTGCCTAATGTTAAAGCTCAAAATGCCATACAATTCAATCAAAAAAGGCTTCATGGTCACTTTTGTTTGTGTGTGAGAGCAGTATTTACAAACGGCGAATGCAATGAATTAGCATGTGTCATAAAGCAATTTTTTTTCGGCTTTGGCACTGCCAGGGTTAAAATTCGCACAGCTATCTTTTAACCTTTTCATTAAAGTACAGATGTATACACACACACACACACACACACACACACACACACACACACACACACCCACACACACACACACACACACACACACACACACACACACACACACACACACACACACACACATGGTTCACCCTGGAAGGTTGGCCCATTTTTTCCTTCACATATAAATCTAGATCTGCTTTAATCTTTGCTTTGCTCCACATTTCAGAAGTTGGAAGTGTTTGATGTGTTTATATTTGGAAATCCAAGATTTCAAGTGGGAAAACAGAATGTATTATTAGAAAGTGCACAGCAGTATGGAGTGGTCAAATGTTCCAAATACTGGAACATGCCGTAAATCATCAACTGAGAATTATCAAGTCCTAACTGCTATTTCATTCAAATGGTAGATAGACCTTGTTAATTCTCGGTTGATAAAAATGCAAATGTAAATGTGCAGAATGCTAAAGTATACAGCGTAATGAAGGGCCGGGAATTTAGAGAGTACTGTACATAAAAATACATGTGGAATACCGAATCATACAGAAATAGTAGTACAGAATACTGAAGAATATCAAATAGTGAAACAGGAAATAGTGATGTATATGGAAAAGTGAAACATATGGAATACTCAATCATGTGGAACGGTAAAGCATACAGAATAGTAAATCTCCTGAAATACAGTATGCCCTCGTTATTCTGGGGGGTTTGGTTCTGGTCCTGCGAATGAAGAAAATCCGCGAGTTCTGTACCCGGAATTAAAACCCCATGTATCACGTCACATGCACGAATGATCAACCAGAAGTAAAATACTATGTATCTATTACATGTGATAAAATATGCTTCTTAAACACATTCTATAGACAGTCTTACTCATTAATACAGTAGGCCTTCTACTTATGAAAACCTCTGAATACGAAAAATCCAGGTTACGAAAAACATTTTCCGAAAGTTTCGTCCTCTTTTTACAGAAACAACTTCTTTTTATGAAAAACGCCAAACGCGCCATTCAAAAATTTAAACGCTCCATTCACAGATTCAAACAATGCGCGAGTTGCTTTCTCACTTGCTGTCTCCCAACATCCCGCCCCACTGGCCTCCCATTGGCCAGGAGGCAGCTGAACTGTACCCATACTTCCTGTTTGTCACACACGTGAGAGAGGAGAGTTGAACAGGAATGTTGGCTCGTGAGTTCCCTTTGAGATTGATCTTCTTCT
>CM045733.1:41807500-41847500 GCA_024760905.1 Plotosus lineatus
GGAAATGCAAACATTTCCTCTGAGCCTTGGTATTTTGTTATATTTCGATCTTTATTCTGACCGTTCTACAGTAACAACTGTTATATACATTGCAGAATAAGCATACAAACAATGTTATAAGCAGGGCAGTGGTGGCCTGTTGGTAAGGTGCTGGATTACTGATCTCAACGTTGAGGGTTCAAGCCCCACTGTCAACGGTTGGCACTGCTGTCCCCTCCAATGCAGCTAACTGGGTTTCCAAAGGCTTGCTCAAATGCCTCTCACTGTCTATAGTGTGAGGCATGTAAAAGAACCATTGCTGACTTTTGTCAAGAGTAGGCTGCAAAACCGTCAGCATGTTTTTGCATTGCAATGGCCTGTCAAGCTGTCCAGGGTGTACTCTGCCCTTGCTTAGAGTTGGCAGAGATGAATGCCAGCCTCCCCGAGACCCTAATTGGGAGTAATCAGTTCAGAAAATGAATGATGAATGAATGAATGTTATAAGTCACTAATTAGTTTCCATATCGTATTATACTAATTATCTCATACAAATAGCCTATGATGGCCTGGCGAGCTGTCCATGGTGTACCTTGCCCTCGCCCAAAATTGACTGAGATGGGTGCCAGCCTCCCCACGACCCTAATTAGGATTAAGCGGTTCATAAAATGAATGAATCTCATACAAATTTGGAAACACCCTGGAATTCTACAAGGGTTGTGAGGAGGCTGAAGCCTATCCTAGCCAACAGTGGGTAAAGGCAGACTCACAACTCAATATATAAACACCCTAGACCAGTACTTAAACACAGGACCTTCCCACTGTGCGGCAAACATGGCTAACCACTACACGAAGGCTGTGCCACCCAGTCTCTGTTAACTAGCAACCTTCGAGAAGCGAATAATAGTTACTGATCAAATCAATGCCAAATAAAAAGTGTAATGAAAATTTCAACAGTAAAACAAGTTAAGATGAAGTTAAAATAACAACCAGGTGAGACACACAAGGAGATATATTATATTTGCATCTGCAGAGAAATAATTTCTGAAAATCTTCATAACTCCTTTGTTTCTGAAATACACTTGACTACACACACACACACACACACACACACACACACACACACACACACACACACACACACACACACATACACCTCAAAATAAAAGGCTTCTCCTAAAAATAACCCCTCAAACGTCAGAGCTGAAATCCAGCCTGTTGTGTAATTTTATAAATGATATAATCAGAATGCCTTTTGTGTGTGTGTGTGTGTGTGTGTGTGTGTGTGTGTGTGTGTGTGTGTCTCTGTGTGTGTGTTTGTGTGTGTGTGTGTGTATGTGAGAGAGAGAGAGAGAGAGAGAGAGAGAGAGAGAGAGAGAGAGAGAGAGAGAGAGAGAGAGAACGAACATCTGCATGTACAATCTACCTTATTGCAGCGTTAGCATGGCAGACTACTCTGACTAGGTTGGTTTTGCTGGCTACTCCATTGGTTTTTGCTTGCTAGCTTAGACTTTCTAGCTAGAAGTACAAAATGTTTTAACACAGTTAATGTGGACTTTGAGTTTGTACCTCACCCTTTCCTGTGAATACAGTGATCCCTTGCTGCTTCAGTTTCTGCGGCTTCAGTGCATCGCGGGTTTTTCCACAAATATTCATCGAAAAATAAAAAAATAAGGAAATTAAGGAAAAATAGGGGAAATGTTTAAGAAAATGCAACAAAACAAGGCCAATTATGCAAAAAAACAAACAAACAAAAAAAAACACTACAACCCAAACCCCCCCCCAACAAAAGTACTTACATTTTTATGTGAGGAGTGCATCTGTGTGTGTGTGTGTGTGTGTGTGTGTGTGTGTGTGTGTGTGTGTGTGTGTGTGTGTGTGTGTGTGTGTGTGCGCGAGTGATTGCGTCTGTTTGTATGTATTTATATATTATTTACATCTTGTACGTTATTTTTGAATGTTTAATTGTTATTATAAGTATTTATAGCGTTGAATAAGTATTTATTGATATTATACAGACGCTCCCTAACTTACGTTTTACTTCGGTTCTGGACAGCCAAACGTAAGGTGAAAAACGTAACTTGTTACTGTATGTTCCAGTGACGTATGACGTTCATACTGTACTATACAACCATAAACACCATTACCGTATCTCATAAAACACCCCTAAATCGATTATTATAAACATAACATTGTAAAATAATATCAAATATATCAAATAATATCAACATTAATTTCAAATAAATTAAATTCAAGCAAAATAATTTTAAATGGATAAATTTTAATCAAATTCACTCATCAAATATCAAATAATGTATCAAAGATAACCTTTAACATTCCCTATGATGCGATCTTTCTGCTTGTAAATGGTTCCGATAGTCGACGGAGCCATTTGGAAAAAACGTGCAACATTCACTTTTTTCACCAGCATCAATTGCCGCTTTTTCTGATTACCACTATCACTAGTACATGGGAGACCTTGTCAGCAATGTCAGATTTCTTTATGTAACTCGCCAAAGGTTCCGATACGTTCTGAGTCTGTTTGCCGATTTTCACCTCAAATTTCACAATCTTTTCTAGCCATTCCCACTTAAACTTATTCTTAACATCCTTACCTATTTCTGACACGCAGGATTCCTCTTCTTTCATTAAAGTTTTCACCATTTTAAACACAACACGCTGCAAATTTGCATTGACCAAGTCACTTTACATGAAGCTGAGCCGAGTCACTTTAAATTAAGCTTAAAACAGCCAATCAACGCTTACAATATGTGAGGCGCTCCAAAACCGAAAGTAGTTCACTGGCTTGTGCTTGAGACAAAGCGTGGGTTATCCGGACCTCCGGTCTTTCAAGGGAGCAAGTTGAATACTTGTTTAGTACTCAGTCTGTACTGATGTGAATCACCAGCAGAGCGGAGAGTTCTCTTTCTTTTCTGGATCCGAGCAGATGGTTAATTCAGTCTTGGGAAAACCGGAAATTCTGGCATATGTCGGAAAACTTGCACCCATGCTAGGAGGCTTACACTTCTGACCAACCATATTTGCTTTGGGTTACAAAAGTCCACAAAGCAGTGAAAACACAAAGATCACAAAGACGACGTCTTAACACAAGGGTAACACGCAGTGAACTGGGAAGAATTAGGGGCACATTCATTCTGTCATTTGTAAACAATGGACGCAGCGTCATTACGTTATTGCATCATGACATCAGCGTACTACGTAGGTACATTTCGTACTACAGAGAGCACGCTAAACTCAAAATTTGACATAATTTTTTTTTTTGGTAAAAAAAGTAAAATGAATGAACATAAGTTGGGGAGCGTCTGTATACACATATACATGTACGTACATGTCAATCAAGGGGTCGATCATACTTCGCGGAAATTGGCACCCGGGGGAGGGGGGGTCCTCATTAACCATGGAAAGTGAGGGATCTCTGTAAATACAAACGCTTTTTCAGTAGCTGTTTAGTGACTCATTAGGTTGTTAAAGGGGTACAGCGATCTAAAACAGATTGCTCCTATAAATCCTTTCTGATACTGAATTTTTTCTTTGGGTCTGTACAAATATTTAAGACTGTTTAACAAACACACATATTGTGTTTGATTCCATATTGTCTCTCCGCATTCCCAAAATAACTGAAATAATGACTGTTACACTCCAAGTCGTGCAATGGATATTATATTACATCAGATTAGATTAGATTAGATTAGGGGAGATTAGGTTAGGTTAGGTTACGTTAGGTTAGGTTAGGTTCGGTTAAATTTGATTTGATTTGATTTGACTTTATTGTTGTTACACATGTATAATACAGGGTAACAAAATGTTTAACATCCAATTAGATGTGTAGAGAGCAGCAAGTGCAATATATAGAGTATGTGCAGTATGTGCAGTTAGAAGCAGTTATGCACAGATAAGGGCAGCATAAAAGGTGGGTGTGCTGTTATGTTGTAGTGTGGATGGGAAGGTACAGTTCGGAAGTTGACTGAGTCCAATAGGGTGACAGCTGTGGGGAAGAAGCTACAGTATTCCTAAAACTGTTGGTTTTTGTCAATGCTCCTGAAGCCCCTTCTGGAGGTGAGAAGCTGAATGAGTCTGTTAGCAGGATGAGAGTAGTCCCTGAGAATGCTGCGTGCCTGGTGAAGATATCTCTTCCTCAATAGCAGGAAGTGGAGTCCCTGTGATGCATTGAGTGGTTTTCACCACCCACTGCAGTGCCTTGCGGTCAGCGACAGAACAATTCCCATACTAGACTATAACACTGTTGGTCAGTATGCTTTCTATTGTGCAGCAGTAGAAGTTACCCACGATGTCAGCGAATCGATGGTTCTTCTTCAGTGTCCTCAAGAACAGGTGCTCATGGGCCTTCCTGATCAGGCTGGAGGTGTTGGTTTTGTGTTTTGCATACCAAAGCAATAGGAATACAAAAGATGCTTTATCCACAGTGCTACACTATGTGTACTCAATACCTTCTTCTATCCTTTTGGCTTTTTCCCTTTCTCATGGGTCGCCACAGTGAATCATCTGATTCTCACATTTGATTTGGCACAGGTTTTTATGTCGGATGCCCTTCCTGACACAAGGGACAGAAACACGCTGACGGCTTTGCAGCCTACTCTTTACGAAAGTCAGCAATGTTTCTTTTACATGCCTCTCACCATAGACAGTGAGAGACATGGCCCGCCTTTGATAACCCAGTTAGCTGCACTGGGGGGACAGTGGCAACCTTGTGGAGACTTGATCTCCCAACCTTAGGATCAGCGATCCTGCGCCCTAACTACTAGACCACCACTGCCCCACTTGACCACCACTGCCCATGTGTACTCAATACCTGGACAACAAAAATACTTATGCAAAAATGCTGTTTGTTGACTTCAGCACATCATTCAACAGTCATTTCCTTCGAATTAACCACACAACTTGAGGATCTTGGAATCAATACCTCCCTCTGCAACTGGATCATGGACTTACAAACCAACAGACCCCAGTATGTTAGATCAGGCCATAACTGTTCCTCCACCATCATACTCAACACTGGCACACCTCAGGGCTGTGTGGTTAGCCCTTTCCTCTACTCCCTTTCCACTCTAGGCCTATGTTTGGATCCAATTCCACCATAAAGTTTGCATACGAAACCACGGTGATATCCCAGTCTATTTAAGATTGAGCCTCTTAATTCAGAGTCTTTTTTCCCTACAGTTTTTAATCATGTGCGAAGTGTTCAGCCTCAGCTGCTGAGAATGCGATATCACACCCCACAACCAGGAGAAACAAAACAACACTCTGGTTTATCCTCTAGTTTCTATCTTATAAACAGCAGATAATACATTCCTTCTTTGGTCATTATGAATAATAACAAACGTGATTATAAAGTACATGTTATGAGTTATTGACTGGAGACTCAATGAAATCCCTGAATGTCATGACAAAATGAACTTTCTGGATTACAGTATTGTTGATTCAGTTCAATTTGATTTGATTCCATTCAGTTTTAAGTTTAATTTTACAGAGAGTTCTTAATTAATGAACCAGAGAAGAAAAAGTCAATGAAAAAAAACTGATGGATATTTTACAGCGAAGTACAGAAATTTTAAGAAAACAATAAGCTCAAAAGAGAATTTTATATCCAATTTTACATCAGTTGTTTATTGATACATTAACTGCAGTAAAATAGTGTCTGAACATCAAAAATCACAAATTATTTTATTAAATGTAAATACTATTCAAATTACATTTGCAAATCTGTTTGTGCTGGACTGCTCTGATCAGATTTCAAGTAGGTTTTAATTTTATTTCTTGCTTTTGTTTGTTGCCATGTGAAGTTCATGTTTCCATCTTGCATTTCGGAAACGTGTTAGTCTGTTGGTGGAAGAAGCCATTAAGCAGTTCTAGGACATAATCAGAGCCTGGCAGACACACATCCTCCATCACTAACCCTGTCTCATTATTTTCCTTTTCTTATAAATCTAAGTTGCAGCTCAGCATCACCAATAAATGTTTCATTAATCAAACCCATTTCGTTACCCTTCAGTTTGGTTTGTTTCTACCAACTATAGTTTAATACTACTTTAGAAGGTGATATTACTGACGAGTCAGTGTGAATCAGATGAAAAAAGAGGATGGCATCTGTTTTTCAATTAATTAGTTACTTTTATATGTACAATTACAAATTAAAAATTAAAAATGTTCATTAATCACAATTTCTGTGTGTGTTTTTATCTAATAGCTAGTTAAGAAAATACTGAAGAAAATTTAAGTAGAGAAAGATTTTAATGAGTCACAATATTCATTATCTAAATTAGCATTTTCTATTTTATTTTTATTTTTAATACATTCACATACATTGTGTTGTATTTTTATTAAATTGTGGCAAACATTATTGAAAAAATGAAATCAAGAAAAAAAAATAATTTTGAATAATAATTATGTAAACTGGGCCGTGTTATCCCACTGGTAGGCTGTTGGATTATTGATTCTGAGGTTGGGGGTTCAAGCTCCACAATCAACAGGTTATCAGTGCTGTCCCCTCAGCACAGCTAACTGGGCTATTAAAGGCTGGCCATGTCCCCCACTGTCTATGGCAGAGGTCAGCAACCCGCAGCTCTTTCACCTCTCTGGTGCAGCTCTGTAGCTTTTCAAAATAATGTTATACTTTACGGTGGCCGACGGGTGCACCACAAGGTGCTTATTTACTCACATCGAAAACACTTCAGGCTTCCAGGGGTTAGAGAGTTAAACAAGCTTTCACCTGAATGATGCGAGTACTCTTCCAAAAATGCTCTTTTTCAGGGTTGAAAATTACAGAGATGAAAATTAACAGTCACGGGTGTGGGCAGATATGTATTTGGTGTGGGTGGGGGTGATTTTGTGTGTGTGTGCACACAAGAACACAAGAACGCACACACAAAATAACCCCGCCCACACCAAATAAATATAAAAGAGCCCTAAAAGAGCACATGGCAAGCAGCAGAGCGAGCGAGTGAGAGATTTTTTCCGCTGCCAGGGTTTGTAATCCAGGAACGGAAATCACAGCGGAAGTAAGAGATGGTGATGAGATTTGTTTATACACAGCAATCTCCGAATTAAATAACTCTCCTCAAAGTGACAAAATAATAGACTGGGTGTGGTTCAGTCTCCACTCTGAGAATGGGTTGGTAAGTGCAACATTAAGCATTAATATTATTTAAAAGAATGTTGAGCAGGCTCCCCCTTAAAATAAGTCTTCATGTACTTTTCTGTGTTGCTGTCGTTTTTGTAAATTAAAACTATGACAAAACAACATTAATATAACGAATAAAGAAAAAGAAAATCACACGAAGGGATGGTGGACTACCCAACCTGTTAACACATCTGGCTGCACCCTGTCTCTCGCTTCATGGGATAGATATTCTTACAAGAAGGACTCGAACACATTCATTCATATTCTGAACCTCTTAATCCTAATTAGGATCGCAGGGATGCTGGCGATTTTTTTTCTTTTTAATCTAAATATTTTTGTTGCAGAATTGTAATTAAATTGTCTCTGCAGTCATTTAAATCAATATTTTAAGTACTTAGGCTCAACAATCCAGAGCAATGGAGAGTGTGGAAAAGAGATGAAGACGCGTGTGCAGGCTGGTTGGAAAGGTTGGAGAAAAGTGTGCGGTGTGATGTGTGATAGGAAGGTATCGGCAAAAATGAAAGGAAAAGTGTACAAGACGGTGTTGAGGCCAGCAATGTTGTATGGTTTAGAAACAGTGGCCCTGGGTAGCAGAGATGAAAATGTTGAGGTTCTCTTTGGGAGTAACGAGGATAGGATCAGGAATGAGCACATCAGAGGGACAGCACATGTAAGACGTTTTGGAGACAAAGTCAGAGAGGCTAGATTGAGATGGTTTGGACATGTACAGAGGAGGGATAGTGAGTATATTGGTAGTAGGATGCTGAGGTTGGAACTACCAGGCAGAAGGCCTAGAGGAAGACCAAAGAGACGATTCATGGATGTGGTGAAGGAGGACATGAAGGCAGTTGGTGTAAGAGAAAAAGATGCAGAGGATAGGTTGAGATGGAGGCAGATGATTCGCTGTGGCGACCCCTGAAGGGAAAAGCCAAAAAGACAAGAAGAAGAACAAGAAGAAGTCATTTAAATCAATGCAACACATTGTTGTTTTATATTAACATAACGGAAAAAGAGGAACAACATTATATGCAGTGTCATTTGATTTTAAATGTCAAAAAAGGATTTGTGGCTCCCAGTGTTTTCTTTAAAGTGGAAAACGAGTCCAAATGGCTCTTTGAATGGCAAAGGATGCCGACCCCTGGTCTATGGTGAGAGGCTGTAAAAGCACCATGACTGACTTTCATCAAGAGTAGGCTACATTGTCATCAGCATGTTTCTGCCCTGCGATGGCATGCTGAGCTGTCTAGGATGTATTTTGCCTTCGCACAGAGTTGACTGAGATGGGCACCAACCTCCCTGCAACCCTAATGAGGATTAAGCAGTTCAGAAAATGCATGAATGAATGCATCAAACTTGAAAAGAGAAAAATTATGCATTCTAATAAATACATTTTACAATTTTAACAATTACTTTTGGACCTGTAGAAAAATAATATCACATGTGCAATATCTGCAAATAGCATAATGTGAAACAATTTATGCTGATATCAATATCATCATCATTTTCATCATCGTATCAGTCAGCCCCAGTCACAAGTACACAGAAGGTAAATTCTGCAAACTCTATTATTCAAGGAATAAAGAAATAAACTTGACATTTCCCATTTCAGATAGATGGTATGAATCAGAGTGCTGGGGTTTAATATCTGTACATAATGTTTACACGCACACACACACACACACACCTACACACACACACACACACACACACACACACACACACACACACACACACACACACACACACACACACACACACACACACACACACACACACACACACACAGCTCTAGCTATTGAATCAATTCTATTTCAACTCCCAAATGACTCAGTGATATTTTTATCCAAGTACAGTGGAGCCTCAGAATTTGAAGGCTCTATAGTCCGAACAAATCGGAATCCGAGCAAAAAAAATCTATGAATTCTTCCAACCGAACAAAAACCAGAAGTTGAACTCAAGAAACACGCGAGAAAAAAACGAAACCGAGAAGGAGGAAAAGTGCGCGACTTCCGTAAGTGCGGAAGTTGTTGATACAATGCATGTTCTAGGGAAGTCCCGAAGTTGTTGATACTATGTAAGGTCTGTTTAGGGTTTTACACCCAAGCCTAGTGGCTCATCAGGCTGGTGCTTTATGTATCACCCTAATAAAGCCATCCTGGGGAAGTCGGAAGTTGTTGATACAGTACTAAAGCTAAAGGTAGCGCTAAAGCACTAAAGCTAGCTAATCACTAACGCCATATACCAGCTCTAGCAACAAATACAATTTAGGGTACCGAACAGAAATCCCGCAGATTGACTTATAGGCATAACCGCCTAAACAAAGCTGAAGAGGATGTATGTAGGTATGTATGTAAGCTAAGCTAAAGCGCTAAAGCTAAGGTAAAGCGCTAACAGTGCTGTGAACACCTTTAACGATGAGGTCATGAGCCACTTCCATAAGGTTTTGAAAAGAATTCAGAAACAAGCCACGTTAGAAATGTTCTTCAAGAAAAGAAAGTCATCCATGCAAAGCGGTAGCAAGAGGAAAAAAACACCTTTGGCTGTTTTACCTGAAGCTGTTATGGAAGGGAAACCTCTGCTTGTCTCCCTCTCTGTTATGGAAGGGAAACCTCTGCCTCTCTCCCTCTCCAATGTTTACATGTGCCAACTGTTCGCCACCACAAAGGTTAAAATTCTTATCTTTATTGTTCTTATGCTTTAACTTTTCTGTGGTTTTAATTTTAGTGTGTTATAGTCTCTCTCTCTCTCTCTCTCTCTCTCTCTCAAAAGAGTTGTGCATTGAAATGCGCGTTGGAGAGGGGCGTGGCTCTAACACACTCATTTATGAAAACGAGTTGTGCTTTATTTTTCACAGGGAAGGCACTAGAGCACATGCACTAGTGCCTTCCCTGTGAAAAATAAAGCACAGCCATTTTCATAGATAAAACAGGGAAATCCTCGTCACTGTAATAGAGACGCGGAGAAACACGGAAATCAAACTAAAGCTTAAACTGCTTGAGCGCAGACCTGAGAGATCAAGAGGGACGGTCTTCTCGCACCGGGAAGACCGCTGCTAGTCTTTATAGCTTGTGATTAACTGTGTGTGTGTTTAGCACTCCACCTGCTTGTGAGAGCCACACCCCTCTCCATTGTGCATTTCAACGCACAACTCTTTTGAGAGAGAGAGAGAGAGAGAGAGAGAGAGAGAGAGAGAGAGAGAGAGAGACCATGACACACTAAAATTAAAACCACAGAAAAGTTAGAGTCTCTCACAACACAAACCATCACATAATGTACTGTATTCAATAATTTTTTTTTTCAGATAATTTGAGGACCCTATGGTAGGAGTTACGTTACCGTTAACTTCTGTTCAAAAGTTGACGGAATGGATTAAGACCATTTACATTATTTGTAATGGGAAAAGCAAATTGGGAATCCGAACAAATCGGAATCCAAGCAGCCGTCTGGAACGGATTAAGTTCGAGTACCGAGGCTCCACTGTAATAGTACAATATTTTCACCACAGATTCCTCGTCTTTGTCTAAATATACCTAAAAATGTTTAATTCTACTTTATAATTAACAAATTATCATTGATTTTTTAAAATAAAATAACTTTATTTTAACTGATGAAAAATATAGATTGATTGGTAATATTTTAACCTGATAACTGATCATTATTTTAACCAATCGCAGTAAGCATTGGAGCCACGCCATCACAGTGATATAGCAGAGTCAAAATATAGCAGATGTATTATTCACACTGCACAAACAGTTCAGGTGGTAAAATGAAAATGCCGCTGGACTTCAGAATTCAAAGCAAGGGTGAACATATTTTTAGATATCTAATGAACAAACCAATAAAGATGACAAACTCTCTGAAACGACATGAAGATGAGATTCAAAAGACAAGGGACATCTTCTGGGACAGCAGCACAAATAAATCATTACAGGAAGTGGAAAGACTAAAAATACTAATGCCACTGTGTGTGATGAGTCTTTGAATGTGATAGAGGTCAGTGCTTATGATGATATAAATACAGCAAAGTTAAAACTTACAACATGGTTAATGCGAAAGGTGAAAGAAGCTGCTGCGCTTCCTTCCTCTCAAATGGATTATTTCTCTGACAAGTGAAAGAGATTTATGGTACACTATTAATGTGTGTGTCTGTATGTGTTTGTGAGATAAACACAAAGGGTGTGTGCGTGTATTGTGTGAGTGAGAGAGAAAGAGAGAGAGAGAAAAAAAAGGAGTGTGTGAAAGAGGCAGAGTTCGATGTTTCAGTCTTATTGTGACTAATATTCAACGTTGGCTGATGATTTTAGGTTGTCATTAAGATCGTGCATGTCTTGAACCATCTCAGATCACATACATGGTCTACCTAGAATTCTGTCTCTGTGTGTGTGTGTGTGTGTGTGTGTGTGTGTGTGTGTGTGCGTGCGTGTGTGTGTGTGTGTGTGTGTGTGTGAAAGAGAGAGAGAGAGAGAGAGAGAGAGAGAGAGAGAGAGAGAGAGAGAGACAGAAAAAAAGTAAAAAGAATTGTTGACACAGGCAAAACCACACCTTATCTGTTTATGTTCAACTGGCACATACATTCTGCAGAATTGAAGGTATACAATGTAGGTGATGTAATAAACAAGTATACGTAATTGGAAAGACACCAAGAGAAATGTTTTTCAATGCACACACAACTGTAAAAGCACAAACCAAATTTGATATTATATGAAACATTTCAGTGGCCATGGAACATATCTAACATAATAAAATTTATAGCCACACCCACTGAATATAAGCAATCGTATGCTTGATTACCTCGTTTACTACAGTGTTTTTCGCTGATATACCATGAATATGGGAAAACATAACTGCAGAATAATTTGCAGAAAACAGAGGGGTTTTTTATAGTTCTTGTCAACACATTTCTCTTCATTTACTATTTAATCTTTGTATTTCTATATAGATTCAAATTTTAGGTAACATTTTTATTATTTATTAAACATGCTGTTGTAATGCTCCTTTGATTATTTCATGTAAAATTCAAATATAAATACAGGAAAGCCATTTAACACGGAGCTAATTGGTTAGCTGAAGTCCTGTTCCTTTAGTAGTCCAATAAAGTCATAAAAGTTAGATAAATATTTCTAATTCTTTAAAAAAGTTCTTACACAACTACATAGCTGGCTGGCCATGCCACCAATCCCATTTCCAATTTTTTTACCCCAATTTTGTAACAGGAAAAATCCAGTACAGTACTTCAAAATTTTCATGACTGTGACATCATGATTCTACATCCCACAGAATATTTTGTCTGCTGTTGTGCAGTATAATTTAGGAAAATCATGCTTGAATTCGATGGAATACTACTTCTGGTTTTCTAGGGCACGTAGCATCATGCCACTTACTGTTGAAAATATTGTGATTGGTGAAAAAACCTGAATGAAATTTATATATATGTAATATTAAGCTTAAAACAAGTCTACATTTTTGTTGTTTCTCTTATATGAGCTGATATCCCAAGAGAGTAGAACTGCTAATATCTAGTCACCTAGGATAGTGTGTGTGTGTGTGTGTGTGTGTGTGTGTGTGTGTGTGTGTGTGTGTGTGTGTGTGTGTGTGTGTGTGTGAGAGAGAGAGAGAGAGAGAGAGAGAGAGAGAGAGAGAGAGAGAGAAAATATGCATTTCTCAGACCAGGCCCTTCATTGGCCTGCTCTGAGAAATAAGCCATTACATGTAGAGGTGCAGCTAGCAAGCAAAACTCACAGGTTCGAGTTAGTGACTGAAATGAATGGAACCACAATAAAATCTAACTAATTTTTTTTAAATAATTTATTTATTTTATTTATAAATTTATTTTTACATTTAAAAGCATCACAATATTGATTCAATCTACTCCCAGTGACCATGACAGACTGTTAGTGCCTACCGTTTTGTTTAAAATATTATCCAATTATAAGAATGAGTGTTGATTTTGTTTACTTTTACAGTGAGAAAAGTTTCACTGTTCAAAAGCCCAGTGTTAAAAACCTGTAAATACTAAACTGTCCTCTTGCAATTTCATCTATTACTTATTGCACGGTACCTCAAACAGGACATTAAACATTTTCACACACACACACACACACACACACACACACACACACACACCTGCACACACCTGCACACACCTGCACACACACACACACACCTGCTTGCAGCTTTGTCTTACCTATATGCAAATCAACATTCAAATGATTTCCTTAGCATTTAGCCAAACCTACAGCAGGTACACAACATGCTACACTCAGAATGAAAAGGCTACAATCTTGTGGGGACTCGAACCCCCAACGTTTTATATATATATATATATATATATATATATATATATATATATATATATATATATATATATATATATATATAGAGAGAGAGAGAGAGAGAGAGAGAGAGAGAGAGAGAGAGTGCATTTAATTAGCTTTCATAATGAGAATATACTGTACACACACCTTTCCAGGTAAACGATATAACTCACTAATTGTCATGGTACAAAGATATTTGATGGGGAAAAGAATTGGTTGGCTTTAGCTCGTGCATACAAAATTCTTTAGCCGAGATTAAACTGGATATCTTTAGAATTCCACAAAGCAAAGATCAGGAATGTTATAAATAATATACAAATGTATATGTTATGTAGATTAGGCTGTAATACAAGGTAAAGGTGTGTGTGTGTGTGTGTGTGTGTGTGTGTGCGGCGCCACATTTGCAACGTGGAAAAAATCCAGACTAAATCCATCCACACCGCCCATCATCTCCCCCCGCTTCCGACTTCCCGCCTTTATTTATGCTTTAGAAAATAATCATACTCACACTTCATCCTTCCCGAGCTTCCAAGCTCCTGAATTTCCTTCTCCGGTCCAGAACTCAGTACCCGTGTTATTATTATTATTGTTATTATTATCATTTCTGTCCACGAGCTGCTCGAGCGGCCGACGTGCGGATGCGTGGCGCGTCTCTCTCCAGCACCAGCGCGTTTTGAACAGCGCCGTTGACGTCATTCCTACGTACTTTATACCACGCCCACTTGTTGTGGAAGACCATGCGGATCATGAACACGACCTTTTATTTGACTTAGCACTTTAGTATCAATACAAGTTGGAGAATCAATACTCCAAACAAATAGCTTTTAATTGGCTTACGCGGATACTTTACTATTATTATTATTATTATTATTATTATTATTATTATTATTCATTCATTCATTCTCCAAGCCATTAAAATGATTGATAAAAAAAAAAAAAAAAAAAAAAGAATTACCACCAAAAACACAATTCAAGAGCAGCTCTCGCTAGTGGGAAAATGTTTTGTTTTTCTGTCATAATTTGGTGTTATGCAATTCTCACCAATCAAGAGTTTCCTCTCCATCACATACAAACACAGACCAGGGACAGGCATAAGCAGGCACCTAAGAGTTGCATTTTTATGAGCTATTGTGCCTGTGGACACAGGAGTGGCCCTCCACACATAGAGGGAAGTCATATCTTCCTCTTTGTACAAATTAGCTCACTGATGTACATGATTGGGTGGGGATCACTACAAGCAACAAGGAGGCAAGCATATACCATCTCTCCCTCCTGTGACAGCTCGGCCAATTAGACTTCCATCCATAGATAAATGCAGCTTCAACCTAGATTTGACTCCGTGATCTGTAACTTGACATTTGCAAATCTTGGCAATGGACCACTCGGGAGCCCAGAAATATTTATTGGTCTGTAGACTTATAGCGTAGCCTTATAAGCATTGAACATTACTCGAATGGTTGTCTTGCATGTCTGTTGTATTTCTGAGCTGATGCTGGATGGCAGTAATGTATTGCTGACCAGCCTGTGAATGACACTGGAACCCAAATAAGTAGACTCCCATATGCCACTTCTCAGACTTGAAAAGAATAAAAATCACACAACCACATAGACTGATAGACTTGTATCTGTCAAAAGATGAAACATGAGCAAAGAAATTGTGTTACGGTGTGTGGGTTTTGGGGATTAATTTTGGTTTTTCTGCATTCTCTAATCCTGTTTTCTCCCCAGCAGTGCAGGCTGTGGCTGAGGGGGTGTGTCTGACATACTTCTGGCTGAGTGCAGCAGGGCACACCTGATCCCACTCCTCGATCAACTCACTATAAAGACCAGCTGCACCTTCACCTTGCTGCCAGAAGATTGTGTGATCTCACTCAGTCACTGCCTTGTGTTCTCTCCTTGCTCCTGGTTTTTGTTATGTGGTCAGAAAGCTTTCCCAGCCATCGTCTCCAGTGTTTGTTACTGTTTATTTTCTTCAGTGTTTCTAGTGTTTGCTGCTGTTTATTTTCTTCAACATCTCCAGCAAGAAAATAAACTTCACCTGTTAAACTGTTAGTCATCTCCTTAATTCAAACCATAACAAATTTGATTATCCATTTAATGACTTCATGTTCTGTGCTCCAATTATTGTTTGGTGTTTGCTTGATGAAAGTTTGAGTGCCTACCTGAGTTAGATTGTATGTGTTTAATTTTGTGCAAGTCTGAGCAGTGCTGTATGAGCCTCTCACAAATTTTCTTGGGTTTCTATTTAATTGAAATAAAATAAATATTAGTTTATTGGTGAAATTTTCATTTAATGCCAGTCTCGTTGGATTTCTTGTGGTTTCACAAGACCTGGCACCGCCATCAAAGTCATGTTCCATGCATATGGGGCTCTGCTCAGGAGCTACAATAATAAACTGTTTTTTAACCAACCCTAAATCTTCATGCAAATTAAGGATATGTTGAAATATTATTTAGTACATTGTTCCACAGAACAATGGCTATATTTGTCTAGAAAATATGAATATTTTCATCTAGATAATGAAATGATAAACATCTTTAAAAATCACTCACAACATAGAGATCCTAGCAATAATGGACATGTAGACATCTATTTGAGGACTAAACCAATCTTTTTGTTGCGCTTGACGTCCTGTTATACTTAAAGCAAAGTGGATGACTTAATGAGCAGTCTTGTGAGGCTGTTTAATACATTTGGCATTTTCCCCTTTAATATGCACATTTTACATGGAATCATAAAGAAAGCGGACGCAACTCATGTGAATACTGAATTCTGGTCAAGTATGGTATTCAGCAGTCTCTTATTTCTTTAAGGGAAATATGCATATATAAAAATGACAAAAAGAGTTTGTTATGGGCACTGAAACAGGCAACATAATCAAGCACCTAGCATAACCATGTCCTGTGACATTAAATAAAGATCCACTGCAGGGTCCTATAATGGTGTAGGTGTTGCTTGAAGATAGCAAGATGGACATGCAAATAACTGGGAGTCAGATGAGAACAAAGGAGTTCACTTTGTCTGATCACTGAAGAGGGTGGCTTGATTCAGACTGAGTGAAGCCATGGCCTTGATGCAAGATCTGAACCTATCTCAGCTGACTCTGGGCGAGTTACACTGAGGCAGGCCATTGCAGGGCAGAAACACACTGACTGCTCTGCAGCCTACTTTTGAATAAGTCCAGCAATCGTTCTTTTACATGCCGACAGTGAGAGACATGGCTGGCTGGCCTTTGATAACCCAGTCAACTGCACTGGGGGACAGCAATGACAACATGTTGAGGGTGGGGTTTGTACCCCCAACCTTGGGATCAGGAATCTAGCACCTTACTACGGGACCACCACTGCCCCGTAGATTGCATGTGTTTTGTATTTATGCTATACTTTATTAAATGGCTAAATTGGGAACTGATGGAATCAACGTGGCCTTTCACACACAGAGGGACACGAGGAACTGGTGAGGTCCAGAGAAGGTGGAGCCATCTTGTTGAGATCATATTACTGTTTAAGGCAGGGGTGTCAAACTCTGCCAGAAAGGGCCATGTGGCTGCAGGTTTTTGTTTCAACCAAGCAGCAGCACACCTGACTTTGCTCATTTAATCAACTCATCTGAGTCTTCAGGCCGCTGATTGGTCAATCTGTGTGCTCTGTACAGAGACTGACCAATCAACTGCCTGAACACTCAACTCAGTTGATTAAATGAGCAAAGTCAGGTGTGCTGCTGCTTGGTTGAAACAAAAACCTGCAGCCACATGACCCTTTGTGGCACGAGTTTGACACCCCTGGTTTAAGATTTAAAGCAAAGTGATCTCACCAAGATGGCTCCAGTTCAGAATTGAAACAGTAATGTCCAATCTAGGGTTTTTTTTTTTCTTTTCTTTTCTTTTGTTGATCAGTGATTGGTGGAAACAGGTGGAAGGTGTGGCTATTGTTTGGTTGAAGTGAAAACCTGCACCCGCACCGGCCCTTTACAGATAAGCTTGCCCACCCCTGGGCTAAACAGAAGCCTATAGAGAGTCACTGTTAGAACATGGATCATTATGATTGTTACACTACAGTATTAGTATCATGTTGGTGGTCTGAAAAGGAAAATAAATATAAAAATAGAAAACGATAATACTGTACTTAATATCATGGAAATTCAAACCTGTATCAATTTTGAACCCTTTGGCATTTCATACTGAGGCACGCGCGCATTTCTTCAAAACCCCACCCAAGCGGTTTACAAACTCGGATTTGGCCACTGGCGTCATTTACCGGTCTATACCACTGCCTTCTCTTTATTTACACACGGGTCGGGATAAGAAACTATTCATATGAATTTTATTAATATATTTTCAATATTCACAAATACATCGCATTCAAACAGTTTCTTCCGGGAGCAGCACTGAACGTCAGCAAAGCTCACGTGGCAAGTCGAATTAGCATATCTCAGGTGATGGTCATTCAGCTCATATCTACTGTACATACCCAAATAACACTAAATTAATTCATTCATTAATACATTTTCCAAGCTATTTATCTTAATTAGGGTCGCGGGAGGCTAGTTCTCATCTCAGTGAACTCTGGGCAAGGGCAGAGTACACCCTGGACAACTCTCCAGGCCATTGCTGGGCAACAACACATACACACAGCCATTCACACTCACACCTGGAAACAACTGGCATATCCTTATCGATAGAGACACTGTCATTCATTCATTTCCTGAACCATTTTATTATAATTAGCGTCACAGGAAGGCTGACACCCATCTCAGCCGACTCTGGGTGAGGATGGGGTACACGCTGGACAGCTTGCCTCGCCATCGCCGGGCCAACACTAACACAAACATTCATATACAGCCCTCACCCCAGGAGTGATTTGGAACAGCCAATTGAGCTAATGTTTTTAGACTCTGGGAGGAAACCAGAAAAAAAAAAAGAAAGAGAACTCCATATAAAAACTTCTGAACATCAAACCAAGACCTTCTTGCTGGGAGGTGCCACTGAGCCACCTTACTAAAAATATTACAAATATTAATGTAATCAACCTGAACTGGGTTGAAGTATAAATATAAACAATGTGTATAATTTAGTTGATTGTACAAGTTTTAGCTGATAAATATATTGTAGTTGTCTGTAAATGCTTATAAATAAAAAATTAATAATTTGTGTTTATATATCTTTTCTACCTGATCTTTTTCTTATGAGTTATGTCTCTTTGACCGCATCTTACACATCCATGAGCTCACAAATGCCTGTGATTAGCTAGCATCATCGTCACTGATATAGAGCATGACTAAGATCTTCCCACTCATACTAACATCATTGGGATGTAACTTTAGATGTGGTCTGGACCAAATCAACAAATGAACCCACGGACAGACCAAAACATTTAAGACAATCAATATAGTTTTCATGGATAGAGATAATCTTGTAATGCTACCAAAATAATGCAAAGTAATTTCTCATATTTACCTCTGTCAGTTCTGTTTTATTGTCTCTAGCATTGGAAAAAAAAGTAATTATTAAAGGGCTCCTAGCACGTCCGCCTCACAGCAAGAAGGTCCTGGGTTCGATTCCCAACTCCGGTGTTTCTGTGTGGAGTTTGCATGTTCTCCCCATGTTTGTGTGGGTTTCCTCCGGCTACTCCGGTTTCCTCCCACAGTACAAAAACATGCACAGTATGTTAATTGGCTGTTCTAAATCGACTCCAGGTGTGAATGTGAGTATGAATAGTTGGGCGAGTGTTGGCCTTGCAATGGCCTGGCGAGCTGTCCAGGGTGTACCCCGCCATCGCCCGGAGTAAGCTGTGATGGGCACCAGTCTCCCCCCCTGACCCTAATTATCTGTCAACACAAAATGATGTTTCTACAAAGTGAGAAGTGCAGGCATGGGCAGGTCTCCTCCCAGCGTCTCAGGGGCCGTTTTAATGGGCTCCTGCAGACAAAAGAATGTTCCACTGCATCTACCCAGGAGGATTCTAAACTTATCATGTTTCCTTCTGCTTGAATTTATTGGCTACTAAAAAATGTAATAGTTACAGCAAGTCATATCATTTCAACATTGCCTTTAGTTATTATAATTAACCATTTATACCTGTCTCGCAAACATTTGGTGGAAATAAATCCATTTACAGGGATCCCTCACTACTTCGCTCTTAATCCATGCTGCTTCAGTGCATCGTGTCTTTTTTTTAAAAATATTAATTGAATTAAAAAATAAGGAAATTAATGACGAATATGGGGGGGAAAGTTAAGGAAAATGCCAAACAAGGCCAAATATGCCAAAAACCCCCAAACAAACAAAAACAAAAAACAACCCAAAACCCCCAATCAAAACTACTTACATTTTTATGTAAGCTGTGCATCTGAGTGTGTGCACACGCATCTGTGTGTGTGTGTGTGTGTGTGTGTGTGTGTGTGTGTATTTATAGTTTATTTACATCTCATGCATTATTTTTTTAATGTTGAATTGTTATTATAAGCATTTATATAGTTGAATATGTATTTATTGATATTATATACACATATACATGTATGGACAGTAGGCCCTTGACTACTCATGGTTTTGCACTCACGATTTGCATATTCATTGAACTTTGTTTTGTTTATCCAATTTATTACATTTCATGTTCTTTTTGTTCTGGTCTATGTTTTGGGAGGACTTTGATTTTGGCGCTGTGCCTCGAACTAACTTTTCAAGGTGGTTGAACTGCTTGGTGGCACACACCTGAATTCACTATTCTCATCTATCTAAATAAACACAAGCGCACTCACCTATGCGCAAGAGGATTAACTTCACATCACGTCACCGCTTCTTTTGTACTCTAACTCTCTAACTCTAAAACTCTGTTTTCTACCAGCTCCGGCTGAGGGGCATGGCTGAGCTGCTCGGACTGAATACAGGCCTCATCTACTCCCTTTAAAAACAAACCACACGCTCACTTCAGTTGAAGCGCACTGCTTAAGTGCTTCCCCTTTGAATAATAATGCACTCTGCCATGTCACACTGTCTCGGAAATGCCTTAGTAATGCAATATATCCCTCTAGTGGGCATTTTTGAAAACTACAGTGCTGGATGCTTCAAGAAAACTACATTTAAAGGTGTTCATATATATATATATATATATATATATATATATATATATATATATATATATATATATATATATATATTATACTTATATATCTTATATATATAAGGTTTCTGAAAGTCACTGTGATCTTACCTCTGCTATGTAGGTTATGTGTTTGGTTAGGTTTGTGTGTTTGTTAACTGGATTATGTGAACGATATGTGCAGATTTTAATTGAATATTTGCCAGGCTTTGGAAGACTTCATTCAATTTTTAAAAGATGACCTAGATCAGTGGTCCACAATCTACGGCCCGCGTGCTGGATACGGCCCGCTTCCACATTTGGCCCGGCCCCCTGAACAATACCAGAGACGCATTATGATATTTTTTTTTTTTAGTCTGGCCATGCGATCAAGACTAATACACACCCAAAACATAACATTCTTCTCCACCCTTCTGCCGTTTGTGCCCCATCTGACCCCCCCCCCCAAACAAAAATCTTAGACTCTCCCCTGTCAAATAGAACGGAATTACAGTGAAAAGGTTATGGAAGAGAAAAAATGACTCAGAATGCAGGGTATTTAACCTGCAGTGGACAAACAATTATTTTTGTGTTTAATGCAAAGAAGAGATTGTTTGTATCATCTGTCAAGACACAGTGGCGGTATTCAAAGAATACAATCTGCGCCAACACTCTGAATCCCATCACAAAGATGAGTTTGATCGCTTGCAAGGCCAAATGCGAGTAGACAAACTCTCTAAGCTAAAAATTGAACTGTTAGCTCAGGAGAATACATTTGTACACCAGGCTCGGCTGAACCAGTCGTCTGATCGGGCAGCTTTTGCGTTGCTCCACTGATAACCACCAACGTTTTTTTAAAAATATTGATTTCCTGATTTTTTTATGTGAAGGTCCCAGAAAGGGTTAATAATACTGTATCTTGTTATGTGTGGCTTACTGGAAAACAATAAATGTTTACATTTACGCAGCCCTGTGATCGTCACACTTCTCTGTTAAAAACTGACCTCAGCCCCCATAAGAGAAGGGAAAAGTTAAAAAAAAGTTTAAGGAAAAGTTCACCACTACTGTAATGTATAAGATGATTTTTCAGATATAGGTGATTGAAAGGATTGGTGGAGGCTTGCACTTTTCAAATGGCTTTCCTTTCAGCATTACTGTTGAGCATTTTATTTCATTTTCACTTTTAAACATTTTTCATATCTTCCAGCCACAGAAAATAAAACTGCTATTTGAGGCATTATGGGAAGTTATTCACTGAGAAATAACTGAGTGATCAGGAGTATTTGCATCTCAAAAAGATGAATTTTCCATAAAAGACTTTTGGGACAGACTCTTGATATCGAAATGGTTAATTAAATGCTCACATTTAACCTAACTGCTTCATCCTAATTTGGGTCGCGGGGAGGCTGGTGCCCATTCCAGCCAACTTTGGGCGAGGGCAGAGTACACCCTGGACAGCTCGCCAGGCCATCGCAGGGCGGAAACATGCCGACGGCTTTGCAGCCTACTCTTTACGAAGGCCAGCAATGGTTCTTTTACATGCCTCACACCACAGACAGTGAGAGACAGGGCCCGCCTTTGATAACCCAGTTAGCTGCACTGGGGGGGACAGTAACAACCTTGTGGAGAGTGGGACTCGAACCCCCAACCTTTGGATCAGCGATCCAGCGCCTTATACCACTAAACCACGACTGCCCTGTTGTTATGAATTTCAGTGATTCAAATTAATTTTAATGAATATAAATACACTTCATGGTTGTATTTCTGATGATTGAAAAAAAATATATATATCACATGAGAAATTCAATCAGATGAAATGGAGGAATACAGGAACACCGATTATTTCTCACAGTGTCAAGTTTCAGACCTAACCAATATATTTGCCTGTCTGACAAACTTTCGAGTGTTTGGAGCATAGCCAGCAGGATGTCCTATGGATTTAAGTGCTTTCTGCTTTCGAAAGAAAGATTGCTGAGGTGTGAGCTCGGATGGTTAACTTACTACCAACAGATGCCCCAGTGTGCTGAGCAAACATCTCTATGCATATTGTGTGTGTGTGTGTGTGTGTGGGAGGGTGTTCCTGTGTCATGAAATAGGGTTACTTCTATTTTAGTCTAAGGCTTGTACTATGGGCCCTCTCATTACATGCAAGTGCTGTGTCTAATATAGAACTCAGAGACATATGATTATAGACATGAAAAAGAAAATTATAAGTGCTGATCTATGTTTGAAATGTGTGTGTGTGCGCCCGTGTGTGTGTGTGTGTGTGTGTGTGTGAGAGAGAGAGAGAGAGAGAGAAGACACCTCTTTATATAATTATATAATACAGTAGTCCCTTGACTATTTGTGGTTTTGCACTCATGGTTTGAGTATGGCGGACTGCTGAGCAACTCACACGTGATTCAAATTCAGCCAATGGTTGTCCTCCTTCCTGCTGATTGGTTGAGATTATGTAACACCCCTTTTTTCCTCATTCGCACAAGTTGACAATGAACCTTTTTTTTAGTTTGTTTTAATTACCAGTTAAGTTCTATGATGTCACTCAAACGCCTGCTAAGGAATGGTCGAAATGGAGGAATAATCGTCTCAACTGTTGTAAAACACTCCACTATTAAAGTCTTTTTCAACTATTATTCCAGTACATGACCGAAGGTAATGTTTAAAATGTTTGTGTGTGTAATTTTATTTACTGCAGTGTAGCATGTTTCTCATTTTGCTTTGTTTATCCAATTTATTACATTTCTTGTTCTTTTATGTCCTTTTTGTTTTGGTCTGTGTTTTGGGGGACTTTAATTTTGGCGCTGTTCCTCTAACTAACTGTTTACTCTCCGCTTTGGCTGAGGGGCGTGGCTGAGCTGCTCGGACTTTATGCAGTGAATACTGTACCTGAATTCAGTCATCTCATGTATGAATTAAATGCTGGTGGGAGAAATATGGACTCTTGTTCACACTTGCTGATGTAGTATCATTCATTAATTCAGGATCATATTATTGACTGTTTACAATGCAGCCGTGGGGGGGGCAAACCAGTTTCTCTCCCTCACGCCGGTCCCAAGCCAGGATAAATGCAGAGGGTTGCGTCAGGAAGGGCATCCGGCATAAAACAAATGCCAAATAAAATATGCGAGTCACTACAAAGAATGTCATACCGGATCGGTCGAGGCCCGGGTTAACAACGACCGCCGTCAGTGCTGTCAACCAACAGGGTGCTGGTGGAAATTGGACAACTGTTGGTCGAAGACGTCGAAGAAGGAGAGGTGGGAGGCGTGTCCGTAGGCAGAGAGAGAGCAGGAAAGGCATGAGTCTAGAACTGAAAGTAGGGACTTTGAATGTTGGAACTATGGCAGGAAAAGGTAGAGAGCTGGCTGACATGATGCAGAGGAGGAAGGTGGACATACTGTGTGTTCAGGAGACCAGGTGGAAAGGTAGCAAGGCTAGAAGCTTAGGAGCAGGGTTTAAGCTGTTTCATCATGGTGTGGATGGGAAGAGAAATGGAGTCGGCGTCATCTTGAAGGCGGGGTTTGTCAGGAATGTTCTAGAAGTGAAAAGAGTATCAGACAGAGTGATGAGTCTCAAGTTAGAAATTGAAGGTGTGATGTTCAATGTTGTTAGTGCTTATGCCCCACAGGCAGGATGTGAGCAAGAAGAGAAGGAGAGATTCTGGAGTGAGTTAGATGAAGTGATGCAGAGTACCCCCAGAGGTGAAAGAGTGGTCATTGGTGCAGACTTCAATGGACATGTTGGTGCAGGAAACAGAGGGGACGAGGAAGTGAAAGGCAGGTTTGGTATTCAGGAAAGGAACACAGAAGAACAGATGTTGGTAGATTTTGCAAAAAGGATGGAAATGGCTGTGGTAAATACTTTCTTCCAGAAGAAAGAGGAGCATAGGGTGACTTATAAAAGTGGAGGTAGGAGCACACAAGTAGACTACATCTTGTGTAGGTGATGTAATTTGAAGGAAGTCAGTGACTGCAAAGTAGTAGCGGGTGAGAGTGTTGCCAAACAGCATAGGATGGTGATGTGCAGGATGACGCTGATGGTGAGGAAGGTGAAGAAGGCAAAGGCAGAGCAGAAGACAAAGTGGTGGAAGCTGAAAAAGGAAGTGTCGTGTTGTCTTCAAGGAGGAGTTGAAACAGGCTTTGGGTGGCCAGGAAATGCTTCCAGATGACTGGACAACTACAGCTAATGTGATCAGGGAGACAGGTAAGAGAGTACTTGGTGTGTCATCTGGAAGGAGAGTAGATAAGGAGACTTGGTAGTGGAATCAGGAAGTGCAGGAGTGTGTACAAAGGAAGAGGTTAGCTAAGAAGAAGTGGGACATTGAGAGGACGGACGAGAGTAAACAGGAGTACAGGGAGACACAGCGTAAGGCGAAGGTAGCGGTGTCAAAGGCCAGACAGAGGGCGTATGTTGACTTGTATGCTCGGTTGGAAAGTAAAGAGAGAGAAAATGATTTATACAGGTTGGCACAGCAGAGAAAAAGAGATCGGAAGGACGTGCAGCAAGTTAGAGCGATTAAGAACAAAGAGGGAAATGTATTAACTGATGACAGAAGTGTGCTGGGAAGATGGAAAGAGTACTTTGAAGAGCTGATGAATAAGGAAAATGAGAGAGAAAAAAAGAGTAGAAGAGGTGACTGTTGAGGACCAGGAAGTAGCAAAGATTAGTAAGGGTGAAGTGAGGAAGGCATTGAAGAGGATGAAGAATGGAAAGGCAGTTGGCCCTGATGACATACCGGTGGAGGTATGGAAGTGTCTAGGAGAGGTTGCAGTAGATTTCCTGACAAGAACATTCAACAAGGTCTTAGAGAGTGAGAGGATGCCAGAAGAATGGAGAAGAAGTGTGATGGTGCCCATTTTTAAGAACAAGGGAGACTACAGAGGGATAACGTTGATGAGCCATATGATGAAGTTATGGAAAAGAATAGTGGAAGCTAGACTAAGGGCAGAGGTCAGCATTTGTGAACATCAATTTGGTTTCATGCCAAGAAAAAGCACCACAGATGCAGTATTTGCCTTGAGGATGTTAATAGAGAAGTACAGAGAAGGTCAGACGGAGCTGCATTGTGCCTTTGTGGATTTGGAGAAAGCATATGACAGGGTGCCAAGAGAGGAACTGTGGTATTGTATGAGGAAATCTGGAGTGGCAGAGAAGTATGTTAGAGTGGTGCAGGACATGTATGAGAGATGTAAGACAGTGGTGAGCTGTGCTGTCGGTGTGACAGAAGAGTTCAAGGTGGAGGTGGGACTGCATCAAGGGTCAGCTCTCAGCCCCTTCTTGTTTGCTATGGTGATGGACAGGCTGACAGACGAGGTTAGACAAGAATCTCCATGGACTATGATGTTTTCAGATGACATTGTGATCTGTAGTGAGAGCAGAGAACACGTGCAGGAAAATCTAGAGAGGTGGAGGTATGCCCTGGAAAGGAGGGGAATGAAGGTTAGCCTCAGTTAAACAGAATACATATGTATGAATGACAAGGACCCAAGAGGAACGGTGAGGTTACAGGGAGAAGACATAAGGAAGGTGGAGGATTTTAAGTACTTAGGGTCAACAATCCAGAGAAGTGGAGAGTGTGGAAAAGAGGTGAAGAAGCGTGTGCAGGCAGGTTGGAATGGTTGGAGAAAAGTGTCCGGAGTGATGTGTGATAGGAGGGTATCGGAAAGAATGAAAGGAAAAGTGTACAAGACGGTGGTAAGGCCAACGATGCTGTATGGTTTAGAAACAGTGGCCCTGGGGAAAAGACAGGAGGCAGAGCTGGAGGTAGCAGAGATGAAAATATTGAGGTTCTCTTTGGGAGTAACGAGGATGGATAGGATCAGGAATGAGAACATCAGAGGGACAGCACATGTAAAAGGTTTTGGAGACAAAGTCAGAGAGGCTATATTGAGATGGTTTGGACATGTACAGAGGAGGGATAGTGAGTATATTGGTAGTAGGATGCTGAGGTTGGAACTACCAGGCAGAAGGCCTAGAGGAAGACCAAAGAGATGATTCATGGATGTAGTGAAGCAGGACATGAAGGTAGCTGGTATAAGAGAGGAAGAAGATGCAAAGGATAGGTTGAGACGGAGGCAGATGATTCGCTGTGGCGACCCCTGAAGGGAAAAGCCGAAAGGAAAAGAATAAGAAGAATTACTGACTGTTTACGTTTTTATTTCAGTGTGTGGTTCAGGACTGACTTTACATCTTGATTTATTGCTGTATTTACCCTCAGCAGATGCAGTTGGTCAGTGATAGTTTTTAAGCTTGCAGGAGGTTTTTTGTTGTTGTTGTTTTTTTTTTTTAATTTTGCATTCTCAGCAAGAGTGTGAGCAGCAATGCTTTTATTCTGGCAAGAAGTCGAATGAGTAATGGAGTAATGTATCTGAGTATCTTCATACATAAGCAACTATGTGTGAAACAATTTTAAAGCAGCCATAGCTGTGAAACATGATGTAAGGGGAAACAATCATTTGTACTGTTGAAGAATATAACAACAACAACAAAAGGAAAATATCATATCGCTGTTTTAAAATACACTACCCCGTTTAAAAGTTTGCGATCACTTAAATGCTACCCACAAAACATCAGTCTCAGCTTCAAGAGTGAAGAAGTGACTCCATAGATGTCGGCCTACTGGACCGAGTGGCCAAGAAAATGTTATAATCTGAGACTAGCCAATAAAAGTAAAAGGTTAGAATGGGCAACAGAACAATGAGTAAGAACTGTGGAATTTATTTTTTTTCAACAACCATATAATGTATTTAACTGAAATAATAATAATAATAATAATAATAATAATAATAATAAATTAGCAGCCATGATCAGTCCCTATAGTTTTTTGCAGAAGAAAAAAAGGATTGATCATGGCTGCTCAGTAACGAGTTTTGAGAACGAATCTGATCAAGCACAGCATGAGTCAGTCCTCAGAGACACCACTGAGCAGAATGTGTTGATGTAAGATGTTTGCCCAGAAAGAGTACAAAAAAAGTACCATAGTAGATTAGTGGAAAGCATCAGATGGAGTATAAAGTCAAGTGGTATGAGCATCAACCTTTGTCAGTTGTAGAGAATGAAGTTAGAATTAACTGGGACATGATTATATTCACAGATAGGAGGTTGAAGAATGAAGCACAACAGACCAGATATATAGCCCTGTTGCAGAGAGCTATGAACAAATGGACACTGTTTGATACAGTGCCACCAGCAGCCTTGAATATTATTGAGATTCAGACAGAAAAGGTAGAGAGATATCAGGAAAGTCAAAGAATCCACAGACCCTCGAAAGTGACAGCGTATCACCATTGCATTGTGATAGGTTCATCTGGAACTACCTTAAAGAATGCAAAGAGTGAACAGCACACATACCATGGAAAATGTGTCGCTCAGCTGCAGAAAGTAATTGAGACATAACTTAGACCCAGAAGAACATCAAAGAACTGAAGAGAATCACACGTAATAATAATAATAATAATAATAATAATAATAATAATAACAACACCCCCAGTGCAGCTAAGTGGGTTAGGGCAGTGGTGGCCTGGTGATAAAAGGTGCTGGATTGCTGATCCTAAGGTTGGGGGTTCGAGTCCCACTCTCCACAAGGTTGTCACTGTCCCCCCCAGTGCAGCAAACTGGGTTATCAAAGGCGGGCCATGTCATGAGCGTGTTTCTGTCCCTTGCTAAAAGGGTTGTGACAGGAAGGGCATCCGACGTAAAAAGTTCTGCCAAATCAAAAGTGCGAATCAGATGATTCGCTGTGGCGACTCCCGAGTAAAAGGGAAAAAGCCGAAAGGAAGACAGGCATAGTATTGAAGACAAACTGGGTGGAAAGTGGCACAGAGTGTCCAGCTTACAGCAAGAAATTCCTGCATTCGAGTCTTGGGCTTGGTGTGAGCATTTGTGTGAGGAGTTGCATATTTTCCTTGTGCTTGTATGGGTTTCCTTTAGGCACTGCTCATAAACACAAAGCTCATCCACATGCACAGTAGGCGAAATAGCTGTTCAAAAATGCCCCTGGGTGTGAGTGTGAGAAGTGTTGTGTGTGTGTTAGCCTTGCAATGGTCTGGCGAACTGTTCAAGGTGCACTACAACTTTGCCCAGAGTCATCTGAGATAGACTAAACTAGTTTGGCAATTGAACGAATGAGTCAAGAGTGAATGTAAAGACAACATCGTAAAAATACAAATCTAGAAGACACCATTATCAATTGCCCCCCTAACAGAGAAACAATTTCTTTGACTATAATAATGATCAGCACCTGAACTGCAACACTATGAATAAATAGTGGTAGATTTGTGAGTTTGGCGAGATTACAGAGTATGGAAGCTTCAATGTTCATGTGCAATGCAATGATCATCAGATCACAGGATTGATTGGGGGGGGGATTCGTCTTTAAATAAAGAAAAGAAACAAAAGAAGAAATGGCTTCACCAAAGTTTTGAAAAGAAGTCATGTGAAAAATAAATAAATAAATAAAAGAATTGTAAGTTGCTATGGATAAGAACGTCTGCCAAATGCTGTAAATGTAAATGGTTAACTTAGGATCCTTTTTTTTTATAGTGGCATAGCTACTAATGGTATCTAACAGCTGATATCTTAGAAGTAGATTAGCCAATCAGAACACATGATTGCTCATAGTCAGTGGGTAAATACAAAATAATTAGTGACAGTAATTTTCATTCATTCATTTTCTGAACCATTTAATCCTAATTAGGATTGCAGGGAGGCTGACACCCATCTCAGCTGACTCCAGGCAAGGTACACCCTGGGAAGCTCACCAGGCCATCACAGAGCCAACACTCACACAGGACTTTCATCCTCACACGCACACCTAGGGGTGATTTGGAACAGCCAATTAACCTACTATGCATGTTTTTTGGCTGCGGGAGGAAACCAGAGTACCTAGAGTAAACCCAAGCACAGGGAGAGCATGCAAACTTCATACAGAAACCCCTGAGCTGGGAATTGAACCCAGGATCTTCCGGCCGTGAGATGGACATGTTAACCACTATGCCACCGTGCTGCCCTGATAGTAATGTTTCCGCATAATTTGAAACAGATGGGAAAACACTGGGGACTCATGAATGTACAGTGATGTTGAAAACCTGGGTGTGTATATTTTTGAGAGCATTAGTGTGTTTGCACTCATTTCCTTTTCCCAGATCAGCTGGGGTACACCAGGTTTTGATTAACTATCAGTGAAAGTGAATGAATGGAGCATCTATGTAGAAACATAAGGAGATAAGTGAGCTTTATCAGCCCACTGCTGTCATTCAGATCACCCACACTCAGCGTCTCACATGACCTCATTGGATTACTCTCAACTTCCTGGTACTCTGTATTATTATGAAACTTTATAAGCATGTTACTGTTATGTCATTTACAGTAAATTACACTGATATCATATTATTTCAACCGCATGAGTGAGTATTATTACTCTAGATTGTTTTACTGCTTAACAGTGGAGAAACTGAATATAAATGTCTATACAGGCTATAAGATTGTTTTCCTACTTTAGAGTGCATGAAAGATAGGTGGGTGGATGGAAAAGTCCAGACAAATTGGTGGATGAATGGATTGAGGGATGATATATGGATAAATGAATGGGTAAATAAATAGAAGGATAAACAAATGTATGCTGACAAGACAGATTGATGTGTGGCTGAATAAATGGATGAATGAATGATGAAGAGATGGAAGAACTGATGGGTGGATGATATATACAGATAGATATATAAATATATCATAGATAGATAGAAGCTGGATGAAGATCGATGGATGGATAGATGAATAGATAAATGGTTGTTGTGATTGATGGATGAATAAGTAGGTTTATATCCAGATAGGTGGATAGATGGAGGGATATGTAGATGATGAATTCATATTCCATCAAAGTTATATTCCATAGTTATGAAGCATATATCTTCTTCTTCTTCTTCTTCTTTTACTTTCGGCTGCTCCCTTCAGGGGTCGCCACAGCAAATCATCCGCCTCCACCTCACCCTGTCCTCCGCATCTTCTTTTCTGACTCCAACGACCTTCATGTCTTCCTTCACCACATCCATAAATCTCTTCTTCGGTCTTCCTCGAGGCCTTCTGCCTGGTAGTTCCAACCTCAGCATCCTACTGCCAATATACTCACTATCCCTCCTCTGTACATGTCCAAACCATCTCAATCTAGCCTCTCTGACTTTGTCTCCAAAACATCTTACGTGGGCTGTCCCTCTGATATACTCATTTCTGATCCTATCCATCTTCGTTACTCCCAGGAGAACCTCAACATTTTCATCTCCGCTACCTCCAGCTCGGCCTCCTGCCTTTTCCTCAGCGCCACTGTTTCTAAGCCATACAACATCGCTGGCCTCACCACCATCTTGTACACTTTTCCCTTCATTCTTGCTGACACTCTCCTATCGCACATCACACCGGATACTTTTCTCCAACCATTCCAGCCTGCCTGCACACGCTTCTTCACCTCTTTTCCACACTCTCCATTGCTCTGGATTGTTGAGCCTAAGTACTTAAAATCCTCCACCTTCAAGTTATCTCTGCTCCCTGTAACATCACCGTTCCTCCTGGGTCCTTCTCATTCACACACATGTATTCTGATTTTCTGAGGCTAACCTTCATTCCTCTCCTTTCCAGGGCATACCTCCACCTCTCTAGATTTTCCTGCACTTGTTCTCTGCTCTCACTACAGATCACGATGTCATCTGCAAACATCATAGTCCATGGAGATTCTTGTCTCACCTCGTCTGTCAGCCTGTCCATCACCATAGCAAACAAGAAGGGGCTCAGAGCTGACCCTTGATGCAGTCCCACCTCCACCTTGAATTGCCGGTCACACCGACAGCACACCTCACCACTGTCTTACATCTCTCATACATGTCCTGCACCACTCTAACATACTTCTCTGCCACTCCAGACTTCCTCATGCAATACCACAGTTCTTCTCTTGGCACCCTGTCATATGCTTTTTCCAGATCCACAAAGGCACAATGTAGCTCCCTCTGACCTTCTCTGTACTTCTCTATTAACATCCTCAAGGCAAACATTGCATCTGTGGTGCTCTTTCTTGGCATGAAACCAAACTGTTGTTCACAAATGCTGACCTCTGCCCTTAGTCTAGCTTCCACTATTCTTTCCCATAACTTCATCGTATGGCTCATCAACTTTATCCCTCTGTAGTTGCTGCAACTCTGCACGCCTCCCTTGTTCTTAAAAATGGGCACCAGCACACTTCTCCTCCACTCCTCCGGCATCTGCTCACTCTCTAGTACCTTGTTGGATGTTCTTGTCAAAAATCTACTGCTACCTCTCCTAGACACTTCCATACCTCCACAGGTATATCATCAGGACCAACTGCCTTTCCATTCTTCATCCTCTTCAATGCCCTTCTCACTTCACCCTTACTGATCTTTGCTACATCCTGCTCCTCAATGGTTACCTCTTCTACTCTTTTTCTCTCTCATTTTCCTCATTCATCAGCTCTTCAAAGTACTCTTTCCATCTTCCCAGCACACTTCTGTCATTAGTCAATACAGTTCCCTCTCTGTCCTTTATCAATCTAACTTGCTGCACGTCCTTCCCATCTCTATTTCTCTGCTGTGCCAACCTGTATAGATCATTTTCTCCCTCTTTACTATCCAACCTCTCATACAAGTCATCATACGCCCTCTGTTTGGCCTTAGCCACTGCTACTTTCGCCTTACGCTGTGTCTCCCTGTACTCCTGTTTACTCTCTTCGGTCCTCTCAATGTCCCACTTCTTCTTGGCTAGCCTTTTCCTTTGTACACACTCCTGCACTTCCTCATTCCACCACCAAGTCTCCTTATCTACTTTCCTTCCAGAGGACACACCAAGTACTCTCCTACCTGTGTCCCTGATCACATTTGCTGTGGTTGTCCAGTCATTTGGAAGCACTTCCTGGCCACCCAAAGCCTGTTTCAACTCCTCCTTGAAGACAACACGACACTCTTCCTTTTTCAGCTTCCACCACTTTGTCTTCTGCTCTGCCTTTGCCTTTTCACCTTTCTCACCATCAGAGTCATCCTGCACACCACCATCCTATGCTGTTTGGCAACACTCTCACCCACGATGACTTTGCAGTCACTGACTTCCTTCAAATTACATCGCCTACACAAGATGTAGTCTACCTGTGTGCGCCTACCTCCGCTTTCATAAGTCACCCTATGCTCCTGTTTCTTCTCAAAGAAAGTATTCACCACAGCCATTTCCATCCTTTTTGCAAAATCTATCAACATCTGTCCTTCATGCGTTCCTGTCCTGGATACCAAACCTGCCCATCACTTCCTCGTCCCCTCTGTTGCCTGCCCCAACATGTCCATTGAAGTCTGCACCTATGACCACTCTTTCACCTCTGGGGGTACTCTGCATCACTTCATCTAAGTCACTCCAGAATCTCTCCTTCTCTTCTAGCTCACATCCTGCCTGTGGGGCATAAGCACTAACAACATTGAGCATTACACCTTCAATTTCTAACTTGAGATTCATCACTCTGTCTGACACTCTTTTCACTTTTAGAACATTCCTGACAAACTCCTCCTTCAAGATGACTCCGACTCCATTTCTCTTCCCATCCACACCGTGATAAAATAGCTTAAACCCTGCTCCTAAGCTTTTAGCTTTGCTACCTTTCCACCTGGTCTCCTGAACACACAGTATGTCCACCTTCCTCCTCTGCATCATGTCAACCAGCTCTCTACCTTTTCTGTGCATAGTTCCAACATTCAAAGTCCCCACTCTCAGTCCTAGACTCATGCCTTTCCTCTTCTCTCTCTGCCTACGGACACGCCTCCCACCTCTCCTTCTTCGACGTCTTCGACCAACAGTAGTCCAATTTCCATCAGCACCCTGTTGATTGACAGCACTGATGGCGGTCGTTGTTAACCCGGGCCTCGACCGATCCGGTATGGAGGTAAGACTTTTGATTTGCATTTTAAGTAATTGGCATTGGTTTTACGTCGGATGCCCTTCCTGACACAACCCTCTGCATTTCTCCGGGCTTGGGACCGGCATGAGGGGGAGAGACACTGGTTAGTGCCCCCCCACCTCATGGCTGCATTAGTTATGAAGCATATATATATAGCATATATACATATATATAACTGGGTTATCAAAGGCCGACCTTGTCTCTTACTGTCTATGCTGTGAAGCATGTAAAAGAACCATTGCTGACTTTGACAGGAGTAGGCTGCAAAAGCCGTCAGCATGTTTCCTCCCTGCAATGGCCTGGCGCGCTGTCCAGGGTGTACTCTGCCCTCGCCCGGAGTCGGCTGGAATGGGCACCAGCCTCTCCTTAACCCTAATTAGGACTAAGCGAGTACAGAAACTGAAATGAACAAAGATAACCCAAGTATTCAAAAAATGCAGTTTTCCTGTTGTGATTTTATTTGTTAAAAAAAAAAATCCTATCCAAACCTACATGAACCTCTGTGAAAAAGTAATTGCCCCCTTGTGAAAAGGTGAGGTAATTGTGAGTAATCCTATTGTTGGGGAAAACCGAGTTCAATTTCATGGCCATACCTTTGCCTCACACCATAGACAGTGAGAGACAACCCAGTTAGCTGCACTGGGGCAGACAGTGACAACCTTGTTGAGAATGGGACTCAAACCCACAACCTTAGGATCAGCAATCCAGCACCCTATACCAGGAGGCCACCAGGTTCCAGTGAGCTTCAAAAGCAAACAAAAAAGAAGATTATAGAGATGTTCCAGTCTGGGAAAGGATACAAAGTCATTGGTAAATCTTCTAGAACAACTTCTTCTTTTCCTTTCTCTAATGTTCTCCATTAACATCCTCAAGGCAAACACTGCATCTGTGGTGCTCTTTCTTGGCATAAAACCAAACTGTTGTTCACAAATGCTGACCTCTGCCCTTAGTCTAGCTTCCACTATTCTTTCCCATAACTTCATCGTATGGCTCATCAACTTTATCCTTCTGTAGTTGCCACAACTCTGTACGTCTCCCTTGTTCTTAAAAATGGGCACCAGCACACTTCTCCTCCATTCCTCTGGCATCCTCTCACTCTAAGACCTTGTTAAATGTTCTTGTCAGACAATCTACTGCTTCCTCTCCTAGACACTTCCATACCTCCACCGGTATGTCATCAGGACCAACTGCCTTTCCATTCTTCATCCTCTTCAATGCCCTCCTCACTTCACCCTTATTAATCTTTGCTACTTCCTGGTCCTCAACAGTCACCTCTTCTACTCTTTTTTCTCTCTCATTTTCCTCATTCATCAGCTCTTCAAAGTACTCTTTCCATCTTCCCAGCACACTTCTGTCATCAGTCAATACATTCCCCTCTCTGTCCTTTATCAATCTAACTTGCTGCACGTCCTTCCCATCTCTATTTCTCTGCTGTGGCAACCTGTATAAATCATTTTCTCCCTCTTTACTTTCCAACCGAGCATACAAGTCATCATACGCGCTCTGTTTGGCCTTTGACACTGCTACCTTTGCCTTCCGCTGTGTCTCCCTGTACTCCTGTTTACTCTCTTCGGTTTTCTCAATGGCCCACTTCTTCTTAGCTAACCTCTTACTTTGTACATACTCCTGCACTTCCTCATTCCACCACGAAGTCTCCTTATCGACTTTCCTTCCAGATGACACACCAAGTATTCTCCTACCTGTCTCCCTGATCACATTAGCTGTAGTTGTCCAGTCATCTGGAAGCACTTCGTGACCACCCAAAGCCTGTTTCAACTCCTCCTTGAAGACAACCCTACACTCTTCCTTTTTCAGCTTCCACCACTTTGACCTCTGCTCTGCCTTTGTCTTCTTCACCTTCCTCACCATCAGCATCATCCTGCACACCACCATCCTATGCTGTTTGGCAACACTCTCACCCGCTACTACTTTGCAGTCACTGACTTCCTTTAAATTACATCGCCCGCACAAGATGTAGTCTACCTGTGTGCTCCTACCTCCACGTTTATAAGTCACCCTATGCTCCTCTCTCTTCTGGAAGAAAGTATTCACCACAGCCATTTCCATCCTTTTTACAAAATCTACCAACATCTGTCCTTCTGCGTTCCTGTCCTGGATACCAAACCTACCCATCACTTCCTCGTCCCCTCTGTTTCCTGCACCAACCTGTCCATTGAAGTCTGCACCAATGACCACTCTTTCACCTCTGGGGGTACTCTGCATCACTTCATCTAACTCCCTCCAGAATCTCTCCTTCTCTTCTCGCTCACATCCTGTCTGTGGGGCATAAGCACTAACAACCTTGACCATCACACCTTCAATTTCTAACTTGAGACTCATCACTCTGTCTGACACTCTTTTCACTTCTAGAACATTCCTGACAAACTCCTCCTTCAAGATGACTCCGACTCCATTTCTCTTCCCATCCACACCATGATAAAACAGCTTAAACCCTGCTCCTATGCTTCTAGCCTTGCTACCTTTCCACCTGGTCTCCTGAACACACAGTGTGTCCAGCTTCTTCCTCTGCATCATGTCAGCCAGCTCTCTACCTTTTCCTGCCATAGTTCCAACATTCAAAGTCCCTACTTTCAGTCCTAGACTCATGCCTTTCCTCTTCTCTCTCTGGCAATGGGCACGCCTCCCACCTCTCCTTCTTCGATGTCTTCGACAAACAGTAGTCCAATTTCCATCAGCACCCTGTTGGTTGACAGCACTGATGGCGGTCGTTGTTAACCCGGGCCTCGACCGATCCGGTATGTCATTCTTTCTTGTGATTCGCAAAGTTTATTTGGCATTTGTTTTACGCCGGATGCCCTTCCTGACGCAACCCTCTGCATTTATCCTGGCTTGGGACCGGCGTGAGGGAGAGACACTGATTTGTGCCTCCCCCTCACGGCTGCATTACGGCTTTCAATAAACAAAGGGAGAAAAATGGGAGGAGACAGAGCAGACTGCGGAATTTTCTGAAAGAGAGTGTGAAGTTTGACAACTCAAGCAGTGTGAAGTTTGAACAGGTCAAGAGACTTAAATCAAAGAACCAAATGAAACCAATTATGGTGAAGTTTAGTTCTTATAGGAATAAGATGAGAGTAATGGAGGCATCGAGAGCTTCACTGAAGGATACGGAACAATGCGTGGTCAATGACTTTACACAACAAGTTCGGCATGTCAGAAGTGGACTGAGGAAGTGATTGGCAGGTTTGGTATCCAGGACAGGAACACAGAAGGACAGATGTTGATAGATTTTGCAAAAAGGATTCTCTTCTGGAAGAAACAGGACCATAGGGTGACTCATAAAAGCGGAAGTAGGAGCACACAGGTAGACTGCATCTTGTGTAGGCGATGTCATTTGAAGGAAGTCAGTGTACTGCAAAGTAGTAGTGGGTGAGAGTGTTGACAAACAGCATAGGATGGTGGTGTGCAGGATGATGCTGATGGTGAGGAACGTGAAGAAGGCAAAGGCAGAGCAGAAGACAAAGTGGTAGAAGCTGAAAAAGGAAGAGCGTTGTCTTCAAGGAGGAGTTGAAACAGGCTTTGGGTGGTCAGGAAGTGCCTCCAGGTGACTGGACAACTGCAGCTAATGTGATCAGGGAGACAGGTATGAGAGTACTAGGTGTGTCCTCTGGAAGGAAATTAAATAAGGAGACTTGGTGGTGGAATGAGGAAGTGCAGGAGTGTGTACAAAGGAAGCGTTAGCTAAGAAGAAGTGGGACATAGAGAGGACCGAAGAGAGTAAACAGAAGTACAGGGAGACACAGCATAAGGCGAAGGTAGCGGCGTCAAAGGCCAAACAGAGGGCGTATGATGACTTGTATGCGAGGTTGGACAGTAAGGTGGGAAAAATTACTTATACATATTGGCACAGCAGAGAAATAGAGATGGGAAGCACATGCAGCAAGTTAGACTGATTAAGGACAGAGTGGGAAATATATTGACTGATGACAGAAGCGTGCTGGGAAGATCGAAAGAGTACTTTGAAGAGCTGATGAATGAGGAAAATGAGAGAGAAAAAAAGAGGAGAAGAATTGACCATTGAGGACCAGGAAGTAGCAAAGATTAGTAAGGATGAAGTGATGAGGCATTGAAGAGGATGAAGAGTGGAAAGGAAGTTGGTCCTGATGACATACCGGTGGAGGTATGGAAGTGTCTAGGAGAGGTAGCAGTAGGTTTTCTGACAAGAACATTCAACAAAGTCTTAAAGAGTGAGAGGATGTCGGAGGAATGGAGAAGTATGCTGGTGCCCATTTTTAAGAGCAAAGGAGACATGCAGAGTCGTGGCAACCACAGAGGGATAAAGTTGATGATCCATACCATGAAGTTATGGGAAACAATAATGGAAGCTAGACTAAGGACAGAGGTCAGAATTTGTGAACAACAGTTTGGTTTCATGCCATGAAAGAGCACCACAGATGCAGAGTTTGCTTTGAGGATGTTAATAGAGAAGTACAGAGAATTTCAGAGGGAGCTCCTTCTTGTTTCCTATGGTGATTGACAGGCTGACAGTCGAGGTCAGAGAAGAATCCCTATAGAATATGATGTTTGCAGATGACACTGGGATCTGTAGTGAGAGCAGAGAACAAGTGGAGGAAAATCGAGCGAGGTGGAGAATTGCCCTGGAAAGGAGAGGAATAAAGGTTAGCCTCAGTAAGACAGAATACATATGTGTGAACGAGAAGGATCAAGAGGAACGGTATATATATATACTAGTCCTTCTCAAAAAATTACCATATTGTGATAAAGTTCATTATTTTCTGTAATGTACTGATAAAAATTTAACTTTCATATATTTTAGATTCGTTGCACACCAATTGAAATATTTCAGGTCTTTTTTTGTTTTAATACTGAAATACTGATGATTTTGGCATACAGCTCATGAAAACCCAAAATTCCTATCTCAAAAAATTAGCATATCATGAAAAGGTACTCTAAATGAGCTATTAACTTAATTATCTGAATCAACCAATTAACTCTAAACACCTGCAAAAGACTCCTGAGGCTTATAAAAACTCCCAGCCTGGTTCATTACTCAAACCCGCAATCATGGGGAAGACTGCCGACCTGACTGCAGTCCAGAAGGCCATCATTGACACCCGCAAGCAAGAGGGTAAGACACAGAAAGAAATCTCTGAGCGAATAGGCTGTTCTCAGAATGCTGTATCAAGGCACATCAGTGGGACATCTGTGGGAAGGAAAAAGTGTGGCAGAAAACGCTGCACAACCAGAAGAAGTGACCGGACCCTGAAGAAGATTGTGGAGAAGGGCCGATTCCAGACCTTGGGGGACCTGTGGAAGCAGTGGACTGGGCTACAGGTGCTGCATTCCCCAGGTCAAGCCAGTTTTGAATCAGAAACAGTGCAGAACGCCTGACCTGGGCTACAGAGAAACAGCACTGGTCTGTTGCTCAGTGGTCCAAAGTATTTTTTTCGGATGAAAGCAAATTTTGCATGTCATTCGGAAATCAAGGTGCCAGAGTCTGGAGGAAGACTGGGGAGAAGGAAATGCCAAAATGCCTGAAGTCCAGTGTCAAGTACCCACAGTCAGTGATGGTCTGGGGTGCCATGTCACCTGCTGGTGTTGGTCCACTGTGTTTTATCAAAGGCAGGGTCAATGCAACTAGCTATCAGGAGATTTTGGAGCACTTCATGCTTTCATCTGCTGAAAAGCTTTATGGAGATGAAGATTTTCATTTTTCAGCACGACCTGGCACCTGCTCACAGTGCCAAAACCACTGGTAAATGGTTTACTGACCATGGTATTACTGTGCTCAATTGGTCTGCCAACTCTCCTGACCTGAACCCCATGGAGAATCTTTGGGATATTGTGAAGAGAAAGTTGAGAGACATCAGACCCAACACTGTGGATGAGCTTAAGGCCACTTTTGAAGCATCCTGAGCCTCCGTAACACCTCAGCAGTGCCACAGGCTGATTGCCTCCATGCCACGCCGCATTGAAGCAGTCATTTCTGCAAAAGGATTCCCGACCAAGTATTGAGTGCATAACTGAACACAATTATTTGAAGGTTGACTTTTTTTGTATTAAAAACATTTCTTTTTTTTTCATTAGTCGGATGAAATATGCTAATTTTTTGAGACAGGAATTTTGGGTTTTCATGAGCTGTATGCCAAAATCATCAGTATTCAAACAATAAAAGACCTGAAATATTTCAGTTGGTGTGCAATGAATCTAAAACATACGAAAGTTTAATTTTTATCAGTACATTACAGAAAATAATTAACTTTATCAAAATATGCTAATTTTATGAGAAGGACTAGTATATATATTGGTGACACACACACACACACACACACACACTAAAGATGGTAAAGTCTGCCCACCGCTGTTTGCTTGAGGTGGTGTCGATTTCCCAAGAACGCTGAAACTTGTTCATCTCTTGTTCATTTTATTTAAGGATTTCAATGAAGGAGCTTACAAATGTTCAGAAGAGAGTCTGTCTCTGTCTCCATTGAATACAGCCCCTCTCATAGTTTGTGTCATATGTGTTCAGTAGTTATATTGTTTTGTAGTGTGTGTGTGTGT
>CM045733.1:41852500-41867500 GCA_024760905.1 Plotosus lineatus
TTACATTTCTATCAACTTGTCGATAAGAAAAAACACATCACAAACAAGCTAAGTGTGATGTACATAAATAAGAAGTATACAATGCTAAGGATGATGATGAAAAACGTAATGGCCTATTATTCATGATGCAGACCAGCAGTCACTGCACTGATGTTGTGGACAAAAAAAAAAAACAACAAAACATAAATAAGAGAATATGAAATGATTTTTAGAATGATTCCTTCCTTTTCTTCTTTCAGTTTGTTCACCTCTTACTTTAGATAGTAATAGAAGATCAAATGGGGCGTTGATAGCCTGGTGCTATGATGCTGGCTTTCTAATCCAAAGATTGGGATTCAAGCCCCACTATAATCAAGTTGTCACTGTTGAACCCCGAGTGCAGATAACTGGGTCATCAAAGGTCACCCATGTCTCTCCCTGTCTGTGGTGAGGAGCATATAAAAGAACCATTGCTGACTTTCATCAAGAGTAGCATAGCTGTCAGCCTGTTTCTGCCCTGCGATGGCCTGGTGAGCTGTCCAGAGTATACGCAGCCCTTGGCAAGAGCCGGCTGAGATGGGCACCAGCAATGGCTCAGAAAATGAACGAATAAATTAGTGAAATCGCTGTTACTGTCTTTATTAGCTAATGGACTCATTGCTTTTCTTTTTCCTGTTTTAATCATCTCATCTCATCTCATCTCTCTCTCTCTCTCTCTCTCTCTCTCTCTCTCTCTCTCTCTCTCTCTCGCTATTAGAAAAATGATGATGAAGAAGGGTGTGCTTCACTTCTGTGATGGTCACTAATGTTACATTATCATTACTGGCCAGAGTTAAATTTATCCAAACTAAAAGCATTAGAACACAAACCATCAAGCTGGCTCATTTTCTTCTATGTATTCATTCATTCTCTAAACTGCCTTATCCTACTAGGATCGTGGGAAGGCTGAAGCCTAGCTCAACCGACTACTTACACTGAAAGCAGGGTGTAAACTGAACAGCTTGCCAACCCTTCACAGCCCCCCCCACACACACACACACACACATATACACACACACACACACACACACACACACACACACACAGCCTTTCACACTCACACCTAGGCGCAATTTGTAACAGCCAGTAGCTTAACATGCATGTATTTAAACTATGGAAGGGAAGTGAAAAGCCAAAACATTGTAAGAACAAGCAGACTGAACACAGAAATGCTCTCACTAATCCCAGGACTGGAGCCCAGGACCATGCTCTGACGAGGATCTGCTAACTACTATGCCAATGTGCTGCCCAATCCTTATTCTTAACTTCTACTTAATATTATTTTTACAATTATTTTCTTAACAAGCCTGATATATTCCAGAATTCCACATAATCAGATCCAGAATGCTAGTTCAATCTTCACCAGACTTTGACTTGTGATAGTGCTTATGAATATGTTCCACTGTAATTCCTGTGGAAGTATTGTAACAAAAAATGAATGCAAAAATGTTAAAACTGCCCCATCCCATAATGGTAACAGCAACAAAAATCCTTAAAAAAAATTCCAAATCCAAATTAACACCAGAATTTAATAGGCCATATTCCACCCCTCCATTTCCACCCCTCTCCTTTGTTATGTGAATCATCAATAAGAATGTCATCCCAGATCGGTCGAGGCCCGGGTTAATGACCGCCATCAGTGCTGTTAACCAACAGAGTGCTGGTGGAAACTGGGCTACTGTTGGTCGAAGAAGGAGAGGCGGGAGGCGTGTCCGTAAATGGAGAGATAAGACGAAAGGCATGACTCTGGGCCTCAGAGTAGGGACTTTGAATGTTGGAACTATGACAGGAAATGATAGAGAGCTGGCTGACATGATGCAGTGGAGGAAGGTGGACATACTGTGTGTTCAGGAGACCAGGTGGAAAGGTAACAAAGCTAGAAGCTTAGGAGTAGGGTTCAAGCTGCTTTATCATGGTGTGGATGAGAAGAGAAATGGAGTAGGAGTCATCTTGAAGGAGGGGTTTGTCAGGAATATTCGAGGAGTGATGAGTCTTAAGTTAGAAATTGAAGGCGTGGTGTTCAATGTTGTTAGCGCTTATGCCCCACAGGCAAGATGTGAGCTAGAAGAGAAGGAGAAATTCTGGAGTGAGTTCGATGAAGTGATGCACAGTACCCCTAGAGGTGAAAGAGTGGTCATTGGTGCAGACTTCAATGGACATATTGGTGCAGGCAACAGAAGGGACAAGGAAGTGATGGGCAGGATTGGCATCCAGGACAGGAACACAGAAGGACAGATGTTGGTAGATTTTGCAAAAAGGATGGAAATGGCTATGGTGAATACGTTCTTCTAGAAGAAACTGGAGCATAGGATGACTTATAAAAACGGAGGAAGGAGCACACAGGTAGACTACATCTTATGTAGACGATGTAATTTGGAGGAAGTCAGTGACTGCAAAGTAGTACTGGGCGAGAGTGTTGCCAAACAGCATAGAATGGTGGTATACAAGATGACACTGATGGTGAGGAAGGTGAAGAAAGCAAAGGCAGGGCAGAAGACAAAGTGGTGGAAACTGAAAAAGGAAGTGTCATGTTGTCTTTAAGGAGGGGTTGGAACAGGGTTTGAGTGGTCAGGAAGTGCTTCCAGATGACTGGACTACTACAGCTAATGTGATCAGGAAGACAGGTACAGTAGGAGAGTACTTGGTGTGTCCTCTGGAAGGAAAGTAGATAAGGAGACTTGGTGGTGGAATGTGGAAGTGCAGGAGTGTGTACAAAGGAAGAGGTTCGCTCAGAAGAAATGAGACATTGAGAGGACTGAAGAGAGTAAACAGGATTACAGGGATACAAAGCATAAGGTGACGGTAGCACTGTCAAATGCCAAGCAGAAGGCGTATGATGACTTGTATGCTCGGTTGGACAGTAAGGGGGGAGAAAATGACTTACAGTGAGTCGTCAACTTACGACATATGCGAGTTTCGTCTGATCGACTTTATGACCGCAAAAGTGGTGAAGCATGATTCATGGCAGTGCAGCGCGAGTGTTGCGTATGACAGTTGTTTGCGCTGCCGGCAGCGCCAGCATCTTCTAAGGCCAAGCAGGAGATAATGCAGCTTCACTTTCGAACTGCTCGGAGCAAATCTATTCATCTACTTTCAATGCCACATCACTGTAGCGCGAAGCTGAGAGCCAATCCTTTTTGTGTGGGCGGGTCCGATACCTTGAAACTCTAATTTTATTGGACTCACACGCTGCAGTGTTTATGTGACAGGAAGTGTGTCCCAAGTTTTGGCAGCTCGTCTGTGGGTTGAAGTTTTTCCATGTCTGTCCATTTGTGTTTGCTTGCCAGCTGTGCTTGGCTTTGTGGAAATGAGCCGATCAAAATGAGGGAAATTTCTCTCTTTACCCAAACAACACGCGCAGTCTGTGGCTGTTGTTATAATCCAATAAAATTGGAGTTTGAAGCTATCGGACCCGCCCACACAGTGGAGTACAGAAAGGATTGGCTCGCCGCTGCGTGTCACAGTCACGTGAATCGAAAATAGATGTATAGATTAAAATGCGCGAGATTTATTCATCTGTTTTTGTTTGGCGTGAGTGTATTTGGATGGAAAGTCGACATACGACCAGATCGAGTTACGACCGGTCTGCCGGAACCAAATGCGGTCGTAAGTCGACGACTCACTGTATACAGGTTGGCACAGCAGAGAAATAGAGATGGGAAGGATGTGCAGCAAGTTAGAGTGATAAAGGACAGAGAGGGAAATGTATTGACTGATGACAAGAGTACTTTGAAGAGCTGATGAATGAGGAAAATGAGAGAGAAAAAAGAGTAGAAGAGGTGACTGTTGAGGACCAGGAAGTAGCAAAGATTAATAAGGGTGAAGTGAGGAGGGCATTGAAGAGGATGAAGAATGGAAAGGCAGTTGGTCCTGATGACATACCGGTGGAGGTATGGAAGTGTCTAGGAGAGGAAGCAGTAGATTTACTGACAAGAACATTCAACAAAGTCTTAGAGAGTGAGCAGATGCCACAGGAATGGAGAAGTATGCTGGTGCCCATTTTTAAGAGCAAGGGAGACATGCAGAATTGTGGAAACTACAGAGGGATAAAATTGATGAGCCATATGATGAAGTTATGGGAAAGAATAGTGGAAGCTAGACTAAGGGCAGAGGTCAGAATTTGTGAACAAGAGTTTGGTTTCGTGCCAAGAAAGAGCACCACAGATGCAGTGTTTGCTTTGAGGATGTTAATAGAGAAGTACACAGAAGGTCAGAGGGAGCTCCTTCTTGTTTGCTATGGTGATGAACAGGCTGACAGATGAGGTTAGACAAGAATCTCCATGGACTATGATGTTTGCAGAAGACATTGTGATCTGTAGTGAGAGCAGAGTACAAGTGCAGGAAAATCTAGAGAGGTGGAGGTAAAAGATAAAAATGTGGAGGTTCTCTTTGGGACTAATGACGATGGATAGGATCAGAAAAGACTACATCAGAGGGACAGCACATGGTAGATGTTTTGGAGACAAAGTCAGAGAGGCTAGATTGAGATGGTTTGGACATGTACAGAGGAGGGATAGTGAGTATATTGGTAGTCGAATGCTGAGATTGGAACTGCCAGGCAAAAGGCCTCGGGGAAGCCCAAAGAGAAGATTTATGGCTGTGGTGAAGGAAGACATGAAGGCAGTTGGTTTAAGAGAAGAAGATGCAGAGGACAGGGTGAGATGGAGGCAGATCATTCACTGTGGTGACCCTTGAAGGGAACAACCAAAAGGAAAAGATATTCCACCCCTCCAAAAAATTATCAAAATCCATTCATTCCCTCTTTAACGTTACTAACAAACAAAACAATCCAGCCTCTGTATTAGAGGTAATAGTATATAAGTTGTATAATAATAATAATAATAATAATTAACACACACACACACACACACACACACACACACACACACACACACACACACACTAAAGGTGGTAAAGTCTGCCCCCCGCTGTTTGCTTGAGGTGGTGTTGATTTCCCCAAGAATGCTGAAACTTGTTCATCTATTGTTCATTTTATTTAAAGATTTCAATGAAGGAGCTTACAAATGTTCAGCAGAGAGTCTGTCTCTGTCTCCATCGAATAGAGCCCCTCTAATAGTCTGTGTGTCATATGTGTTCAGTAGTTATATTATTTTGTAGTGTGTGTGTTTGTGTGTGTGTGTGTGTGTGTGTGTGTGTGTGTGTGTGTGTGTGTGTGTGTGTGTGTGTGTGTGTGTGTGTGTGTGTTTTGGGTTGTTTTTTGTTTTTGTTTTTGTTTGTTTGGGGTTTTTTGCATAATTGGACTTGTTTTGTGGCATTTTCCATTTTTCCCCTATTCTTCCTTAATTTTCTTATTTTTTAATTCAATGAATATTGGGGGACACACGATGCACTGAAGCAGTATGAATTAAAGCGTGAAGAAGCGAGGGATCCCTGTATATCATTCAAAGACATGAACAAATTCAGTAGTAATTGAATCTAGACTCTAGATCCAAGAACATTTTTCTATTGGCTTAGACTCATTTGTATTTGCAATTTAAAAAAATTAAAAGATAATTGAGCGAGCATGTTTAGAAATGTACAATAATTTTTTTTAACATTGGTTTTCTCTCTCAAGACAAAAAGTTCTCAAACTAAAGTGTTTTAATGATACTTACTGGTACATAGAAATTGAAAATAGCTTTCCCCAAATCCAAATAAGAGCACTCATAATAAAACAAAACAGAATATTCATTCATTTGCTGTTTAATCCCATTAAACTGTTTAATCCCGTGAACGTCATGGAGAGACTGGAGACTTTTTCAGCCGACTTTGATGAAGGAATGGCACACTCTGAGCAGCTCACCAGTCCATCACAGGTACAACATACAAATAATCACACTTACACCTAGAGGCAATTTTGAACAGCATTGAAGACTAATGTGCATATTTCAGACTGTTGGAAATATACCTGGAGGAAACCCTTGGAAGCACAGAGAGATCAAGGAAACTTCACTGAACCAAGGACTTGAACCTAGGACCTACTTGCTGCAAGGCAGCAGTGCTAATCACTATGCTCATATACTGCCCACCATTTAAACACTACTCATAAAAAATGAATTTCATATACAGTATATGCTTAGAGTATTTAGCTGTAACTATAAAATGGTATGATTCCAATTTGTGGACTGAAACATTTAAAAAGTTTTTGAAAGTTTTGTATTTATTCATTTAGTTCTTTGTTAAACTGGAAGAGCAGGATCAGACAGTGTAGGTGTCAAACAGGGATGATGAGGCTGATCAATATGACGCTGTGGTATTGCAGGTTTTTGAGCTTGATCTCAGTGACATTCTGGAGCTCGTGGGAAAACCAAACAATGCCATTAACTCCCACTCTAATGTTAGGGTGTACCCAAAAGTTTAAGTGGAAAAAATATGGGTCCCTCCAGAAAAAAGGTTGAGAATGACTATTAAAGCACAACTGTGGAAACTTCTGAACAGTAGAGGGCGATACCTTCATTTTTTTTTCCATCTGTATGTCTGAACAGCATAGCCTAGCCTGCATTAAAACCAAAATTCTCTTTTAGATGTCAAACATCTGCTTTTTTACTATTTATTTCAGAGAAAATATCCAGACATCAGATTGGATACACACACAAAATTTATTTTTCTTTAAAAAAAAAAAAAAAAGCACTTCAAAGAATATACAAGGTGTAGCAGTATAACACTGTGAGAAAGCTTCAGATAACTGGACCAGGAGTATAATCCTTTAACAGCCAGGGTATTGTACTGTGTAAATATTTCAATTCCTATGAAAGTGTGAAAAGTAAGCAATAAAGACTCATTGAGATTGAATTTATTTGCATGAATTGTTCTTTAGCAAATTGGATGGGATATAAACTCAGCACAAGCTTGAAAACAGCATCATTTGTAATATTCTTATGCATCTTTTTTTTAGAAGTAAGCATCATAGGCAAGCATGTAACCACCATTGTACATGTAAATCCTCCTGTCTATGTAGTTGTAGTGCAGGTTAGCAACACCCGCTGCCACCTTCTCCATTGGCAGCTTCAGCGTATTGTCCTCCAACCCTGTAGTCGTGTCAAAGGCATAGAACACTTCCTCTTTGTACGTGCTTATGAAGCGAGTTGCATAAAGCACCCCACACACCATGAAGGCATTGGTCACCGAACGCTTGAACAGGCGTGTCTTCCACGTGTGTGTTATGTTAAAGCCTTCAGGGTCCACTTTACTCACCACCACGTTCCCATGGTTGGCTTCTGTGGCATATATTACCCACAGTCCCGTGTCATCAGCTGAGAGGCTGATGTCCGTCCAATCAAAGCAATTGTAGTAGCAGTAGGGGAATTTGTTGTTGTATCCAGCACCAGGAAGCTCGAGACGTTGGACTTGCTTGGTTTTCACATCAAAGGCACAGAGCTCAGGCTTGTTATAGCACTCATAATACACAACACCCTTATAAACAATGGTCCCTGGACCCTGAATCGCATTAACATGAGTGTATGAACTAGCCAGTGATTCATCTCTGTGGTTTCTTGCAGCCATGAAGTCCTCATATCCCTTGTAAAAACGCACAGTGATACCCAACCTGTTGCCATTAGCAAGAGGCTGAATCCAGTATGTTTCGTCGCCATCAGTACCAGGTGCATAACCCCATGCTCCAGCAATATAGGCTGTACTAAATGGGTTCAGCTTAGTGACCACTGGTGCACTGATATTTTTCATTGTGCGCTGATAACAAGAGGCTGTAAAATACATAAATATGAACTATATGTATACTGTAATGGACAAAAGATTTGTTGTGGACAATCATGTGGAAAAGCCCATACTTATTAACTGATTTTAATTTACAATGACTTTGAATTATTAAATATAAAATAACCCTCTGATAATACTGAATATCATATAGGTAGGTAAAGTATTGAGACGAAATTTATTCTATTTACAGCTTTTAAATACACTGGCAAGCCAAGCACTTGGTAACCAGGATTTAACGGACTGTGATCCTACTGTCAATCTCCTGCTCCATCCTTCCCTCACTCATGAACAAGATCCCAAGCTACTGGAACTCCACTCTGGGCAGAACCTTATTCCCGACCCGAAGGGTGCATGCCACCCTTTTCCGACTGAGAACCATGGCCTCGAACTTGGTCCTGGCCGCTTTGCACTTGACTGCAAATTGCTTCAATGAGAGCTGGAGGTCCCTGCTTGATGAAGTCAAAAGAACAACATCATCCACAAAAAGCAGATACGAAATCTGATAGCCACCAAACTGGAACCCTTCAACGCCTCAGCTGTGCCTAGAAATTCTCTCCATAAAAATTATGAACAGAATCCGTGACAAAGAATAGCCTTGGCGGACTCCAACCCTCACCGGAAATGAATACGAATTGTTGTTCCCAATGCGGACCAAGCTCTGGCTCCAGTGATACAGCGACCAAATGGCCCATATCAACGGGTCCAGAACGCTGTACTCCTGAAGCACGCCCCACAAGATAACCCAAGGGACACAGTTGAAAGCTTTCTCAAAATCCACAAAACACATGCGGACAGATTGGGCAAACGCCCATGCTCCCTCCAGGGTCATGTAGAGTGTATAGAGTTTGTCAAGAGTGCCATGGCCACAATGAAAAACACATTTCACATCGCTCGATGTTGCAGAGATGTGTTAACCAAAACAGTTCTACAACATCCAGAGCCCTGAGATATTCAGGGCTGATCTCATCCACTCTTGGAGCCTGACAACCAAGGAGTTATTTTGACTTCCTCAGTGACCTCAGCTGTCTCCCAAAGTCTAACCCCTCATCCTAGTTGCGGGAGGCAGAAACAGGCAAAGTAGGGGATTGCCAAGCGGGGAGATGCATGGTGGGTAGTCTTCTGCCGGGCCGTTATGGTTACCATGAAGGCCAGTTTGGAATAACCATGCTGGCTAAAGGGGCTCTGGTGAAGCTGGATAGGCTAATCCCTGCTCAGTGGTTTTTCTATGATTACGGAAACATCGACTAATAGAAGACATCAGGTCAATATTGTGATAGAGGAGCCTTCATTTAGAAGGCAAGTATGACACAGAGCAGACAAAGTTGAAAGGAATCTGTACTGCTGACGCTTCTATCATCAAAGACGATCACAAGAATAGGAACTATGTATGAAAGAGGGAAGGCTACCATAATTGCAAGAGAGATGAATACCTATAACCTGAAAGTTCTCGGTTTAAACCAGTGTCTCTCCCTCACGCCGGTCCCAAGCCCGGATAAATGCAGAGGGTTGCGTCAGGAAGGGCATCCGGCGTAAAACAAATGCCAAATAAACTATGCGAATCACAAGAAAGAATCACATACCGGATCGGTCGAGGCCCGGGTTAACAACGACCGCCATCAGTGCCGTCAACCAACAGGGTGCTGATGGAAATTGGACTACTGTTGGTCGAAGACGTCGAAGAAGGAGAGGCGGGAGGCGTGTCCGTTGCCAGAGAGAGAAGAGGAAAGGCATGAGTCTAGGACTGAAAGTAGGGACTTTGAACGTTGGAACTATGACAGGAAAAGGTAGAGAGCTGGCTGACATGATGCAGAGGAGGAAGGTGGACATACTGTGTGTTCAGGAGACCAGGTGGAAAGGTCGCAAGGCTAGAAGCATAGGAGCAGGGTTTAAGCTGTTTTATCACGGTGTGGATGGGAAGAGAAATGGAGTCGGAGTCATCTTGAAGGAGGAGTTTGCCAGGAATGTTCTCGAAGTGAAAAGAGTGTCAGACAGAGTGATGAGTCTCAAGTTAGAAATTAAAGGTGTGATGGTCAATGTTGTTAGTGCTTATGCCCCACAGACAGGATGTGAGCGAGAAGAGAAGGAGAGATTCTGGAGGGAGTTAGATGAAGTGATGCAGAGTACCCCAGAGGTGAAAGAGTGGTCATTGGTGCAGACTTCAATGGACAGGTTGGTGCAGGAAACAGAGGGACGAGGAAGTGATGGGTAGGTTTGGTATCCAGGACAGGAACGCATGAAGGACAGTTGTTGGTAGATTTTGCAAAAGGATGGAAATGGCTGTGGTGAATACTTTCTTCCAGAAGAGAGAGGAGCATAGGGTGACTTATAAAAGTGGAGGTAGGAGCACACAGGTAGACTACATCTTGTGCAGGCGATGTAATTTAAAGGAAGTCAGTGACTGCAAAGTAGTAGCGGGTGAGAGTGTTGCCAAACAGCATAGGATGGTGGTGTGCAGGATGATGCTGATGGTGAGGAAGGTGAAGAAGGCAAAGGCAGAGCAGAAGACAAAGTGGTGGAAGTTGAAAAAGGAAGAGTGTCAGGTTGTCTTCAAGGAGGAGTTGAAACAGGCTTTGGGTGGTCAGGGAGTGCTTCCAGATGACTGGACAACTACAGCGAATGTGATCAGGGAGACAGGTAGGAGAATACTTGGTGTGTCATCTGGAAGGAAAGTAGATAAGGAGACTTGGTGGTGGAATGAGGAAGTGCAGGAGTGTGTACAAAGGAAGAGATTAGCTAAGAAGAAGTGGGACATTGAGAAAACCGAAGAGAGTAAACAGGAGTACAGGGAGACACAGCGTAAGGCAAAGGTAGCAGTGTCAAAGGCCAAACAGAGCGCGTTTGATGACTTGTATGCTCGGTTGGACAGTAAGGAGGGAGAAAATTATTTATACAGGTTGGCACAGCAGAGAAATAGAGATGGGAAGGACATGCAGCAAGTTAGATTGATAAAGGACAGAGAGGGAAATGTATTGACTGATGACAGAAGTGTGCTGGGAAGATGGAAAGAGTACTTTGAAGAGCTGATGAATGAGGAAAATGAGAGAGAGAAAAGAGTAGAAGAGGTGACTGTTGAGGACCAGGAAGTAGCAAAGATTAGTAAGGGTGAAGTGAGGAGGGCATTGAAGAGGATGAAGAATGGAAAGGCAGTTGGTCCTGATGACATACCGGTGGAGGTATGGAAGTGCCTAGGAGAGGTATCAGTAGCTTTTCTGACAAGAACATTTAACAAGGTCTTAGAGAGTGAGAGGATGCCAGCGGAATGGAGGAGAAGTGTGCTGGTGCCCATTTTTAAGAACAAGGGAGACGTGCAGAGTTGTGGCAACTACAGAAGGATAAAGTTGATGAGCCATACGATGAAGTTATGGGAAAGAATAGTGGAAGCTAGACTAAGGGCAGAAGTCAGCATTTGTGAACAACAGTTTGGTTTCATGCCAAGAAAGAGCACCACAGATGCAGTGTTTGCCTTGAGGATATTAATGGAGAAGTACAGAGAAGGTCAGACGGAGCTGCATTGTGCCTTTGTGGATCTGGAGAAAGCATATGACAGGGTGCCGAGAGAAGAACTGTGGTATTGCATGAGGAAGTCTGGAGTGGCAGAGAAGTATGTTAGAGTGGTGCAGGACATGTATGAGAGAAGTAAGACAGTGGTGAGGTGTGCTGTCGGTGTGACAGAAGAGTTCAAGGTGAAGGTGGGACTGCATCAAGGGTCAGCTCTCAGCCCCTTCTTGTTTGCTATGGTGATGGACAGGCTGACAGACGAGGTTAGACAAGATTCCCCATGGACTATGATGTTTGCAGATGACATTGTGATCTGTAGTGAGAGCAGAGAACAAGTGCAGGAAAATCTAGAGAGGTGGAGGTATGCCCTGGAAAGGAGGGGAATGAAGATTAGCCTCAGTAAGACAGAATACATGTGCATGAATGACAAGGACCAAAGAGGAACGGTGAGATTACAGGGAGCAGAGATAAGAAAGGTGGAGGATTTTAAGTACTTAGGCTCAACAATCCAGAGCAATGGAGAGTGTGGAAAAGAGGTCAAGAAGCGTGTGCAGGCAGGTTGGAATGGTTGGAGAAAAGTGTCCGGTGTGATGTGTGATAGGAGGGTATCGGCAAAAATGAAAGGAAAAGTGTACAAGACGGTGTTGAGGCCAACGATGTTGTATGGGTTAGAAACAGTGGCCCTGGGGAAAAGACAGGAGGCAGAGTTGGAGGTCGCAGAGATGAAAATGTTGAGGTTCTCTTTGGGAGTAACGAGGATGGATAGGATTAGGAATGAGCACGTCAGCGGGACAGCACATGTAAGACGTTTTGGAGACAAAGTCAGAGAGGCTAGATTGAGATGGTTTGGACATGTACAGAGGAGGGATAGTGAGTATATTGGTAATAGGATGCTGAGGCTGGAACTACCAGGCAAACGGCCTAGAGGAAGACCAAAGAGACGATTCATGGATGTGGTAAAGGAGGACATGAAGGTCGTTGGTGTAAGAGAAGAAGATGCAAAGGATAGGGTGAGATGGAGGCAGATGATTCGCTGTGGCGACCCCTGAAGGGAAAAGCCGAAAGGAAAAGAAGAAGAAGAGGACTAAATGCAACATCCATCTCCTGCAGGAAAATACATATACGGATGCCTTCCAGATCACCTTGTCAAATAAATATCAAGCACTTCAGGCTTTAGAAGATGCCCAAGAGGATAACAGTAGCAGCACGATAGAGACGCACCTGGAGAACAGGAAGAAAGTATGGAAGGAAGCTTGTGAGGAAGTTGTTGGGAAGAAGAAATGTCAGAACAAGCCTTGGATTACAACAGCTACACTTAAGAAAATAGATAAGAGGAAGATAACGAAGGACATGCTTAATAAGAGCCGAACACGGGCAGCAAAATCAGTATCTCAGAAGCAGTATTCAGAATGCCATAAGGAGGTTCAAAGATGCATTAGACAAGATAAGAGGAGTTACATTGAAGATTTGGCAAAGCAAGCACAAGAGGCAGCTACACAAAGGAAGGAGCTATATGACATCACCAGAAAATTGGCAAACAAATATAGACAGAGTAGTGGGCCAGTGCGGGATAAAAATGGAAGCCTGCAAAACAAGAAGGAAGACCAGCTAAAAAGATGGACAGAGCATTTTAGAGAGCTGTTAAATAGACCTGCTCCCAGAGAGAGCAGCTGTACCACCGGCAGAAAGTATACTTCAGGTAAACTGTAAAGTGCCAACAAGGGAGAAAGTGTGCAAAACCATCTTGATGCTAAAGAATGAAAAAGCAGCTGGTCCAGATGAAATCCCAAGTGAAGCCTTGAAAGCAGCAACATGAAAACAGCAACATCAGAGATGAGGCATCAGATGGTGCTCCAGAACCTTTCTGAGGCCAACCGATAATCACTTTCCAGGCCCTCACCAAACTCTTCCCATGCGCAAAATTTTGCACCAGGATTTTGCAATGGAGGCACGAAACATGGCCCATTCAGATTCCATGTCACCCACCTCCTTCAGGACATGGTTGTAGCTCTGCCTTAGGTGTGAGTTAAAGGCCCCTCTGACAGGAGACTCCACCAAACTTCCCAGGACCCCCTAACTACACGTTTGGGCCTGCCAGGTCTGGAGGGCAGCCTACCCCGCCATTGGTGTCAGCTCACCACCAGGTGGTGATTGGTTGACAGCTTAACTTCCCTCTTCACCCAAGTGTCCAGAACATGCGGCCACAAGTCCTGTGACACAACTACAAAGTGCCCCATCCGTGACAGGCGATGCCATTACCTGCCTCTTTTCGAACTACTGCATATGCATATTTGGTTGCGGTCTAAACACACTCTGAGACAATCTGCCCCTCAAATGAGCTCTCAGATGCCCATGACTGACAGGGTGATTGCTGTGAGTGACAGTGAAGTGAGCATGTGTCACCCCTTTCCCCGGAGGGGGCCTGGCCAGTTAGCTCCCATGGACTCCTGATCATGGATTGTTGTGGCATCAACCAGGATTCGAACTTGCGATCTCAGGCTTAATAATCGGTCACCATGTTGAGTTGCCACTTATCAAAACAATCAGTTTTTGCTTGTACACTATTCTATACATTCACTATCTGAAGGGTTTTCTTACTTGTAATTAAATGATCTAGAGCTACATTCACATTTCTTAAGATGCTTTCAGACTATCCCTACTTTTAAAAACACTACAGTAAATAAAATGGAATATGAAGAAAGACTTACATCTGAAATCTTGTGGGATGGTCTTACAGGTCTGTACTCTGTTGTTTAGAATGAGTAACTTTTCTCTCACTGTTTCAAGGTTGAAGATGTTATCAGTGGACATCTTTTTCACATCTTCTTGAAACTTCTGCAACTGAGATACAAATACATACAAATAGGCTTTTTTTTTTCTTTTTTTTTTTACAAAATATCAGTCTACTCAAGAACTCAGTGTGACATAACCAATTCTGTTCTTGAAGATCTTCCTCCATGTTTTTTTGTTTAAAGTCTTTTGGTATGTCGATCTCCAGGGACAGGGCTGTTAAGCAGTGCAGTAGGGGATAGTGCAAGAAACCGACAAGAATTTGCCATGTGCTCATAATATCACTGTGAGGCCGGTGGTGTAGTGGTTAGAGTGCTGGGCTCATGATCGGGAGGTTGTGAGTTCAAATCCCACTGAGACCCCCACTGGGCTAAGACCCCTGGGCAAGGTCTCAACCACAAGTGTGCCTCTGTTCAGCCAGCAGTATAAATGGGTACCAGAAAAAATATACTGGGAAGGTAACCTGCGATGGACTCGCGTCCCATTCAGGAGGAGTTGAACTCTTGGCCGCTTCATGCTATGGAAACCGGGAATAAGCACCGGCCTGATTAGCCACTAGGCTTGGGTGTAAAAACCCCAACAGACTTACCTCATAATATCACTAAAGGTTACAAAATAAACCTAAAGCAAAGATAGCACTGGATGTGTTTGCAGAGTTAATCAAGAAACCAACTAGACATCCATCTTTTCATTTTTTGTCAAACTGCTTAATCCTAAAAGGTTTTCAGGGAATCTGAAGCATATCTTAGCTGACTCTTTCTTGAGCAGTGCAGCAAACCGTCGCACAACCAGCACACACAACCATTCTCCTTTACACTCACACCTCTGGGCAATTTCAAACCAGTTAACCTAATGTACATGTCTTTGGAATATGTGAAGAAACTCAAGTAACTGGAGACAACCCATGCAGGCATGGGGAAAATATGCAAACCCCAAAAACAGAAATGACACCATTGAGCCAAACCCAGGACCCTGTTG
>CM045733.1:41870000-41992500 GCA_024760905.1 Plotosus lineatus
ATAAATTCAACAGTGCATTTTCATAATCTTTTTCTTTATTCATACATCATTTGCTGAACTGCTTAATCCTGTGTGGGTCATATGGAGGTTTCAGCATCTCATTTGACACTGGCTGGAAGGCAGGGTACACCAACAGCTTGCCAGACCATCACAAATCACACCCACATCCATTCACACTCACACTTAAGGGCAATTTGAATAGCCAATTAGCCCACTGTACCTGTCTTTAGACTGTGGGAGGAAACCAGAGTAGCCAGGGGTAACTCGTACAATCACAGAGAAAACATGCAAAGTCCACACAGGAATACCTGAACCGAGTTTGGGACTCAAACCCAGGACCTTCTTGCTGTGATGTGCATGTGCTAACCACTACACCACCATGCCTCCTCATTTCATTATTATTCAAATTTAGGTTTTTTACGTTAAATAAAACTGAACTAAAATAATTATTAAAGCAATAAAATTAATGATAAAATAGATTACATGTAATTATAATAACTTGGGGCCGGCGTGAGGATGAACACTGGCTTGTGCCCCCATTCACGGCTGCATTAACTGTGTCCAGACAAACTGTATTAAATTAAATATCGTACATGATATCAGCTCCAAAGCAGATAATAAAGACGTTAAAATGTCTTATCAATCATTAATAAGTTGTTTATTCTGTATCTTTGAATTTTATTATCAGGACTGTATTTGAAAGCCACACATCAGTACTTACAGCAGCAGCGAGAAGAAGAACAAGCAGCATCATGATATCAAAGTCTTAGTGGGTATGAGCATCGTCGTCAGCCTTTATAGCAATGACTCTCTCTCTCTCTCTCTCTCTCTCTCTCTCTCTCTCTCTCTCTCTGAGAATATGGTCATGTGTTTAGAATATGAAGATTTTTGAAGGAAGTTGAAATTTAAGCAATTATTAACCACAAAAGTTCCAGTTTGTGTTGTGCAACATATGAATATTCTGTGTTACAGCAACATACTGTATTTCATCTAATCTAGGTTTTACACCAGCTACCATCAAAGATATACTCCCATATACTCCCAATGAATGTATATCCCTATTCATGGGGAGAGAAGAAGCATGAAAGTCAGCAGGAGTAAGACAGAATTGATGAATGAAAGGGAGGTTGAAGAGTAAAGCTGCACAGAACAGAGATGAGAACTGCATATTCTGCTGTTATGGCAATGTGACATCAATACTTAATATCAATACATAAGACGTTGATAAGTAATAAAATGCAGCCATGAGGCGGGGGGGCACTAACCAGTGTCTCTCCCCCGTATGCCAGTCCCAAGTCAGGAAGGGCATCCGACGTAAAACCTATGCCAAACTTTTATGATGCAAATCACAAGTATTACCCCCATACCGGATCGGTCGAGGCCCGGGTTAACAACAACCGCCATCAGTGCTGTCAACCAACAGGGTGCTGATGGAAATTGGACTACTGTTGGTCGAAGACGTCGAAGAAGGAGAGGCGGGAGGCTTGTCCGTAGGCAGAGAGAGAAGAGGAAAGGCATGAGTCTAGGACGGAGAGTGGGGACTTTGAATGTTGAAACTATGCAAGTAAAAGATACTGTGTGTTCAGGAGACCAGGTGGAAAGCCTTTGATAACCCAGTTAGCTGCACTGGGGAGGACAGTGACAACCTTGTGGAGAGTGGGACTCGAACCCCCAACCTTTGGATCAGCGCCCTATACCACTAAACCACCACTGCCCGAAAAGAAGATAAGTAATAAACTACAAAACTTAAAAGAAATGCACAAAGTGGTGTCTAAAAGCTGTTCAACAAATCAAACCTCTTTTGGAACAACACAGTCTGGTCAGAAAAAAATTCCTGTATCTGATTAAAGAGCTGGGTGGTGGGATGGTGTAGTTCTGATCTGCTTCACAGCATTAACATCCTGGGTTCAAGTCCTAAGCTCGGCGAGGGCGTTTCTGTGTGGAGTTTGCATGTTCTCTCTTGTGCTTGTGTGAGTGTTAGACTGGAGCATTCTGAACATAAACATGAACGGAGTAATGTGCAGAGATATATATGAGAGGAAATTTTAATCTAGTTATCCAAGACTAGAGTTTTAACAAGACAACAATCTCACACATGGAGCTCAAATAAGTCAAGAAGTCGCCGCATGGTTTCCAAGATTGAATCCTATTGAAAATACGTATAGAATTCACAATCAGGAGAACCCTGGAACATTGGAAACTTAAAGATGAGATATTATTTCCATTTTAAACCTTTATTTGTTATATCAGACAACAGTGGAGTACCAACATGCAATTTTTAATTAAAAAAAAACTCCTCAGATATTCATGAAGCTGCTGGATGACCTGTTTAGTGTTTACACTGTGTAAACAGGGTTTAGCTTCCTCCCCCCATTCATAACCTTTTAAGTCTCTTTCCCTTTTTTGCTTTGATTGATTAAGATAAGATAAGATAAGATACAGCTTTATTAATCTCACAATGGAGAAATTCACTGTTACAGGCTCTTGAGGTACTATCAGTAGGGGGTGCAAAAATAGATACAAGTACAAACATACACACATACATATATATTATAAGTAAATAAATAAATAGATACATAAATAGTATAAATTACTAAACAATAAAAGAAAAGAATGGAGCAACTTTATAGACTGGCCTATATTAAAGTGTAATGTATCTGAGTGCAGAGTACATGGGTTGATATGGTTCACAGTGGGGTAGATGTGGTTGATTAAAGTGCGCGGGGGTTTAGTCATCGGAAAGCTCCCTGCTCAGTGTGTTGGGAGACTCACTGGAATGAGCGGCGCTACTTTAGTTCATGGGGGGCGGAGGGAGAAGTTCCTGCTAATAATAAGGGCCGTGTGTCACAACACAGTATTGTGTGCTAAAAAAAAAAAAAAAAAAAAAAGAATTGTCGAAAGCCTTGTGTTTAGGGCCATTTTAAACAGCCCAGAGGGAAAACTTCATCATGCCTCATGATTTAAGACTCTGGCATCTTCTAACATGCCTACTCAAGACTTTAACAGCATTCATGTAAACATGAATAAGAAAGATGAATAAGGGGAAATAAAACTCGCTCTTGAAAACGTGCTTGTCGTTATGCAATCATGAAAATTTGGGCTGTTTTACTTCCTTTTTTTAGTTTCGTCTGAAAAGATCAGCAGTAATAATAATAATTATTGAATAATAGATAGAATTCTCACTTCCTCAGTTTCTGCCTTTCTTTTGCATTACTCAGTAAAAAAACAGAAATGTTTTTTTTTTTTAATGTTGATTGCGTAAGAGGACTTCCAAACAGCCTCTGAACAGATATAAAGCTTTGGCATTTTCATTCTTCTCATTTTCTTAAGCAAACATGAGGTGGTTACTGTTGTCCCAAAGGACGACCGCATTTATCCTCGCACTTTTCTCTCAGGTAAGAGGAACACAGGTGAACGCTACTTCTTTTTACAGCCATTATAAAGAGTCGAATCTGCAAACTGCCCCATTCAATGAAAACATCGTGTGTATCATGTACAGTTTTTCCTTGTGTTGTTTTTACCAAGTAATTTTTTTTGCTTATTAATTGTTGTTATTTATTTATTTATTTTTTTTTGCTGTCAGTGTGTGAGTGCGAAGGACTGTGTATGCGAGCTGAAGAACTCACAGAGTCCTTTCCCGATTGAGAAACTTGACTCCATCCACACTGAGGCTGATCAATGCACAAAAACCTTCACGTCAACACTGGTATGTGTTTGAAGAGCGATGCTACAGACAGAACTGTCAGTCATGCTGTCAGAGTACACTGCTCCACAGACGTTCAATTTACCATTGTAAAGTCTCTTTTTCTTCTTCATGAAATTATCTGTAGAATGATTAAAAGTTGTTTATAAAAATTGTCTATAAAAATTGTCAAGCCCCACCCACCTTCCCACCTTATTATTAATCTATCATAAAAAGGGAAAGTGTACAGTAAGGGCAGTGGTGGCCTGATAGTAAAACGTGCAGGATTGTTGATCCTAAGGTTGGGGGTTCGAGTCCCACTCTCCACAGGGTTGTCACTGCCCCCCCCCCCCCCCCCCCCCCAGTGCAGCTAACTGGGTTATCAAAAGCGGGCCATGTCTCTCACTGTCTATGTTGAGAGGTTCATGTAACAGAACCATTGCTGACTTTCGTAAAGAGGAGCTGCAAAGCTGTCAGCGTGTTTCTGTCCCTTGCTAAAGGGCTGTGACAGGAAGGGCATCCGAGGTAAAAACCTCTGCCAAATCAAATGTGCGAATCATTCGCTGTGGTGACCCCGGAGAAAAAGGGAACAGCAAAAGAAGAAGAAGAGGAAGAGGAAGAAGCGAAATTGCACAGCAAGTCATTATTGTTAAATAAACCCTGAGCGAATGATCAAGAACCTGAAATGTAGTGGCGGAACCTTGAATCACTCTAACAGGGTTATTTTTGTATAATGACTGGAATTATACTCAAGATTACACTAATTACATGACTAGTTTAAGAAGAAAACAATACTTTCATACAAAATATTGATTCCAAATAGATTTTATTGTTACTGCTGATGATCCACTCCTTGGCAACATAAACAAAAATGTGTTATACGATTCACCCAGAGAATTATTCAGCGATATCCACCCAAATCCGAGATAATAATAATTATGATCTCTCTCTCTCTCTCTCTCTCTCGCCCCTCCCTCTCTTTCTCTCTCTTTCACTCGATCCCCTTCACTCGATGTTTATCTCTTTTTCACTCAATCTCTTTTACTCAATGTTCCCTCTTTCTCTCTCTTTCACTAACTTTCTCTCACTCAGTTAACAGATGTAGATGTATTAATGCTGGGATTGCAGCGACGTATGGAGCAGCTAGAAAGTAGTGTGTTGGATTTAGAGAAGCAGGATGATGGTGATCTGTACAGCGCTGTGTCACTGCGAATCATTGAACTTGAGCTCGCTGAGATCCTGGAGCTCATGGGGAAACTGAAGAACACTATCAGTTCTCACAAGAAGCTCAATAAAACCATGGATGCCAAGGTGCATCACATCACATCACATCCAACCACATCACATTACATCATGGGACATCCATCCACATCACATGCAAACTCCATTTGTTCATACACCCCTGTGCTACCGCAGTGAGAGAGTCTGCCTGTCAAGTGTATTTAACACATTTATTTGATCTACATTTAAACTGCTGTGTCGACATAATCAGTGAAGTTGTGGATGATAGTAACCTCTTCAGTCTGAATAATGTAATAAGTTGATGGTGATGATTGTTTTGTTTCTGCGTAATTAAAGCTGAACAGCATCTCCATGGGCATGCAGGAGCTCGAGACGTTCGATCTTTCACAAGTGGCTAGAAAGCAGCGGGAAAATCAACGCGTAAAGAGAGAATTGACTAAATGCCAACATCAGCTCCAGGCCACCCCTCAGCCTCCAACACTTCCTCCACGTACAACCACTTTAAACTGCATTCATATTTAAATGATAATTATCTACTGATGATGGAACACCTTAAATTTCTTTTCTCTCTCTCGCTCTCTCTCTCTCTCTCTGTGTGTGTGTGTGTGTGTGTGTGTGTGTGTGTGTGTGTAGGACGTTGTTCACAAGGCCAGTTGGTCAATGTGACTGGTCCAAGAACTTATGCTCTCACCCAGTATGGAACTTCGTACTCTTATGGCGCCTGGGGAAAGGATCCGAAACCTGTTCCAGGAAAGGAGGACATGTACTGGTTGGTGGCTTTGACCAGCAGTAACGCCTATGCCAACTATGTGCGTCACTACAGCAGTTTAAGTACTATACTGGTAGGTGTGGGTCCTGTAGACACTGTCATCGCTTCCTCAAACCCGACAACAAACACCATCATCGGGCCGAATGTGGTGCAGTACAGGGACGCTCTATACTACGCCTGCTATAATACACCCGCTGTATGCCGCTTTAATATCTCTGACCGATCCATTTCCCATACACCGCTTCCACAAAACTCTGGTTTCAATAACAAGTTTCCTTTCGGCAACTTGGAAACCACATACATCTACACAGACTTGGATTTCTCCACAGATGAATCTGGCATCTGGGTTGTCTACACATCACAGGACTATTTTGGCAATGTGATCCTTAGTAAGGTGATAGAAGGAAGTCCGCCATCTTTGGGTAGAACATGGCGAACATCACTGCACAAGCGCACGGCTACTAACACCTTCATGGTATGTGGAGTGCTTTATGCTACACGCTACATAGACACACGAACAGAGGAAATCTTCTATTCGTTCGATACAGAGACGGGAGAGGAGCGCTACGATGTGGACATCCACATCAAGAAAATGCAGGCCAATATCAGGTCTCTAAATTACAACCCACGAGACGGAATACTCTACATGTACAATGATGCATACATTGTCTCGTACGACACTGTTTTTCTTTAAACGCTCATTTCAGTAGTTCTATACCATTAAACAGATGGATTTTTTTTTTAAGATTGTTTTTGTATTTTTAGGTTCTTAACATTCAAATCTGTGCAAATGAGTATCTTTTGGTTATTCTGGAAACTTCTCTTCACCAATAAAGCATGACTTCTTGGTCACAATCCTGCTCTCTGGTCTCCAGTGCTTTCATTATCAGAAGTTTGCATCAATTTGTAATTCCTGCACACATTAGTTCGGATTCGGGGAAAAAAGGTCTGTAGCATGCGCCCTAATTTCAGCAGTGAGGAAGAGGAGCCTCCTTTCCATGATTTCTTTAACACAGATTCATAAGAATCACTCAAATTAGAGGAGCAGCTCAGGCAGCGATCCAGCCAAACATCATCCATTACAAAAATATCGACAGTTTATTCTTCCAGAGAGGAATACAGTATTTAAATACCAGGTTTTGGCCACATTGATGCTGTAAAAGATACATGACGTTGTGTAACTTCTCAAACATTCCTGAGTAATTTAATAAAATGTTTTTTAAATCAAAATATACTTTAGGTTATTGTGATTTAATAGAAATAACAATTGTAAGATTATATCTAAACAGTTTTGATAAACATGTGAAAATTCACTGAAGGTTCAGTTCAGTTCATTTTCTGTAACCGCTTAATCCTAATTAGGGTCACGGGGAGGCTGGCACCCATCCCAGCCAATTTCAGGCGAGGGCAGAGTACACCCTGGACAGCTCGCTAGGGCAGAAACACACCAACAGCGTTGCAGCTACTCCTGTCGAAAGTCAGCAATGGTTCTTTTACATGCCTCTCACCATAGACAGTGAGAGACATGGCACGCCTTTGATAACACAGTTAGCTGCACTGGGGAGGACAGTGACAACCTTGTGGAGAGTGGGACTCGAACCCCCAACCTTTGGATCAGCGATCCAGCGCCCTATACCACTAGACCACCACCGCCATTCCTTGAAGGTTTCTATCGCAATACATTAATATACATTATTGTAATATTATTGGTTGTAGTGTTATAATAATTATTGTTATGATCATTATTATCCACAAGGAGGCAGTGCATGCACAATTTTTTTTTATCTGATTAGTATTTATGAATGAATAAAGGGGCCTGCAGATTTACCTCACAATTTATCTGCTAAATATATAATGCATAAAAAATGACTGAAAGAACAATTTAAAAATAAGTGAATGTGTGTGTCTCACCCAGGGTTAATTTGGAATATCCAGTTAATCTAATGTGCATGTCTTTGGACTGTGAGAGGAAACCAGAGTAGGGGGGGGGAGAAGAAGAAGAACCTGCAAACTCCATGCAAAAACATCTTCACTGAGCCCAGGACTTGGAGCCACGACCTTCATGCTGTGAAGCAGAATGCTAATCACTACACTGACATCCCGTCACCTTTGGAAATACCATATGACCTTTTGTATTTGAAGTTACTTCTGATGATGCTTTTTCTTTTCACCTATTAATATCTTAATGTATTATTTGATCTTTTTGTATTATTATAATAATACTTATTATTATTACTGAAAAGGAACATCTGTTTAACCCTAATGGGCATTGGTAGCCGGTGGTGAGGTGCTGAATTACCAACCCTAAGGTTTGGGGTTCAAGCCCCACTGTCAACGGTTATCATTGCTGTCCCCCCCAGTGCAAAGGCCAAAGGCCGATCGTGTCTCTCACTGCCTATGAAATATTTTGACAAGAGTAGGCTGCATAGCCATCAGTGTGTTTCTGCCCTACAATAGCCTGGTGAATTGTACAAGGTGTACTGTGCCCTCGCCTAGAGTCCGCCGAGATGGGCGCTGGCATCCCGGCGATCCTAATTAGGATTAAGCGGTACAGAAAATGAATGAATGTTTAACCTTACACACCACGAGTCTTGCTGCTGTAAATCTTTGACCTTGAAGGGTGTGTATACTTTTGCACTTGACTCCTCTCTCTCTCTGAGAGAACAAAGTCCAGCTATTACTGTGATGGATGATGTGTGGATGGCCCACAGCCCGAAACCGGTCATCTGATTTATGAAGCCGCTGAGTGATTCTCGTCTCTCGATGATGTCGTCCTTCAGTGCGTCCTATCTTTATGAATCAGTGTTGAATAACACGCAGGACGTCGTGAACCTTACATTTATTTCTATTCTGAGTTCAGGACCGATGAGAAGACGAAAGCAGACACTTCATGCCGGTGGCAGGAACATCAGCTTTTTGGTGTCGGAAGAAACTTGAGAGCAATCATAAGAGGAAACTGAAACACCTGTCTAGACAAGTGAGGTTCAAAGGTCAAGGCTACCAAGGGTAAATAAAAGGTCATGTCCAGCTGAGACAGCAGTTACTAGAACAGAGAACAATGAAACATTTGTGTTAGAATGGTTTAAAGGCCAACTTTCACTAAAAGAGGGAAAGACTGAATCAGTACACACACTCGGATGATGGAACTTTATTTACCAGAGTCACGAGGAAAAAAGCAAGATATTATCTGTACCTTACTCATACAGAGTGAGCACTGCGAGTCACTGTGTGACTGAGACGTGTGTATGGTCGGCAAACTGCTGGATACAAGATACACTGAAGGACATTTTCCATCACATCCTTAATCATGTAATACATCAGTCAATTTATATAGATTTATATTTATATACATTCATCACACAGCAGGTCAGACATGAGAAACGGTCATTATTTACACACCGCGCAGTGGAACTGTAACTCACATTCAAACGCCACTGAGATATTCTCTCACATTGAGGAAAAAAATATATAAAATGATGGCGGGAGATGTACTATTTAAGCTTATACTCTATATTCCACAGTGTGGGAATATTTTACAGGAAAAAAGGCAATACATCCAGGGCTGCATCAATAACATTTTTACATAGCTAGTACAAGCACAAGTCTTTATTAGCTCCACCAAGGAGGTTGTGTTTTAACCTTGGTGTTGGTGTTTTGTTAGCAGGATTTGGACAGAACTCCTTAACATTTTGCAGATGATCATCAAATGCTGAATCCGGGAATTTCTTTTGAAAGATTCTTTAACACGGAGAGAAGATGATTTTTACATGTTGATTCATGTGGTAGATTGTTGGGCTTGGCAGAGGTTTCTGCCCTCTGAGAGCTCTTGTTTCTTTCATTATCTTTGATCTGTCCGTCCTTTAAATCTGTAGCAGTTAATTGGTATTCAGTAATAAGGAACTGTTGACATTTAGTCTGAATCCATGCAAGTGTTCAGCCTGCACAAGATTTTTTGTTTTTTGTAAATGTCCTCATGTGACCCTAACATTTGACCTATGATCTTAAAACCTGTACAATTTCATGTGCATGGACCGAGCAAAAACATGTCTCCGGCGTGACCATGGTAAGGCATAATAAACTCCGCCATTCTTCTGGAAAGTTTTCTCACTAGACTTTGGGGCAGCATAACTGTTGGCATTTATGTCCAGTCTTTTGTATCCAAGAGCATTTCTGAGGTCTGGCACTGATATTAAAACAAGGAGTACACCTTAAAAAGAGGTTCCCAACCCCGAACCTGGTACCGCTACAACATGCAAGAGACAGTCAGGGGGTGCACATCCTCTTGGGTTATGTAGTTTAATTGTTAAGGCGCATGGAGGAAGGTTGCAGTGCAGAAGATGACACATGACAACATGACTTATAAATGTTTTTTTAACCTAGTTAAATGTTTGAGACACTTAAGATGTTGGAAAAGTTCTGAAATCAGGGGGAATGGTATCTTTTCATTTTATGATATGATGATGATATATATTGGTCCAGAACTTTACCCCAGTAATGTTATCGATGCATCCCTGAAAACAAAAAGCTGTACATTTTTGTTTACAGGATTGTCACATGATTTCACATCCAGTGTTCTACTGATAGAGTCCTGTGCTGCTGTTCTCGGGTCAGTTGAATGTATGGACTCATGCACAATGTCCGACAATGTTGCTGAACTTATAGTCAAACAGCACGCAGCAGAATCCTCCTTTATTTTTTATCACAACTCATGGAATCCAGTCTGTTCATATATATATATATATATGTGTGTGTGTGTGTGTGTAAAAGAACTGATCATTGATCAGCGGTGCAGTGTGTGACACCTCGGTGTAGAACAAGCGGAGTTCATAAAAATTGTGCAGATGGGCCAGACAACATTAAAACCGAAGAGAGTCTGAGAACATCTCTGTAAGTCGACTCATCCAAGAGCTGCTCTGCATCTGTCTCAGTCTCTGGTATTGAGTTCATATTAGCGACTCTGTGGGATTAAACCTCCCTCATGTAATAGAGAGCGCGACTCTATCTACAGTGAAAAAGACAGTCAGACAATCACCTTCCTCCCTTTACAGCAGTCCAGGACCTCCTTTCCTCCTTCTTTTGTGTGTGTGTGTGTGTGTGTGTGTGTGTGTGTCTGTTGTGTCTCCGCTCTCAAGTGCAGCAGTCCCGGTCCAGCTGGTTATGAGACGAGATAAGAGAAGGGTAAGGTGTTATCTTGTCGATGTTGACGTAGGTCGTGTTCAGGAGGATATAGTGCTCTCCGCTGAAGCTTGAGAAGATGGATGAGATGCGTGAGACCAACTCAGAGAAAGTGGGTCGCCGTTCAGGTTTTGGGTGCCAGCACTCAATCATCACATTGTAGCTGAATGCAAGAAGAAAGGAAGGAATTATTTTCCCTGATTTTTCTCCCCTTATTTAGTCGTAGCCAATCTGACTCATTAAATATTGCTTCATTGTCACACAACTAACGAACCAAGGAGACTCCCTCTGTGACATGTCATGCTGCCACCATATCTGGACGAATGGTCTGTGCATGGGCATACATAGCTTAAAACACATCCTGTATCATGTTCTGTCAAGCTTCTGATTTTGCTGTTTGATCAACATTTATTTACCTGAAAGTCTGTCTATCTATCCAAGTTTGACTGTTTTTTATTCCGTGCGAATCTCAGTGGTGGTGTATGAACCATTCTTATGGTTCAGTTTCATTATTAATAATAACGCTTTCTCTCTTTTCTATTATTGCCTTCAAACAAGTCAGCGAAACACAACAGCCAATAAGCAGTAAATGAGTAACGCAGCAGCCTTGTTGAGTTTCCTGTGGTAGGCACACTTGGACACCAGTTAGACGGTGGACAACCAATCTCTGCACCATACTCTATGACTATGGTGCTTCTCTTAGGAGCGCTCTGACTCAGTAAACAGGCTTCTATATGCAAACCATTTAAACACTGTTGCTTTGTGAAGTGGTAATCTGCCAAGCAGAGCTAGACAACGAGGAGGAAGAGGACTATGTTTTTGGTTGACTAGATGAGAAGCCTGTCAGAACATTCTGAAGCTCCAGATGGGAGGAGATGTTTGTTCATATCTGAGATGCTGTTATTATTCAGAAAAGTGCTGATTGAGGCTGTCCGTATCTACGGGGTGCTGAGTATGAGTGGATCTGTTACTCAGCAGTGCCAGCGGTGGGTGCCTGCAGTGGGAGTCGTACCCCTGTGTGTGTGTGTGTGTGTGTGTGTGTGTGTGTGTGTGTGTGTGTGTGTGTGTTGGGAGGCCAAGTTAAGCTTCAGTAGTCATGTGCAGCTGAGTTGGCTGAGGCATGTGATGAGTTGTTACCAGGTCAGTGACTCAAATGGAGTACAACAAAGCCTCTTTGTTTTTGCGCTCTCATACAAAGCTAATGAGAGCACCGAGGCACACTTACCTCCCTCTACGGGGTGTGTGTGTGTGTGTGTGTGTGTGTGTGTGTGTGTGTGTGTGTGCGTGCGTGTGTGTGTGTGTGTCTGTGTGTGTGTGTTGGCTCACAGGGCATCAGGGCAGAACTCGGGCTGCAGCAGTCTTCGTCCTTGTAAGAGAAAAACCGTGATGTCAAAAGAATTGACGTCGGAGTAGGGTGGGGCTCCCCGCGTCATCAGTTCCCATAGCAACACCCCAAATGACCACTGCAAAGAATAAAAGGGACAAAGTCACAATTCAAAGCATCATATGAACGGGCTAGCTTTGTTACAACAGTACTCAAATAATAAGAATGATGTTAATAATAGGGGCGGCATAGTGCTACAGTATAGTGGTTTGCATGTTCACTTCATAGCAAGAAGTTCCTGAGCTTAAGTCCCAGGATTGTTCAGGGTGTTTTGTGTGAAGTTTGTATGATCTCCCTCCTGCTTGGATGAGTATCCTTCAGGTATTCTAGTTCCCTCCCACAGTCCAAAAACATAAACAGGAGCCTAACTGGTTGTTCCAAATCACCCCTAGGTATGAGAGTCTGTGTGAATGGTTGTGTTGGCCCTGCAATGGCCTGGAGAGTTCTCCATGGTATACTCCACTTATGTCCAGAGTTGGCTGAGATAGTCTCCAGTCTACCTGTGACCCTAGTAGGACTAAGCAGCATGACAAATAAACATATGAATGAATGAATAATAATAATAATAATAATAATAATAATAATAATAATAATAAATAAAATAATAATAATAAAAAGGAGCAACTTTCTGCAAAGCCACTGCATAGTGTTTACATGCAGTGTGTTGAACAGAACAGTAATCCTACTGACTTCTTTGCCTGGATGAAGTCGGCTGGTCTCAAAAGTGAAACTGAGGGCTTTCTTTTTGGCGCTCAGGACCAGTCCCCTCCTACACAAAATCACCAATGTAATATCTTAGTGGAAAACCTCAATCCCAAATATAGATTATGTAATGAATTTAGTGAGACTGTCGAACACCTTGTCAGTGGTTGTCCTGTTTTGGCACAAACTTCTTAATTGAAAAGACATGATAGCATGGCACGATAATTTTACTGTCGTCTTCGTCATGCTTGTGGTTTTGACTCAGAGGGTCACCCATGGTACGACCCTGATCATGTCCAGGGAGTCATGGAAAACGATAATTCTATATATTCGGCCCATTTACCCTGAGAAAGATTGAAGCCAATAAGCCTGATCTTTGTTGTGTTTGACAAAATAAATTAAGTTATCAATATTATTGAATTGTCTGTCCCTTTTGACAGCAATGTGATTGGCAAGATTCAGGAAAAACATGCAGAATACGCAGACCTCGCCTATGAATAATGCGCTATACAAGCATCCATATACAGTCGACCCCCAATTTACGAAGACCCTTTTGTACGAAATCCCCGGGTTACGAAAAACATTTTCTTGAGTTTCCGTCCCCGAAATACGAAACAACCCCCTCTTACGAAAAGAAATTCAAAATTCAAACGCGCCAATCAAAATTTCACACGACGCGCGAGTTGCTCTCTCATTGGCTGTCTCTCAACATCCTGCCCCGCTGGCCTCCCAGATAGAGACAAAAGGAAGCTTCACGCTTTAGTTTTTAGTTTCATTTTTTAAGTTGTTTTAATTCAATAAATATTTAATAAATGTGGGCGCATTTAAGCTCATCTGGAATTCCGATCCCTCAACGAATCAAATTAAAGTTGAGTTTGTCAAGCAGGGAATGCGCTTTGAATTCACGTTTTATGGGCATGGCCCGCAGTGCGCGCAAAAGAGAGAGAGAGAGAGAGAGAGAGAGAGAGAGAGAGAGAGAGAGAAAGAATAACGCTTTAGTTTTTAGTTTAGTTTTTTAAGTTGTTTAATTCAGTAAATGTTTAAATAAACACAAAGCAAAAAACAACCCAAAAGTTCCCATCAATACTGGATACATTGTTACCTCTGTGTGTGCATCTGCCCGCATGTATGTATGTGTGCCGTCTTCTTCTCATGCAATACCATCTGTATGTGTGTACAAATGCTCCCCAGCTTACTAACGAGTTAGGTTCAGGACGGCCGTTCTGAGATGAATTTGTTTGTAAGTCATTTCACGGCATTCTTTAGAGAGGAACATATGTTTAAACCTTGTATAAGTAATCTATACGAGTTGGAACTGTATACAATCTCTCGCTCTCTCTCTCTCTCTCTCGCTCTCTATCCCCCATAATCTACGTCCCGTGTTTAAACTTCTGGTTCCTCTCAAGCACAGCACAGTGGATTTGATCAGATTTACAGAAAGTAAGAGTTTCACTCTTATCCAGTTCATTATAATACCGGAGTTCTTTTTTTTCTTCTTTGAAAGTTTTGGCAGGAGTTCAGAAAAGTATCGTTCTGCTTCTCTTCCCACCATGTCAGCCACGCCCCCCTCTGCCAGAGCCTAGAATTAAGTGTACCTCAGGATAATGTTGAATCATATTTTATACTTATATTTATGATATATCTTTCTGGAGATTTTGTTCCATTTCTATTTCTACTTGTTCTTCATTTTCATTTCACTTTCACTTTCACCTTGGACATGGTGGTATCTCCGAATGTTTGCAAAATGAATGTTAGTTAGTTGGGGAGCGTTTGTATTTATATTTTATTTACATCTTATGTTATTTTTTTAATGTTTAATTGTCATTATAAGCATTTATAACATTGGATATGTATTTATTAATATCATATACACATATACATGTACGTGTATGTCAGTCGGGTGTCGGGGGTGGGAGTGATCTTACTTCGCGGATTTTGATGGTCGCATGGGGATCTCGGTCCCAGTTAAGAAAGTGAGGGATCCCTGTATAGCAGCGTATGCGGTATACTAACCCTGCACTGAAATCCAAGTTAGCAGTGGCTTTGAAGTGTGACTAAAGACACCACTAAAAAAATAATAGACTGGGTATAATTTCTGCAGCTTCTATCACATTCAGTATCTGGAGCACAGACTTCCAGCTACTGCTCATTGGATTACTTCCAGGTTGTGATTTGTTTGTTAGTAAATCACAGTCATTTCTTTACCTCTTCTCCAGGACATTCAGAGCATTGGCATATCAACAAGAGACAGGTATTTTAAAGCCGGGTAGTTCTGTAAAGTATTTGATTGTGTACAGTTTGTACTACAGCAAACATTCATTTATTTTTTTGAAACGCTTAATTCTAATTCGGGTCATGGGGAGTCTGGCACCCATCTCAGCCAACTCTGGGTGATGGTAGAGTACATCCTGGACAGCATGCCAGGCCATCACAGGGCAGAAACATGCCAACGGCTATGCAACTTCTCTTGATGAAAGTCAGCAATGGTTCTTTTACACGCCATAGACAGTGAGAGATATGGCTGGCCTTTGATAACCCAGTCAGCTGCGCTTGGAGAACAGCAGTGAGAATCGTTGACAGTGGGGCTTGAACCCCCAACCTTAGGAGCAGTAATCCAGCACCATACCGTGAGGCCACCACTGCCCTCTGATAATAAACATTTATGCCATAAATATTTTAACTGAAAAAGAAACAAGGAAATTGTGTAAATCAAAGTCTTCATTTCATCAGGATGTCTTTAAAGGGCGTACATCTTGTACTGTAGGATGAAGCAACATAAATCAGTCACTAAAAATCATACCCTGTGTTCTCGCTAAATCACATAGCAGTGCTTAGAAGCTCAAAGATTCATGACATTCTATACAACCTCACAGTTGGTTTACATGCATGTACACGTGTAAGTGCAGGTTGAGATCTGTGTAAATAGTCCAAGCTAAATAAATTGTGTAGTAGATTTACATTCATTTATTTGTCTTTGTTGAGTAAAATCCAAGAGCACTCAAATTAAAATGAATGCTCTGAGGTCTTTGAAAAAACATCTTTTCATAGCCCAAGCCAGTTTGTGAGCGTAGATGGACATGTTACATAAAAGTGAATTACATGTACATAATCTGTGAATTTAGTCATTACAGGGTCAAGAATCGTTTCACTCATCACTTCAGTGACAATGCTACATATTTAATCGATCTCCCCCCCCATACAATCGTCTTCATTTCAAACATTCCATTGCTTTATTTTAATTACAGACGCTCCCCGACTTACGTTCATCCGTTTTACGTTTTTTCAATTTTACGTGTTTTTTTTTTGTTTGTTTGTTTTTTTTTTTTTAAAAGGGAAATTTTGAGTTTAGACGTACCTACATAGTACGCTGACGTAATGAGTAATGACGCAATGACGCTGCATTCATTGTTTACAAACTTCAGACTGAGTGTGTGTGTGTATATATCTATATATATATATATATATATATATATATATATATATATATATATATATATATATATATATATATATATATATATATATATATATAGAGCGTGTTACCCTTATGTTAAGACGTTGTCTCTGTGATCTTTGTGTTTACACTGTTTTGCGGACTTTTGTAACCCTAAGCAAATATGGTTGGTCAGAAGTGTAAGCCTACTAGCATGGTTGCAATTCTCATACACAGAGATGAATTAACTATCTGCTATAAAGTTTACTTACGTACTTACACAAAAGAAAGAGCTCTCCACTTTGCTGGGAGACTGCAACGGCACCCTTGTGCATTTGAAAGACCGGAAGTCCGTACAACCCACAGTAAGTACACTACTTTTGCAAGTACACTACTTTCGGTATTGAGCACCTCACATATTGTAAGCGTTGATTGACTGTTTTAAGCTTCATGTAAAGTGACTCAGTATAAATAAGTGACTTATTTGAAATTAATGTTAATATTATTTGATATATTTGATATTATTTTACAATGTTATGTTTATAATAATTGATTTAGGGGTGTTTTATGAGGTATGGTAATGGTATTTATAGTTGTGTAGTACAGTATGAGCGTCATATGTCATACGTCACTGTAACCACTTACGTTTACTTTCAACTTACGTTTGGCCGTATGGAACCAATTGAAAACGTAAGTCAGGGTGCGTCTGTATTAGTATCAGAGGCTACAGACAATGTCTCTGTTGTCAACTGCTGATGTTTTCCTTTGTCTACATGTTTGACACTTGATACTCAGTACAACAGTAATTTCTTTCCAGGACATTCCAAATGGTTGCATTGGCTATGACCAATGTTTATGATATTCTCTCAGCTACACGATTGCTTGTTTTTCACCCATAGATAGCTCTCTGGTTTTCATGTTGATTACAACACTAACTTATCCAAATCAGAAACTGACACAACATTCAGTGCTATTTATTGTTAAAATAATCAGTGTAATTAGACTTCAGTCTACAATAAAAATAAAAATGTGGCTTCACTGGTCCAAAACTTTTAAAGGCAAGTCTAAGTACTGGTTTCAATTACACGTCCTTTTTTATGATACACAAGTCCTTGTATTGTTTTCTTATATAACACAATGGTATAATAACAAGTGATAGTAAATATAATATAATGTAAGAACAACAATATATCAAATAATTTGATCTAATTGTAAACAGCAGTTGTTGTACAATCATCATAATGGTAAATTTTTGTACATTCTTCCCAATTTTTGTTTATTTAAACAAATATCACAAAAGCTTTGTAGTGAATCTCCATGGTGCAGGCTACTTGCATGCAAAATTAAAAAGAAGTCCACTTAGCATTACGTCAGTGGTTCTCAAATAGTGGGGCGTGGTGCGATGCCAGGAGGGGTGCGTGTGACCTCAGGAAACATGCTTTTTTTGCCGTATTAGGATAAACTGTAATTCTACATCCACTACAGAAGGTGGCAGTGGCTTCTTCACTATTAGAGTGTGCCCAGAGGTCAAATAAGAAGTGAAGTTAATAAACCCACCATGGAAATTTTTAACAGGGATGGAAAGAGAGGCGGAGAGAGACGGAGACGGTAAGAGAAATGAAAGTCTCCAGGAAGTTAAGTTGAGGAGGTATGATGAAGCGGATGTAGCGCTTGGCTTCACTGTGCTGCGGTGAGAAACGAGGAAAGATCACTGTGTTTATTGTGTCTGAAAACATTGGTAGAGGACACCATGAAACAAAATAAATTCAGGCGTCACTTAAAGACATCACATCCCGATCACGTGATGAGCCACGTGAGTTTTTTCATCGAAAACGTTCTGAGTATTGCCAACAACAATCCCGCTTTGTGAAACATTCAGCAAACCGGCGAGCTCTCTTAGCATCAGATAAGGTGGAGTACTAAACTGCTCAGTGCAGAAAACCCCATAACACAGCTGAGGAACTGATCTTACCTGTAGCAAAATCGCTCTCTCCGTCATGCTGGATGACGTCACTGCTGCGGAAATAAGTCCAGGTCCCAGTTCAACATTGAGCAGGAGCTGAGAGTTCAGTATCGTGTTTTAAACCCGGCTTCAAAAAGCTGTGCACTGTGAAATGTGCTCACTATAGCCATTAATCTGGACTTAATCATTATGACAATAATAATAATAATAATAATTCAAATTGTTTTCTTAATTTTTGTTTTGTAGGTTAAAGTGTTTTATATATTGTGCTCCTGAGTTAATATTACTGATCAATTTGAATGTATTATTATTTATTGATTTTATTTAATTCACTTTTCATTATCAAATGCTTCAAATTGTTGGTCAAAAATGTTTAAGGTTTAAATAAGGATGCTTTTTTTTATTTCAGGCAAATTGATGCACTTTAACTCTTTTTGTTTAAAGACTAAAAAATTGTTAATAAAGTTATTCTTTGTTGGAAGTTGATCTATATTCCTTCAGTTTTTTGTATGCAGAAGATTATTTATAACAATTTTTAGACAAATAACACTATTTATATGGGGGGGTATTTTGCTCTTCCTGGGGGGAGGGACAGAAAATAATTGAGAAGCACTGAATTACGTGTTTAATCGCAATAATGAAACAGGTGTAGACAAAAGAGCTTGCAGATTTGGCAGTATCAAACACTTCTTCTTCTTCTTCTTTTACTTTCGGCTGCTCCCTTCAGGGGTCGCCACAGCAAATCATCCGCCTCCACCTCACCCTGTCCTCCGCATCTTCTTTTCTGACTCCAACGACCTTCATGTCTTCCTTCACCACATCCATAAATCTCTTCTTCGGTCTTCCTCGAGGCCTTCTGCCTGGTAGTTCCAACCTCAGCATCCTACTGCCAATATACTCACTATCCCTCCTCTGTACATGTCCAAACCATCTCAATCTAGCCTCTCTGACTTTGTCTCCAAAACATCTTACGTGGGCTGTCCCTCTGATATACTCATTTCTGATCCTATCCATCCTCGTTACTCCCAGGGAGAACCTCAACATTTTCATCTCCGCTACCTCCAGCTCTGCCTCCTGCCTTTTCCTCAGCGCCACTGTTTCTAAGCCATACAACATCGCTGGCCTCACCACCATCTTGTACACTTTTCCCTTCATTCTTGCTGACACTCTCCTATCGCACATCACACCGGATACTTTTCTCCAACCATTCCAGCCTGCCTGCACACGCTTCTTCACCTCTTTTCCACACTCTCCATTGCTCTGGATTGTTGAGCCTAAGTACTTAAAATCCTCCACCTTCGTTATCTCTGCTCCCTGTAACATCACCGTTCCTCCTGGGTCCTTCTCATTCACACACACGTATTCTGATTTTCTGAGGCTAACCTTCATTCCTCTCCTTTCCAGGGCATACCTCCACCTCTCTAGATTTTCCTGCACTTGTTCTCTGCTCTCACTACAGATCACGATGTCATCTGCAAACATCATAGTCCATGGAGATTCTTGTCTCACCTCGTCTGTCAGCCTGTCCATCACCATAGCAAACAAGAAGGGGCTCAGAGCTGACCCTTGATGCAGTCCCACCTCCACCTTGAATTCGTCGGTCACACCGACAGCACACCTCACCACTGTCTTACATCTCTCATACATGTCCTGCACCACTCTAACATACTTCTCTGCCACTCCAGACTTCCTCATGCAATACCACAGTTCTTCTCTTGGCACCCTGTCATATGCTTTTTCCAGATCCACAAAGGCACAATGTAGCTCCCTCTGACCTTCTCTGTACTTCTCTATTAACATCCTCAAGGCAAACATTGCATCTGTGGTGCTCTTTCTTGGCATGAAACCAAACTGTTGTTCACAAATGCTGACCTCTGCCCTTAGTCTAGCTTCCACTATTCTTTCCCATAACTTCATCGTATGGCTCATCAACTTTATCCCTCTGTAGTTGCTGCAACTCTGCACGTCTCCCTTGTTCTTAAAAATGGGCACCAGCACACTTCTCCTCCACTCCTCCGGCATCTGCTCACTCTCTAGTATTTTGTTGAATGTTCTTGTCAGAAAATCTACTGCTACCTCTCCGAGACACTTCCATACCTCCACAGGTATATCATCAGGACCAACTGCCTTTCCATTCTTCATCCTCTTCAATGCCCTTCTCACTTCACCCTTACTGATCTTTGCTACGTCCTGCTCCTCAATGGTTACCTCTTCTACTCTTTTTTCTCTCTCATTTTCCTCATTCATCAGCTCTTCAAAGTACTCTTTCCATCTTCCCAGCACACTTCTGTCATCAGTCAATACATTTCCCTCTCTGTCCTTTATCAATCTAACTTGCTGCACGTCCTTCCCATCTCTATTTCTCTGCTGTGCCAACCTGTATAGATCATTTTCTCCCTCTTTACTATCCAACCTATCATACAAGTCATCATACGCCCTCTGTTTGGCCTTAGCCACTGCTACTTTCGCCTTACGCTGTGTCTCCCTGTACTCCTGTTTACTCTCTTCGGTCCTCTCAATGTCCCACTTCTTCTTGGCTAACCTTTTCCTTTGTACACACTCCTGCACTTCCTCATTCCACCACCAAGTCTCCTTATCTACTTTCCTTCCAGAGGACACACCAAGTACTCTCCTACCTGTGTCCCTGATCACATTTGCTGTGGTTGTCCAGTCATTTGGAAGCACTTCCTGGCCACCCAAAGCCTGTTTCAACTCCTCCTTGAAGACAACACGACACTCTTCCTTTTTCAGCTTCCACCACTTTGTCTTCTGCTCTGCCTTTGCCTTTTTCACCTACCTCACCATCAGAGTCATCCTGCACACCACCATCCTATGCTGTTTGGCAACACTCTCACCCACGATGACTTTGCAGTCACTGACTTCCTTCAAATTACATCGCCTACACAAGATGTAGTCTACCTGTGTGCGCCTACCTCCGCTTTCATAAGTCACCCTATGCTCCTGTTTCTTCTCAAAGAAAGTATTCACCACAGCCATTTCCATCCTTTTTGCAAAATCTATCAACATCTGTCCTTCTGCGTTCCTGTCCTGGATACCAAACCTGCCCATCACTTCCTCGTCCCCTCTGTTGCCTGCCCCAACATGTCCATTGAAGTCTGCACCTATGACCACTCTTTCACCTCTGGGGGTACTCTGCATCACTTCATCTAAGTCACTCCAGAATCTCTCCTTCTCTTCTAGCTCACATCCTGCCTGTGGGGCATAAGCACTAACAACATTGAGCATTACACCTTCAATTTCTAACTTGAGATTCATCACTCTGTCTGACACTCTTTTCACTTTTAGAACATTCCTGACAAACTCCTCCTTCAAGATGACTCCGACTCCATTTCTCTTCCCATCCACACCGTGATAAAATAGCTTAAACCCTGCTCCTAAGCTTTTAGCTTTGCTACCTTTCCACCTGGTCTCCTGAACACACAGTATGTCCACCTTCCTCCTCTGCATCATGTCAACCAGCTCTCTACCTTTTCTGTGCATAGTTCCAACATTCAAAGTCCCCACTCTCAGTCCTAGACTCATGCCTTTCCTCTTCTCTCTCTGCCTACGGACACGCCTCCCACCTCTCCTTCTTCGACGTCTTCGACCAACAGTAGTCCAATTTCCATCAGCACCCTGTTGATTGACAGCACTGATGGCGGTCGTTGTTAACCCGGGCCTCGACCGATCCGGTATGGAGGTAATACTTTTGATTTGCATAATCAATAATTGGCATTGGTTTTACGTCGGATGCCCTTCCTGACACAACCCTCTGCATTTCTCCGGGCTTGGGACCGGCATGAGGGGGAGAGACACTGGTTAGTGCCCCCCCACCTCATGGCTGCATTTATCAAACACTGGTGATTACAATTCTGATTTTGGTGGACGTAAAGAGAGATAGAGAGAGAAAGTGACAGAGAGTGAAGGGGAGAGAGAGAGAGAGAGAGAGAGAGAGAGAGAAGTGTGGCACTCATGATAGATGTGTGTATATACAGGGTGAGACTGGCAGTTCAGCAGCTCTTTGGTGAGGCTGTGTGACTGAGCAAGATAATTTCAGAACTGCAATAATTTTAACAAACCCCAAAATGCACTGCTGTCAAAGGGAGAAAATTGAACAGCTGAAACACAAGAAACAGACAAACGCAAGTCTGAGCTGGATTTCATGAATGTGTTAGTTGAATCGGCCTGGGGTGGCACAATAAGGTTGGTAACTCCTTGACTCTGAATTTATTTTTTTAATATACTGTATATATATTATGAATTTAAACCATCAAACACACTGTGCACTGCGCCCCACACATCGGGGTGCTTGCAGAGTAGTTGAGAGTTAGGTGCCTTACTCAAGGGCACTTCAGCCATGATGGTGGAAAAAGGAAAGGTGCAGCTCACTACCCCTGCTGCCACACATTTTTCCTGCTAGATTGGAAACCAAACCAGCAGACTTTAGATCCCAAACCCACTTCTCTAACCATTTGGCCACGACTGCCCCGGGAGTTAGGATTGAGAAAAAAAAACAATGAAACAAAAACAAAAGAAGCACAGAGTCAAAAGCAGACGGTTTTTGCACCAGATAGATGAGATGATGTTGATTTGGATGAAGACCCTAAAAATATCAGCTTTTTTTTTGAAGAAAAATAATAAGAGTGCATTGTTGGGCAGTGGCGGCCTGGTGGTAAAAGGTGCTGAATCACTGATCCTAAGGTTGGGGATTCAAGCCCCACTCTCCACAGGTTGTCACTGTCCCCCCAGTGCAGCTAACTGGGTTATCAAAAGCTGGCCATGTCTCTCATTGTCTATGGTGAGAGGTATGTAAAAGAACCATTGCTGACTTTGGTCAAGAGTAGGCTGCATAACCCTCAGCGTGTTTCTACCCTGTGATGGCTGGTGAGTTGCCCACGAGGGATTCTGCCCTCGCTAAGAGAGAGCGGATACAGACGATCCCCAACTTACGTTTTAGTTAGGTTCCGAACGGCCAAACGGAAGGTGAAAAAAAAAGTAAGTTTGTACTGTATGTTCCAGTGACGTATGATGTTCATACTATACTATACATCCATAAATACCATTACTGTATCTCATAAAACACCCCCTAATCAAGTATTATAAATATGACATTGTAAAATAATATCAAATATATCAAATAATATCAACATTAATTTCAAATAAATTAAATTCAAGCAAAATAATTTCAAATAGACAAATTTTAATCAAATTCACTAATCAAATATCAAATACAGTATCAAATATAACCTTTAACATTCTCTGTGATGCGATCTTTCTACTTGTAAATGGTTTTGATGGTCGACGGAGCCATTTGGAAGAAACGTGCATCATTCACATGTTTTTTTACCAGCATCAATTTTCTTGATAATAGCCAGTGCTGTAGTGGTCAAAAAAATAAGTGAGTACACAATGGCAGTGAAGCAACCGAGGCACCCAGCAGCACCTCATCCATGAAGTGGGCGGAGGTGCACAAAGCATGGGGAGGGTGCGGCTTTGGCTTTGAAACTATTTATCACTTCATCTCCGCTTTTTATTTACACAGTCGTGGAAATTTATGTTGATCAACTATAAAGCAGACCAAATTAAATCAGTACACGCAACTTAGCCAATAAAACAAGTGGGTACATGGCATGTACCCACCACTACAGCACTGATAATAGCCATCTTTGTTTCTAACGAGATGGCTTGCCGCTTTTTCTGATTACCACTATCACTGGTAGGCTTACGCTTCTGACCAACCACATTTGCTTATGGTTACAAAAGTCCGCAAAACAGTGTAAACACAAAGATCACAGAGACGACATCTTAACACAAGGGTAACAAGCAGTGAACTGGGAAGAAGGAGGGGCACATTCAGTCTGTAGTTTGTAACCAATGGACGCAGTGTCATGTGGAAGTAGCATATTAAGTCAGCGTACTATGTAGGTACGTCTCATACTGCAGAGAGCATGCTAAACTCAAAATTTGACATTTTTTATTTATATATATATATATATATATATATATATATATATATAAAAACATAAAATCGGAAAATACGTAAAACGAATGAACGTAAGTCGGGGAGCGTCTGTACATGCAAGGGCCAGTGATGCCAGAAGCATGTCAACACATCAGTAACTAGTAATAAGAGTGCATTCTAATGGCTGAGTATCTTTAATAAAGCAAAAAAAAAAAAAAAAAAACTAATCAATTAGAAGATAACTCACCACATCAGACTTGGTGGTGAACTTGTGAGTCTGCAGACTTTCTAAAGCCATCCACTTCACAGGCAGCTTGACTCCACTCTTGTTGTGCACACTGTAGTACTCCTTATCGTACACATCTCTGGCAAGGCCAAAGTCAGCCACCTTCACTGTGTAACTCTCATCCAGCCTATGCATGCACCCAAATCAGAGTTATAAAAGCACAAGAAGTTGTGTCAAGGTTCCATTTAAATTGTTTTAAATAAAGCTTAATTTTAAGTCACTTAAATTCAGTATCTGTATAATCAGAGGAATACAGTGATCCCTTGCTACTTCTCGCTTCAATTCATGCGGCTTCAGTGCATTGCGGTTTAAAAAAAATATATATATATTCATCAAATTAAAAAATAAGGAAATTAAGGAAGAATAAGGGAAAAAGTTAAATAAAATGCAACAAAAACAAGGCCAATTATGCAAAAAAAAGCCCTAAACAAACACAAAACAAAAAACAACCCAAAATCTTAGTTACATTGTACCTGAGTGTGCGCGTGTGTATGTGTGTGCGTATGTATGTCGTCTTCTTCTCATGCAATATCATCTGGATTTTGATGGTTGCGTGGGGATCTCAGTCTCAATTAACCGCGTAAAGTGAGGGATCCCCGTAATGTACAGTGAGGTGCTTATTATTGAGTAATAAACTCTCACGGTGATTTATGGCCATTCATTTGATAATTTTTTAAGTCACTCAATACTAGTTAGCGCCATGAGGAGGTCAACTCTGGGCAAGGGTGGGGTACACCCTGGACAGCTCTCTGGGCCATCGCAAGGCCAACACTCACACCTAGGGGTGATTTGAAACATTTAATTTGCCTACTGTGCATAATTTTGGACAGTGGGAGGAAAACATGGCAACTCTACACAGAGAAGCCCAGGCTAGGAATCAAACCCCGGCCTTCTTGCTGTGAGACGGATGTACTAAGCAGTAAGCCACTGTGCCACGATTCAAGCCCAACTAAATGTAAATTTATTTTGTTTATTGCTCCATCATGTCAGTTCTATAAGTGTAACATTAGTCCTGTAGAGAAGAGCCCTGAGGCCGCATTCCTCTATACAGTATATTTATTGATATAAGACCCTGAGCTCCTCCTGCACTCAAAGACATGTAAATAATGCATTGCAATGCAATATTAATGCTGTAATTTTAAATGCATGTACGGATACAAAGAATAAGAATGTGAATGAAATCTTACATGCAGTTCCTGGCTGCCAGATCTCGGTGCACAAACTTCTTACTGGCAAGATACATCATGCCTTTAGCCACCTGCAAGCCAAAGCCCATGAGATCCTTCACTGTGGGGTTCTGCTGAGAAAAAAAAAAACTAATAAATAAAACATTTTTTTTTTTTTACTGAGAAACAAACACACAACCTGGAAAAGTATTTTTTACATAGTGAGAAATGGCTATAGTGAGTAAATGGTAAGTGCATGTGGTATGAATGCAATGTGAACGATGTGTGAAAGCTTTGTAAAAGTTGTGTAAAAGCTGTATCAATGTAGTACAAACACTGTGTGGATGAGGTGTGAATGCAGTGTTATTGTGGTGTGAACACTGTGTATGGTGTTTGAACACTATGAATGTTGTGTTTGTGAAGAGTAGATGTGGTGTGAAAATGAGGAGAATGTGGTGTGGGTGCCGGGTTTAGATGAGGTGTAAAGGTTGTGTGAACACTGTATGATATGTAGATGCTGTGTGCCTGCAGTGTTAAACCGGTGTGAATGTGGTATGAATATGGTGTGGATACTATGCGAATAAAGTGTGAATGTGATGTGAATGCTGTGGTGAACATTGTGAGAAGGTGGTATGGACGTTTAAGCCAGGCTGAACGTACGTGATCCTCATCTCGGATGAAGTTGCGCAGATCTCCATGCTTCATGTACGGCAGGACCACCAGTGGAGATCCTTCAGTGGGCAGGCAGATTCCCAGCAGAGACAGCACGTTAGGGTGGCTGAAGTCCTTCATAATGATTCCTTCCTTCAGAAACTGCGACACCTCTTCAATATCTGAGATACCTGCAGTCAGAGGACAATAAGGGCAAAATAAAACCACAGCATGATGTTCGTATTTTTACTCTGAACACTAATAATACATATTAATAAAAATGAAAGATATATTTTGCTTGACAAGTAAAAAAAAGTTTTTAAAAATATCAGGCAGCTCAATGCAATGACTGACCAATCAAAAGTGAGCATTCATTGCTTGCACAGACTGCTTAAAAAAATTCCAGGACTTTTCAAGGATATTTCCAGGATGTTGTGCAAAATTTCAAGGACAGACTGATCATTATAGAATAAGTGAAATCAACGTATTTGAAGACATATAGAAAAATTGGGTTTTAAATAAGTAATAATAATAAGCCATAATACATTAGTACAAGTTGGAAATTTTGAAAAACCTGAAAAGTTTAGTGAATTCTGCCAAGAATATATATTCAGTTACATCAACACACAAAAATAAACATTAAGACAATTTCATCTATTACTATTTTTTCCGCCACGCAACATGCTTATGTGTGTTCATGGAATCAACAGTGATCGCACTGCCTAACCCCGGCGGGTTTGTCACAGGCAAACGGCCCATGGAAGTAAGCGTGGTACAGTAAGCCCCCGCCCATTCACTGTTCACAGCCCTGCATACTTGCTGATTTTACTTTCAAAACCTTTTGTTCATAATATTTTTAAATTTGCGCAGTGCATCTCAATTATTTTCTGTGACGCCCCCTCTAGGAAGGAAAAAAAAAAAATTTCATGCCCGCCCCAGTGCCCCGCGCGTGACTATAAATAGTATTAATTGTCTATAAAATTGGCATGAATACACTTCTGCATAACATTGTATCTTTATTAACATTAAAAATAAAAAGCACTAAATAATATAAAAAAACCCCACTTAATTCTAGTCCAGTATGGCAAAAAAGCATGTTCCCCAGGGTCATATGTGCTCCCCCCTGCCGTCACTCGTTAGGGTGAGAAGCATTAAAATAGCAGCAGCCCCGGCAAATTATACATATGCATCATCACAACATTACTGGCATGTGATTCAAATTTAGCCAATGGCTGAGAGCTTTTGTTTCTCCCTCCTGCTGATTGGTTGCAGATGAGCAGATGATGTGTACACCTCTTTTATTTCTCCTTCGCACACATGTTATCAACGTGATTGCTTGAATTGCAAATTAAAGTTTTTTTAGTGTGTTTTAAATTATTATTTAAGCCCTATGATGCCCCCCAAAAGAAGACATCTCAACGGATTTAGATAAATTGTAAAAATGATTAAATTCAGTCTTGAAAAACCGGAGCTTACACCCATGATAATAAGCCATACTTTTATTACAGTTATTTAATTGTGTTATATCTATTTCAAGATACAAATGGTAATGAAGTTCACGTGTGATTCCTTATGATTTGAGACGAGATTTCATTAATTATTTAAGTCATAATAATGATACTTCCCAAAAGATGGCGTTACATTACAACACACTACATCAGCGAATTGTGTGTGTTTACATACAAATTTTTGCAGACGCATTCAACTCAAGTGTATTTCTTGTGTTCTTAAATGAAAAAATCTTCAGTAAATATTAATTCAAGGACAAATACTTAGTTCAAGGAGTGTGCTTCTGAAAATCAAGGCATTTTCAAGGTGGGTTTCTGATTTCCAGGACTTTGCAAAGTACATTTGAAATTTCTGGACTTTTCAAGGCCCTGTGCGAACCATGGAATTGAAGTGAGCTGTGTAAATAACATCTTTCAGGATTCTTAAGTAAGAAGTACAGATTCTACAATTTAACTTTCAAAAGAAAGGTTTTATTTAACTGTAAAAAGTAGTTTGAGCAAAAATATTGTTTACATTGGTTTGTTTTTATACACTCTCGCTCAATCAGTTGAACTACAGTAATGGGAAACACCTTCAGCGCTTACACACAGCTCAATACGTCACACTGTAGGGAAACAGTTTGAGAGATGAGACTTAATCTAGTGTAACATGAGCCTGCCATTACTGGAGGCACTTTGCGTCTCTCTCTGGGGCTGCCCCTTTAGCCTCGTCTCCTCTCTAATCTAGTTTGAGGAGCTTTCACTTTTAGAGAAGATTAAACAGCTGTTTAGGGTTTCAGTGGGACCATAAAGAACAGAGAGGATCAGAGGAAGAGCACAAAGAAGTTTGCAGCTTCAAAATGCAGATAGGGTGCAGGGCGCGATCAGTGTTCCAGACACTAATTTTATATAATAGCCACACACCTGGTACATCACCTGAACATCTGGAATTTCAGATACAATTCAGAAATGTATCGTTCATCCTATTATAGACTGGACATAAACTCCTAGAATATATATATATATATATATATATATATATATATATATATATATATATATACACAGGCGCTCCCCGACCTACGTTTTTAATTGGTTCCGGATGGCTGAACATAAGTTGAAAGTGAATGTAAGTTGTTACAGTGACGTATGATGCATGACGTGTGACGTATGGCGCTCATACTGTACTATACATCCATAAATACCATTACCGTATCTCATAAAATACCCCTAAATCAATTATTATAAACATAACATTGTAAAATATATCAAATAATATCAACATTAATTTCAAATAAGTCACTTATTTATACTGAGTCACTTTATATGAAGCTTAAAAGAGTCAATCAATGCTTACAATATGTAAGGTGCTCAATACCGAAAGTACTGTACTTGCTGTGGGTTATACAGACTTCCTGTCTTTCAAGTGCACAAGGGTCCCGTTGAACTCATTTAGAACACAGCCTGCACTGATGTAAATACCAGCAAAAGTGCAGAGTTCTTTCTTTTGTGTAAGTAAGTAAGTAAACTTGATTCAAGAGATGCATACAAAGAACAAGTACAAATCCTAATGAATATTAATATAAAAATAAGTATACACTCTTAGGATTCTGCTCAAAGATAATAAATATCTATAATTGTTCTGTTGTCTCTGCTGGTAAACAGTTTAATAAGAGCCCACCCACTCCAATTTTTTTAAGCGCCCTGGGCACTTATCACGTCAAATACGGTGTGTTTATATATATATGTTAGGAAACGCATTTTCCGAAAATTTTTGTCCCTGGATACGAAAAAAGTTCACGTTATCAAATCGCCATCTTAAAAATTCAAATGCGCCATTCAAACATTCAAACGTGCCATTCAAACATTCAAACGTGCCATTCAAACAATGCACGAGCTGCTCTCCCATCAATGACGTTCAAACATCTTGCACCGCTGGCCTCCCATTGGCTCGGACGGATGATGCAGCTACCTCAGATTGCCTATCTCTCAACATAATGCTCCGCTGGCCTCCCATTGGCTAGGAGGGATGATGCAGTTCCCTCTTATTGGCTATCTCCCAATATCCCGCCCCGCTGGCCTCCTATTGGCTAGGAGGGGTGACGCAGCGCCCTCCCATTGGCTATTATGGAGCTGCATCTACAGTGATGCTTTTCATGTAAAGGACAGAGTTACTGTCGTTTCATGCTTTATTTCTTGACTCAGGCTTTTAACCTTCCATAAACATTTGTAAGATTAGAACTCTGCTAAGCAGACATGGTCAACACACGCAAACACACAAACAGACACACACACACACATGTGCGTGTGTGACTTCTGGTGCGAGTGAGAAGAAGAAACCGGCTCGGGTGATATCGCAAAGGAATATGGCCAAACCTGTCTACCATTGGTATGATATTGAAACAGAAGGAGGTCTTAAAAGGTATACTTTTATAATTTTTAAAAAGTTTATGGGGTAGTATTGGGAGCCTTAGAATAAATCACGCATTTTACATGTAAAATTCTGTTCAATTTACAAAAAATGCAGGTTACGAAAAAGGCTCTGGAACAGATTAATTTCGTAAAGTGAGGTACCACTGTACATAGTATTTTACTTCCGGTTGATCATTCACGCATGTAATGTGATACATGAGGTCTTTACTTCCGAGTACAGAACTCACGGATTATCTTCAATCGTGGGAGGGGCTCCAACCAAAACCTCACATATAACAAGGGCCTACTGTATCCATAAACACAATCTAGCAATGCTAAAAGGTTGTTGTAAAACATTAGGAATATCCACTTGTGTTGCCGATTTTCAATTCGTTTTCGTGATTGCTGCGGATATTTCTTTATTATTTATGTTTGTTCCCAGAATACTCTTCTGACGTAAAGAACCCCAGAAGGATCCTAAATAATATAACGATAAACCAATGAGAAGTCGCAAAACAGACATGACACTGTGAAAATAGCTGATATAAGAAAGATGACACTGATTGTGTGGATATTAGGGTGTTTCGAATGTGAACATTCAGAAAATGGTGAAGAGAAAAGACGGCTAAAAATAATGGTATGCAGTAAGATGGCCCGAATTGATGGTAAAAACTATGATGAGAAAAAACAATAGTGAGAAGAAACAATGATGACTAGACGTTAAAGCTAGGAAAAATGGGAGAAATGGTAGTGACTTAAAACGATGACTGTGAAAAATGGAAAAAAAAACCTGTGGTTACCACAAATCGTGGTGTAGAAAAATGATGGCTAGGATCGATAAGATAAATGGAGCTCAGGAGAAACAGTGGCGAGGAAAAATCTGAGAAACCGTGATGAGGAGAATGGTGCTAAAGAAAAACTATGGTGAGGAGAAATGATGGCTAGGAGAAATGAGAGAAACAGGTTTAAGGAGAAACGGTTGGAAGAAGAAACTGTGGTCTGGAGAAATGGGCGAAACAGTGGCGAGAAGAAATTCAGTGAAGGTGGTGAGTTGAAACTGCAGTGAGTAGAAACTGTGGTAGATAGAAATGGGAGAAAGAGAAGTGAGAAGTAAAGGTGAGAAGAAAATTTTGCGAAAAGGAATGGGAGAAACAAAGTTGAGGAGAAATGGGAGAAATTGTGGTGGGGAGAAATGGGAGAAAAAGTAGTATGGATAAATAATGGAGAGGAAGAGTGGTGAGGAGAAATGATGGTGAGGAGTAACAAGTTCGGTAAACAGATCATAAATCTCTGCAGATCCCAGAATCATGTATTACATGCTTAGAGGCAACTTTAATGCGATAAATTTACTAGATAGATCATTTGATATCGTTATGATAGTCTTAATGCTCAAAAGAGGAAAAGAGGTGAAGAAGCGTGTGCAGGCTGGTAGGAATGGTTGGAGAAAAGTGTCCGGTGTGATGTGTGATAGTAGAGTATTGGCAAGAATGAAAGGAAAAGTGTACAAGACGGTGTTGAGGCCAGCGATGTTGTATGGTTTAGAAACAGTGGCCCTGGGGAAAAGACAGGAAGCAGAGCTGGAGGCAGCAGAAATGAAAATGTTCAGGTTCTCTCTGGGAGTAACGAGGATGGATAGGATCAGGAATGAGCACATCAGTGGGACATCACATGTAAGATGTTTTGGAGACAAAGTCAAAGAAGCTAGATTGAGATGGTTTGGACTTGTACAGAGGAGGGATAGTGAGTATATTGGTAGTAGGATGCTGAGGTTGGAACTACCAGGCAGAAGGCCCAGAGGAAGATCAAAGAGACGATTCATGGATGTGGTGAAGCAGGACATGAAGGCAGTTGGTGTAAGAGAAGAAGATGCAGAGGCTAGGGTGAGATGGAGGCAGATGATTCGCTGTGGCGACCCCTGAAGGGAACAGCCGAAAGGAAAAGAAGAAGAAGAGTCTTAATGCTCATACAGATGTCCTATAGAGACGTATAATAAAACTAGAGTCCCCTCATGTCACATCACTTCATGAACATGACACACTGAAACACATTACAGGATCTCAAAACCTCAAGATAAAAATATTTACCCTTGCACCCTAACACTGGAGACTCCTTCCATAAATAAACATTTCCTATCAGGAAACTACACCATATAAACGATTTCACACTTTAATCTTTTTATACAGATTTACAGTTGCCTATGAAAGAACTGTTGCTGTAGCTATACATGGATCCCTCGCTACTTTGCACTTCAATTAATGCGGCTTCAGTGTATTGCGGGGCTTTTTTTAAATAAATAAATAAATATTCATCGAATTAAAAGATAAGGAAATTAAGGAAGAATAGGTCGAAAAGTTTAGGAAAATGTCACAAAAACATGGCCAATTATGCAAAAGAAAAAAACCTAAACTAACACAAAACAAAAAACAACCCAAAATCTCCCATCAAACTGGATACATTGTTGCATCTGTGCTTGCGCCACGCCCCCCTCTGCCGGAGCCTAGTATTAAGTGTACCTCAGGATAATGTTTAATCATATTTCATACTTATATTGACGAGCTATCTTTCTGTAGATTTTATTCTATTTCTATTTCTACTTGTTCTTCAATTTCATTTCACTTTTACTTTCGATCTTGAACAGCTTTGTTGGTATCTCCGGATGTTTGTAAAACAAATGTTGGTGAGTCGGAAAGTGTCTGTATTTATATTTTATTTACATCTTATGTTATTTTTTCAATGTTTAATTGTTATTATAAGTATTTATAGCATTGGATATGTATTTATTGATATTATATACACATATACATGTACGTATACGTCAGTCAGGAGTGGGAAACCTGCTTCGCGGATTTTGATGGTCGCGTGGGAATCTCGGTCAAAATCAACCGCGGAAAGTGAGGGATCCCTATATTACCATATTACAATTGAGTGAGCCTTTTACAGTTGTGAATATCTTTATGTTTTCGAATCAAGTGTTAAACAGGACACACATGTACAACGTCATGCACACACTCACGGTTCAGGGACTTGACCGCACAGTGCTGTTTCTGGCCGTCTGGCTCAAGCAGGGTCCCATGGAAAACACAGCCAAAGTGTCCTGGCATTCACAAAGAGGGGAAGACAAAACAAAAAAAGAGTAAGCATTAATGCATCAATCTATCAGAGATGCTGTGCCGTGTTTACGGCCGTCTCTTTAGTTCAGCATTTCAGAACAGAACAATGAGGAATCCCCAAAGCTGCCAGCAGTGTGGTGGGAATATTCTTGCTTCCTTCATTCTCTCCATCTCTCCCTCTGTCTCACATCTGAAAGGAAATGTTCCCATACTGGACTTGCATGCTATGTGACCTAGGGCCAGACTGCTTACTCTGAAGCTGTACTGTGTCGAAAGGTTCATATTCAATTGAGAGGAATCAATGTTCTTGCAGTGTTTATTTATGGTATCAAATCTGCTTAACATCAGAAGTTTTTTGTTTGAGCAGTCAAATCCCGTTTCTGTTTTCTTCTTTCCTTTTTAATGTTTTTTTTTTTTTTCTAACAATTTGTGACAAACCAACAATATTACTTACATGACTCGGCATTAAAACTTTCATGTGGGCCTGGAACAATAAATTACACTTATAAGTCCAGGAGATTACCTACAATCATTTATGATGTTGTTTGCACCATATTAATGTTTCTGGCTGAAGTTCACTGCCCTATGCAGACAATTTTTTTTTAGCAAAAGCAGGGATAGCATTCACTGTGTTCAAAACCCCAAATGGAAGGTTTAAATTGTCAAAATAATTTATTCATATTCTGAACTAGTGGCAGTGGTGGCCCGGTGGTAGGGTGCTGAATTACTTATCCCAAGGTCTGGGTTTAAATTCCCACTACCATCAGGCTGTCACTGCTGTCACCCCAGTGCAGCTACCTGGGTTATCAAAGGACGGCCATGTCTCTCCCTGTCTATGGTGAGCAGCATGTAAATGAACCATTGCTGACTTTCGAAACGAGAAGGCTGCATAGCCGTCAGCATGTTTCTGCACTGCAATGTCCTGGTGACCTGTATAGGTGTACTTTGCCATTGGCGCCAGCCTCCCGGTGAAACTAATTAGGATTATGCAGTTCAGATAATTAGACTAATTGGTTTTCTTTTGCCGCTTTTCTTCATTATCACCATCACCATCTCTCTCTTTCTAGCTGCAAAATGATGATGAAGGCTGTGCTTCACTTCTGAGATGGTCAGTAATATTACATTATCATTAGTTACTATTACTGATCCCAAGGTTGACAGTCCTAGGCATTTATGTGGGGAGTTTTCATGTTCTCTCCATGCTTGCATGTGTTCCCCCCGGTACTTTCCAGTACAGTATTCTGCTAAAGCTACCCTGATAATAGAAAGCTAAGAGTAATTTGTAATTCCATGTTCATTGTTTAGATATGCTGTATTTATGATAATCTTAGGTGTTTTCTTACACTTCAGTAAAGCATGAGGTAGTTGTTCATAATAATGATGTACTCCTCTCTCGTCCCCAATATCTTTCATTGAGTCTTCCTACAGCAGTTGTCATGTGACGCACGTTCATGTGTTGTGAAGGAGTAGCTTCATGTGGAGTAAGTACACATCCTGGTGTCTCGAAAACTACCCACTCTAGCTTTGAATGATCCATATGCAAAATAAAAATAAAATTAATGGAATTCAAGAAGTTCATATGGCCAAAAGGATGCCTATAAAACCAAGTTGAAATATGTGTGAACTGAACACATGTTCAACTGAAAACAACAACAACAACAACCTCCAGGACTCTCAGCAATTTTGCAGAGCTACACCTCTTACTACCCCTGGCAAAAATTATGCAATCACTAGTCTTGGAGGATGTTCTTTCAGACTAACGAAAAGATCTAATCTGGTGCAGGTGTTAGTTTTGGAAACAGAAATTTACAGGTGATTCCATATTTTTAGCCCTCAAAATTGAGTGATTCCATAATTTATTCCCCCTGTTTGGTCTAAAAAAGTAACTGCTACTGACTACCACTTTTTCCTTGATTTCTTTTAGTGTTTCTTAAAGCCAGAAAGTTGCCATTTGAAATGACTATAGTTTTGTGTCATGTCTGTGATTTGCTTTTTTTTTGTTATTAAACAACTGAATGAACATCCTCTGAGACTGATGATTCCATATTTTTTTCCTGGGGTTGTATAATCCTTTGGCTCAGTTTAGCAGTTAATTTATTTCAAAGATACTGCAGCCTAACAACACCTGGCTGTTTGATTCACATCTTTCAGAAGAGTCAATTCAGAGTCAATTCAATTCGAAGCACTGTGATGCTCATGGACCTAATTGTGATTGTTGAGTTCTTGTTTGTCGAAAGAACTGTAGTGGAGCAGAGAGCCCTGTCAGGGTTCTGTTTAAATGGACTAAACGTCTGTTCATGTGTAAAAATGACTACTCGGAGCACACAGATGCTGTTGTATCTCGTCACTTTAAACATTTTTCCAAATATTCTTTGAAGCAAAATATCTGAAACAGGAGAAAAAAATTACTTTTCTGAACACAAACAGCCATTCAGTGTGCAGAGAGAAAAGGTAGGGCTGCGGTGTGCTGTTTTGACTTTGGTGTGTTTTTGTTAAAATAATGGTGTGTAGAAGGGCATAATCTCCCCTCTGAACCGCTATCACGTCCCCCCAGATGGCAGCCGAGTCAGATTACCATATGGAGCCTCGAGACAGGGCAACAATGAGATGGGAATTTAAAACGGGAACAAATCACCACACCAAGCACCCCCACACCCATGCTGTACTAAAACTTACTCAACCGCGCGCGCGCGCACACACACACACACACACACACACACACACACACACAAACACACAAACACACATGTATACACAGAGCTGGACTTTTCTTTCCCACAGGGGTTGTAGTGGGTTTTAGAAAATTCTGGACAAGGCAGAAAACAGGAACAAGAACCCGACAGTAAATCTGATCTCACTGACTTCATCCCACGCACACAGTCCGCCACCCCCTACACCCCTCACAACTCGAAATCTTTACACTGTGATGGCTAGAGGGGCGCTTTACGTATCATGCAGAAGTCCTGGGGTGTCAGCACAATTCGACACGTTTTTTTTTTAAATGGCTTCAAATTCCTTTAAAAGCTTTTTTAAAATTACTCGGCATGAAAGTGCACAATTTATATACTACTAATTTGAACTATAGGATTTCATACCAGCTCCAGCTTCCCCCGCACCCCTGACAGATAAGGGGTATAGATGAATGGATGGCTGGATGGATGGATTTCATATCACGCATATTAGTCATCAGTCAAAATTTTAGGATGTTCAGTGTGGAAAATTCTGTATGAAAAATTTTAATATACCGAGTGCAAATGGACAGTTTGTGGATTGGCTTTCCTTTATATTCCTTTTGATAACAAAAATGATCAGTGTGCAATAAAATAATTATCATAGGAAAAAATAATTATCCTTAATTCACTGTTTCAGACATTAAAAAAAAAAAAAAACAGATTATCGTAGCCATTCACTTACCAGGCATAATAGGAGAGAGAGATTTCCTTTCGGCTTTTCCCTTTATTAGGGGTTGCCACAGCAAATGATTCGCATGTTTGATTTGGCATAGGTTTTTACGTCGGATGCCTTTCCTGACACAACCCTTTAGCAAGGGACAGAAACACATTGACGGCTTTGTAGCCTACTCTTGTCGAAAGTCAGCAATGTTTCTTTTACATGCCTCTCACAATAGACAGTGAGAGACATGGCTGGCCTTTGATAACCCAGTTAGCTGCACTGGGGGAACAGTGATAACCCTGTGGAGAGTGGGACTTGAAACCCCAACCTTAGGATCTGCGATCCAGCGCCCTATACCACCAGACCACCATTGTCCCGCTTACCAGGCATAATAAATAATCTTGAAATATAGTCTGGGAATTTTAAAGGAACCAGCCACACTATCTTTCTAAAAAACTGTGCTTACTCTAGTATGTGAATGTCATTGTCGCAGCACAGTGTGCAATAATATTAGTAAACATTGCCATCTTTTTAATTTCTCTTTGAATCGTATGCCTTCTTGATTGAAATTTCATAAAAACGTGTAGTAACAGTGGTGTGGGAACATAAGATGGTGACCCCATGTCTGTGAGATCTTCAACTCACACCTTCGAGAGAGCTTCTCTCACATCTTGGGGGAGGGTAGGAGACATGCAATCTGAATGGACAATTATCAGCACCCCCATTGTGGATACAGCTTTCAGAAGCTGTAACCAGAACGTTGTCAGTGCCTATTGTGGTGACAAGCTAAGAGCCCATTAGTGGACATCAGTGGTGAAGAAAGCCATCAAGATGAACAAGGATGCTTTTTCAGGCATGCTTATCCAAAAAGTCTTCTGGGGCAGCTAACAGAAAAATAGCTGCGACTTGGTCACTGAAGAAAAAACATGGGCAAGGAAGGAGTTTATGAAGGTCATGGAGAAGGACTTTTGGTTGACTTCAAAGAAGGTCTTGCAAACTGTTAGTGGCTCAAATAGGGTAAGCAGGGCCCATTGCAGGCTATGCTTGGTTTGAATGGGGAACTGGTGATCCAGACTAGGGACATAGTCAAGCAGGGGAAGAAGCACCTTGATGATTTCCTCAATCCAGCCACCATGTCCTCCAGTAAGGAAGCACAGTCAGAGGACTTGAGGGAAAAGCTAGGCGATTATGCTGATCAGCCTATCCATTCATTTTCTGAACCGCTTACTCCTAATTAGGGTCATGGGGAAGCTGGGGCCCATCTAAGCCGACTCTTGGTGAAGGCAGAGTGCACCCTGGACAGCTCGCCAGATCATTACAGGGTAAAAAAAGGCTGACAGCTATGCAGCCTACTCTGGACAAAAGTAGCCTTTGATAACCCAGTTAGCTGCACTGGACAGACAGCAGTGACAACTGTTGACAGTGGGGCTCGAACTCCCAAACTTGCGATTGGTAACCCAGCTCCCTACCACCAGGCCACCACTGCTCTGCACCTGTCAGTAAAATAGATAAAAAGTGTCTCAGTAGCAGGGAACCAGGGATAGACGAGATTTGCCTGGAGATGCTGAAGGCTCTGAAATGTTGTGGGGTTGTCTCAGCTGACATGCCTCTTCAATGTCGCACAGAGGCAAAGGGCAAAACATGTGGAGACTGGGGTGTTGGTCCCCATTTTTAAAAAAGTGACCAGAGAGTGTTCCAGATTTCGAGGGATTACTCTGCTCAGCCTCCATGAAAAAGTTTACTCCAAGGTGTTGGAGAACAGGCTCTGCCTGATTGTAGAATCTCTGATTCAGGTGCAACAGCTTTGTTTGGTCTCAGAACAGTGGACCAGTTCTTTACCCTTGCACTGTTACTGAGGGGGTCATTGCAGTTTGACCTACATGAGCTTTGTTGACTTGGAAAAGACCATTTACCATGTCCCTGTTTCCAGTGCAGGTTGGACTCCATATCTCGGGATTTTGTTCACACATGATGGTAGAATGCAGCTGGCGATCAGCTGGAGTCAGACGACTCAGTACTGCGTCAGTAAAAATGAAGGCATTGCATCGGCCTGATACAGTGGGCTGAGCTGAGTCAAAAGGCAAAGCTTTCAATTTACCAGTTCATCTGAGTTTCAACATTTACCAATAGTTATGAGATTTGGTTTGTAACTGAAATAATATTGCTGATTCAATTGGCTGATATGAGGTGCCTTTAGAGGGTATCTTAGCTTAGAGGTAGGGTAAGGAGCTTAGATATCAGCTGGGAACTCAGTAAAGGTGCCTTATTACTGCACTGAAAGGAGTCAGTTGAGTTTGTTTGAGCATCTGAATAGAATGCCTCCTGGTTGCTTCCCTTTAGAGGTGTTCTGGGCAGGTCCAAGTAGAAGTAATCAGGAGTAGACCCAAACCTTCCAGGAGGGATTATATGTCCCACCTGGCCTGGAAATGCATCCTTCAGGAGGAGTTCAGAGTGTCACTGGGAAGAGGGATGCTGCGGAATCCCTCCTAAACCTGGTGCCTCCACAACAAGACCTCTGATAAACAGAGGAAAATTAATGGAATGAATGGTTTAATAAAAGTTTGCAGACACACCCACCCACCCCACCCCCCACACACACATACATACATATTATATATATATATATATATATATATATATATATATATATATATATATATATATATATATATATATATATATATGATTTTCTGAGTAGATCCTTCCGTAGGAGAGTGCTCAATACTTTTTGGTAGAGCAAATAACAAAAATAAAAGGACAGGACAGGATTCTTCTATAATCACCTGAAGAGAGAGGATGGTTTCACCACCCCTCGAAACAGATCTGTAGTGATAAATGGAGTTTCAATAGAAAGTCTTTGTCCTGTCCTTTTATTTTTGTTTTTATATATATATATATATATATACACATACAGTGGAGCCTCGGTCCTTGAACTTAATCTGTTCCAGACGGCTGTTCTGATTCCGATTTGTTCGGATTACCAATCCGCTTTTCCCATTACAAATAATGTAAACGGATTTAATCCGTGTTTCTCCGCATCTTTGTTACAGTGACTACGATTTCTCGGTTTCATCTATGAAAATGGGTGGGCTTTATTGTTCACATGGAAGGCACTAGAGCACGGGAAGTAGAGCACTAGAAACATGGAAATCAAACTAAAGCTGGAACTGGTGGAGCACAGAGATCACAGGAAAGAGGGCCAGTGTTCTAGCACCAGAAAGAGCGCTGCTACTCTTTATAGCCCATGATTAAATGGAATTAGGTGTGTGTTTACAAGTCCACCCGCGTGTGAGAGCCATGCCCCTCTCCAATGCACATTTCAATGCCTTCTTTTCAAAACCATACGGAAGTGGCTCATGACCTCATCGTTACAGGTGTTCACAGCGTTGCTAGTGCTTTAGCTTAACTTTAGCGCTTTAGCTTAGCTTTAGTGCTTGTGATATGTACATAGTACTGTATCAACAACTTCCGGACTTCCCCGGGACAACTTTATGAGGGTGATACATAGTATCAACTTCCAGAAATCGTGCACTTTTCCTTCCTCTTGGTCTCGGACTTTTTGTTCGGAGCCCGATTTGTTCAGACTCTAGAGCGTTCGGTTTCCGAGGCTCCACTGTGTGTGTGCGTGTGTGTGTGTGTGTGTGTATATATATATATATATATATATGTATATATATATATATATATATATATATATATATATATATATATGTATGTATGTACACACACATATCCAGTAGGCACTTGACTATTCACGGTTTTGCACTCACGGTTTGAGTATTCGCGGACTGCCCAGCAACTGACACGTCACTCAAATTCAGTCAATGGCTGTCCTCCTTCCTGCTGATTGGTTGAGATGATGTAACACCCCTTTTTCCTCATTCGCGCACTCTTTTTTGTGTGTGTTTTATTTACCAGTTAAGCTCTGTGATGCCACTCAAATTCTGTGCGTCTTCTCTGGCTAAGTGATAGAAAACGCTGAATGTCTCTTCTGAAGAAATAAGACTTTCTCCTGTAGAAACGACAGTTACCTCTGAACTGTTGTATTAAAGTCTTTTTCATTATTATTCCAGTACAGTATTTAAGTTAATGTTTAGAATGTTTGTGCATTAGATTTTATGTTCTATAGCATGTTGAACAAACGATACCAAAAGGATAAACTTTTATTACACTTCAAGCCCTTTTACATTGAAGTTTGAGTAACGTCTTGGAGTGATGTCGCCAAGATGGTGCTGCCTAGAGGGTGACGTCGTGGACTTCTCAGAGTCAAATTGTTTCTTTGAGATGAGAGAGATTTCCTTTTGGCTTTTTCCCTTCTTCAGGGGTCGCCCCAGAGAGTGATTCGCATGTTTGATTTGGCATAGGTTTTTATAGGTTTTGGCATAGGTTTTTACGTCGGACACAACCCTTTTAGCAAGGGACAGAAACATGATGACGGCTTTGCAGCCGACTTTTTTTTTTTTTTACGAAAGTCAGCAATGGTTCTTTTACATGCCTCTCACCATAGACAGTGAGAGACATGGCCCGCCTTTGATAACAGAGTTCGCTGCACTGGGGGGGATGGCGTAACAGTGACAACCCTGTGGGGACTTGAACCCCCAACCTGAGGATCAGCAATCCAGCGCCCTATACCACTAAACCACCACTGCCCCCTAGTCAAATTATTTCTTTGTCCGCTTTAATTTGTTTTATTTGTTTGTAGTAGGGTCGACCGGTCATAGATGAGCATAGTGTAAAACATGAACAAACAAAACAACAAATAAAACGAACAAAGAAACAATTTGACTCTGAGAACTCCACAACGTTGCCCTCTAGGCAGCGCCATCTCAGAGACGTCACTCCAAGTTCAATGTAAAAGGACATGAAGCGTAATAAAGTTTATCTTTTTGGTATCATTTGCTAAACATGCTACAGAACATAAAATCTCACGCACAAACATTCTAAACATTAACTTAGGCATTGTACTGGAATAATAATTGAAAAAGACTTTAATACTAGTGCTTTACAACAGTATGTGCTGTATAATTATATTTTATCATCAATAAATATAACAGTAAAAATTGAAAAGCTTTTCTTAATCATTACTACATTTTACTACATTAATACTGTATTAATGAGTAAGACTGTCTCTGAGAGTGTGTTTAAGAAGCATATTTTAGCACATGTAATAGATACAGCGTAGTTTACTTCCGGTTGCTCATTCACGCATGTAATATGATGCATGGGGTTGTACTTCCGGGTACAGAACTCGCGGATTATCCTCATTCGTGGTAGGGGCCGGAACCGAACCCCCGTGAATATCGAGGGCATACTGTATTATTTATATATATATATATATATATATATATATATATATATATATATATATATATATATACAGCAGTCAGGTTGGCAGTCTTACCCATGATTGCGGTTTTGAGTAATGAACCAGGCTGGGAGTTTTTAAAAGCCTCAGGAATCATTTGCAGGTGTTTAGAGTTAATTGGTTCAGATGATTCGGTTAATAGCTCGTTTAGAGTACCTTTTCATGATATGCTATTTTTTTGAGATAGGAATTTTGGGTTTTCATGAGCTGTATGCCAAAATCATCAGTATTAAAACAATAAAAGGCTTGAACTACTTCAGTTGTGTGTAATGAATCTAAAATATATGAAAGTCTACTGTTTATCAGTACATTACAGAAAATAATAAACTTTATCACAATATGCTAATTTTTTGAGAAGGACTAGTATATAGGCAAGGAAAAGTCTGTTGGGTTTTTACACCTGAGCCTCATGGTTCATCAGGCCAGTGTTTATCCCTGGTTTCCATAGCGTGACGCGACCAGGAGTTCAACTCCCCCCCCTGGACGAGACACTAGTCCATCACAGGTTACCTTCCCAGTATATTTTTACTGGTACCCATTTATACTGCTGGGTGAACAGAGGCACACTTGTGGTTGAGACCTTGCCCAGGGGTCTTAGCACAGTGAGGGTATCGGTGGGATTCAAACTCACAACCTCCCAATCATGAGCACAGCTCCCTAACCAGTATGCCACTGGCCCCGCAACTAACATGCTATATAACTGATATATAAGTTTATATACATATACATATATATATATATATATATATATATATATATATATATATATATACATATACATATATACATATACATATATATATATATATATATATATATATATATATATATATATATATACACACACACACGCACGCACGCACGCACACACACACACACACACTCAGTCTGTAGTTTGTAAACAATATATGCAGCATCAATTGTGTCATTACATCAGCGTACTACGTAGGTACGTCTCAACTCAAAATTTGACTTTTTTTTGAGAAAAAAAAAACGTAAAATTGAAAAAACGTAAAATGGATGAACGTAAGTCGGGAAGCGTCTGTATATATATATATATATATATATATATATATATATATATATGTCTTTGCACATCAAAACATGCTGTTCTCATTCCAATCTTTTTCCTGAAAAAACCAATGGGTGATAAATCCTCACACAGGGAGGTGCCGTTGTACTACAAAAATGCTGTATATAAGGACATGTTGTGCACTTAAATGCACTGCATTGAATACCATAGGCTCATGTATGCAATCAGACACTTGTATGAAGTATAGAAGCATAATTACTGTAGTATTGCGTGCATGTGTGCTTTTGGACATTTCTTGGAACTGATGTGTCTACATCCTTCTCTCAAGATTTCACACTCACTTGTAAGAGTGAAATGGAGTACACAAATACAAATAGAGGCCTTTTTAAACAGGCTAATGATCCAGTGGATTTTAGCAGATAGCAAATTTATAAATGTGAGAGAGAAAAAAAACACCTGATGAGAATATACATATTTTCAGTAAACAGTTGAGTTTGTAAGGCTTTCCCTTCATTTTTAATTAACACTTAGTGTTGCACAATATTGTTGATCTGGTGCCTTGGTCTTGTTACAGTTATTGTAAATAGATACAAAACCAAAACAAGATAGATAAAATAGGTGGATAAAAGACACTAAGACCAGAAGATGGGGTAATTTCACCTGAAAACATTTATATTTAGCCACAATAAACTACGAAACCGATATTGGAAAATAAATAAAAGGCCCTGACTTTGCTTTACAGTATATATTCATTTGGGTCTGACATTTCTATCCAATACCTGATTTGTGAAGATCAATAATCACAATATAATTTTTTTGTTCCTTTTTCCATATGCACAATGTCATATGCATACCTCAGAGAAATGTACATGATGTTAGCATGTCTGAGTGCAAGTGTAAATGGTTGTGTGAGTGTTGACTCTATGATGGCATGGTCGGCTATCCAGTGTGTATCCCGCCTTTGCTCAGAGTCGGCTGAGATGGGCGCCAGCCTCCCCACGACCTTAATTAGGAATAAATGGCTTAGAAAATTTATGAAATTAATGAATGAATTATATTGTTTCAAGAATTAACAGGTTGGCTTTTATGGTTTGACTATAAAGTCACTCAAAGTCAAAGGTCCTATTTTAATGCCCATACATGGTTTTCTATTCGTGTTGCATAGTAATGGCATGTCTACTGACACTAATTTCACAGTTATAAGTATTCTGTCTCCAAACCATAGTATTCTTGCTCTGACCTTTATCTCTGACCTTGAAAGATTACTTCTGGGATTCAGGTAGAGTAGTGCCCCCACCATGTTTGATGAAATCCAAGAATAATTTGTTTGCTTGATATAAATAACTCTTAAGGGTGTCAATAATTTTGAGACATATTTCAGAAAGAATACATGATTATTTCTAATTTAAGAGTTAAACATTTTAATGGAAAGATTACTGTTAGATATTTTCAGTCAGACTTGACACATTTTGTTGCATTTATTTTACACAACCATCTAAGTGAAGGGTGGCAGTAACTTTAATGCATTGTATTGTTTCCCTTGGAATTTTTTCCTTTTAAAAAGATAAAACAGAGAAAGGTTTTTCTGTTTCACTGGCACTAAAAAAGTGATATGATTAATGTGCAGAGTATGTGGTGGGTTGTTGAAAATCTTTAGCATGTCGTCTCACCTCTTCCAATAATTTCATTGACATGTAAGAGCAGGTCCTCTCTGGCAATGATGACATGCTGCACCTCTTTCAGGAGCTCAGGGTGAAGGCTGCTCAAGTCCACGAGAGCAGAACCGGGCAGGAGCGGAGAAGATGGGTCTCCTTCTGCTCCCAGCACATTGGACAGGTCCACGTGTGCGTGGACATATGGGGGAGGACGGCATGACTCACTTGGAGACATCGGCAAGCTTTGGTCTGTGGGGTCCAAATGGTTAAGAGGTCAATTGCTATCTTGCAGGAGTTTAAGACTATAAGGGTCAGCGAAATTATCGAAGTTGTCCTAGAGGTCAGATTATTACAACAACTACAAAGGGAGGGGGGTGAAACTTGAGACCTGGCTTTTTTACCGGATGAGAGGCTGATAAAGAGGTTTAACTCCTTTGAGAAACGAAGGGAAGGGAGCATGCATAAAGAAGGAGGAGGAGAAGTAGAAAGAGAGAGTGGATAAAAGTTTGTCTGCTGAGCTGTAGAAGAATCCCAGCTAGAGCAACATGATGCAAAATAAAATGTTTTATTTTGAGCAGGCAGCAGCAAAAGCAGCAAAACGTACCCTCAAGCAAAGTAGTTCTATAGTCCAGAGACTCGTGAGACACCAATTCGTTAGTGGGACTGACACTCCTCGCGTTTGCCAGCATGTCCAAGTGTGGAATGTGAGCACGGCCATCATACCAAACCATCCCCTCAGCTAAATCTACACGCAGATAAAGAGAGATACAGAGAGAGAGAGAGCGAGAGAGAGAGAGAGAGAGAGAGAGAGAGAGAGAGAGAGAGAGAGAGAGATTTTTAAAGAAAACGACGACAGGAAGCTTCCCCATGTGCTCCTGCATTCTCAGTCTAACGAATCCCAGAACCTGATGTGTCTCTTCTTTTCTCTCTTACGATAACACATACTATCATTCGAAAATCTCCCCTTTAAGCAGTGTTCTCATCCAGAACTGAATTGAATTTCAAACAACCGCCACTGAGTATCAATGGCACGGATATAATCATGCGAATATATACGAACCATCGATGTGCTTCTTCCTCTTGATCCAGGCAAAGAGTGCCAGCAATAAGAGCAATAGGATGGACACACACATCACACCAGCAATCAACGGACGGTAGTCCTGCTCCTGCGCCAAAACCACACGACCCAGGATGACCGAGGACGAGGCCTGTATCCACTGTAAATACAGTTTTTAAATCATTCAAAGTAATGAACGTTGAAGTGTAACTTCACTTCCAGCTTTAAGCAAAACTCCATGTACAATGTGTATTTTTTTAATGCTTAAAAATGTAGGTAATTGACTTTTTGATGAGGTATGTAAATAATGTGTGGGGCTGAACAGGGGACGAGGAGGTATTGAGGTGGAACTGATGTGCGAGGGGGCTGGAGGAGGTGTGTCATTGGCATCTGATAAGAGGATGTTAAAAATGTTTTATTTTTAAATTCAAAGTTGATGTTGAGAAGTACCGAACAGTCGAGAGAGAGTAATACCTCTGTATTGGTACTGCTACATTCAGGATACAGTATCTTTTTTTAAAGTGGGACAATGGCTAGATTTCAGCAGAAATTTTGCTGGGCACTCCCCTTAAGTTCTGAATAAATTGGAGCTTATATAGAAAAATAACAAACATGCAAAACATGTGCCACATGGCAACAGAACATGTTTTTTTCCTCATGTGTGTTCTTCCACACTGTAATACTAGCTCTTTCCTTAGCTACATACCTTCATAATGCATTTTGTTTCCTAAGCGCTGATACAATCTCTGTTTTAACCTTAAAAATATGCATTTTATTCAATCACAGTCAGGTGTTTTAAATGCTGTAACAACTAAAACTTCATGTTCTGGAGGGTGGAACTCTGTTCAGTGGTTTCCACTTTAAGTATTTTAAGTGAAGGATTCCTGACGTTGCCTATGTAGACGCTAAAGTGGACTGAACAGCACGTAGGACGCAAGAAGAAAGTAAATGCTTAAGGAACAAGGTATGTGAAGTGTAGTATATATATATATATATATTTACTCCCATGAATTTGCTCTATTTTCCATTGGCAGCTGCCTTAAAACAGCCCTTTAGCTCCCACAGATCTGCAGTCTGTATGTTTAAACCTTTGCCATGCTGCAAACCTACTTATATCAATGTATGATATCAGTTTTACAACTTATTTCAAAGTGCTGTTAGATTCTCAGCTCTGATTGGTCCAAAGATGCTGGCAAATTTAGAGTACCAGTAGCAGTCCTTCAGTTTATATCACAGTAACAGCTCATTCACAAGGACATGTCAAGCAGACACTCCACCAAAACATGTTTTTTTAGGAATAACATGGGGAAGTTTTCTGTCAGGAGATGTTTATGTAATGACTATGGAAGGAGTCTCCAGCGTGAATAGTAAATCTGCTTCTTTTAAGGATGGGATTTTGCACTTTTTGATGTTTTTTGAATTTAAGATAGAGAAAAAAAGAGAGCTGAGATATGACTATATAGCTGCTGTAATGTAAGAATGAACTTGTTTTTCAGATGTACTACAACATTACTACATGCAAAAAATCTGCATAAAAATTATTGTGTCACATTCTTGAATAAAAAAAATAGTGAGTAGAAAACAAGTAAACTGGAAATGAAGATTATGTCTGTGACAGTCTAGAACTCTAGCCCTTTCTGTTCTTAATATATACACCAAAACACCGTAAAATACTTTTAACAGGAAGAAAGGAAGAACTATTTCAGAAATTTGACCTTGCTACGACCATGAGCCTGAATACAAACAGGTTTATTTGCTAGTTAAAGTGATAATTCCCTAAGACTCATTTTAATCCCAAAAAGGAAGAAAACACTTTAGAACATAAGATTCCATCAGAATGGTAACCATGGTCACAGGGAATGCTTCATTGTAGACTCATTACACACTATACCAGTAGGAGAAATTTAGTCTGACTTAATTTTGCTGAGCAGACGTCACTTATCTACTGCCCCGGTTGAAGAGGAAGCTTTCATTCACTCAAAAATAATTCAAAATGGTTAAAAAAGCGCACACGCTTGCTCACAGGACAGGAAATTGAATTATGGGCCAGATGCTTATTGAGTTTACTCTGAGACGTGTGTTTTCTCACACAACACTGCGATTGGGTCTGATTAGCGGCTCAATGTTCCTCTCACTGAAAATCCAGTCTCCACTATCGGACTGTCTGCATCCGGAAGAAAGATGCTACTTTTGTATGGAGAGGAAATACAAGCCATCTTATCACCCTGGGTTCATAAAAGAAACAATAACAAAGCAGCCATGAAAGAAAAATTAATTTCTAATATCCCACCTCATATTTTCCAAATATGATTGTCCCTGTCCGAGGGTGAAACCGACCAAGCAGCATTAAACAAGTGTCTAAAAAGAAGAAAATCAGTAATGGGTGTTGGATTTCTCTTACCTCTACCTCGAGCTCTCTGGTGGCACTCTGAAGTTCAACAGGCACCGTGCACTTCAGTGTGTTTCCCACCAGCGCGACACTCTCGCAGGAACGATTAGACACTCGCAACACCTCTCCTTTCACTGCTTCCACATCCACACGGGGAACCTGCAAGCACAACAGAGAAAAAACGTCACAGAATTAATTAGATTAAAAAAATGTCTATTAAAAAAAATAGACAAATAACTAATAACATGGTTACACCCTTTGTTGTGGTCTCAATTGCACTGTCAGGGTTTATTTCATGATAAAAAAAATGCCTCAATACAGCGTAATTATACTCCATTCAATTTTCATCATCATCGTTTTCCGCTTTTCCGGGGTTAAATCGCGGGGGCAGCAACCTAAGCAAAGAGGCCCAGACATCCCTCGCCCCAGCCACTTCCTCCAACTCTTCTGGGGGGACACCGAGTCCCTCCAGCGTGTTCTAGGTCGATCCCGGGGTCTCTTCTCGGTTGGACATGCCTAAAACACCAAACAGGAAGGCGTTCGAGAGGCATTCTAACCAGATTCTCGAGCCATCTCAAGTGGCCCCTCTCAATGCGGAGGAGCAGCGGATCTACTCCGAGCTCTCCATGATGGTAGAGCTTCTCACCTTATCTCTAAGGGAGAGCCCCGCCACTCGGCGAAGGAAGCTCATTTCAGCAGCTTGTATCCGCAACCTTGTTCTTTCGGTCACTACCAAAAGCTTGTGACCATAGATGAGTGTTGGAGCAAAGATCGTCTGGTAAATTGAGAGATTCGACTTGTGGCTCAGCTCCTTCACCACGATGGACCGGTACAGGCGCCAATCAACGGCAGAGGCTGCAGCGATCCGTCTGTTGATCTCCCGCTCCAGCCTTCCCTCCCTCATGAACAAGACCCCAAGATACTTAAACTCCTCCACTTGGGGCAGGACCTCATTCCCGACCCAGAGGGTGCATTCCACTCTTGTCCAACTGAGAACCATGGCCTCAGACTTGGAGGTGCTGATTTTCATCCCGGCCGCCTCGCACTTGACTGCGAATCGCTCCAACGAGAGCTGGAGATCCCGGCCTGATGAAGCCAAAAGGACAACATCATCCGCAAAAAGCAGAGACAAGATCCGATGGCCACCAAACCAGAACCCCTCAACGCCTCAGCTGTGCCTAGAAATTCTGTTTATTTATAATAAAAATTATGAACAGAATCGGTGACAAAGGACAACCTTGGCGGATTCCAACACTCACAGGAAATGAATTCGACCTGTTGTTACTAATACGGACCAAACTCTGGCTCCGGCGATACAACGATCGAATGGCCAGTAGCAATGGGTCAGGAACACCATACGCCCGGAGCACGCCCTACAAGTTAGCCCGAGGAACACGGTCGAAAGCCTTCTCAAAATCCACACAACACATGTGGACAGATTGGGCAACCTCCCATGCCCCTCCAAGATCCTGTGGAGCATATAGAGTGGGTCAAGAGTGCTACAGCCAGGATGAAAACCACATTGTTCCTCCTGAACCCGAGGTTCGACTATTGGTCGGATCCTCCTATCTAGTACCTCTACATAGACCTTCCCGGGTAGCTGAGGAGTGTGATTCCCCAATAACTGGAACACACCCTTCGGTCCCCCTTTTTAAAAAGGGGGACTACCACCCCGGTTTGCCAATCCAGAGGTACGGCCCGCACTGATCACGCGATGTTGCAGAAACATGTCAACCAAGACAGTCCTACAGCATGCAGAGCCCTGAGATATTCAGGGCAGATCTCATCCAACCCCGGAGCCCGACCACCAAGGAGCTTTTTGAATACCTCAGTAACCTCCACTTCAGTGATGGGCAGACCCCCGCCCAAACCCCCAGGGTCTTCCTCCTCCACAGCGGGCGTGTTGGTGCGATTCCATCCACCTCCCGACAGCATCCCCATCCGAGGTGAGCAGCCATTCAATTCTATTCAGATTTATTTGTCTAGCATGTTTTTACAACTGACATTGCTGCAAAGCAACTTTATCAGTTTACAGCTTTCAAAGTTTTATTTTATTGTAAATAAAATCTAATTGCAATTGACTGCAGCTTAGAAGTGACTTCATATAAAAGACCAAATATTATTTTTTTAATGTTGTTGTTTTTCAGTGTCTGTGATAGCCTGGCGAGCTGTCCAGATTGTACCTCGCCCTCGCCCGGAGTCGGCTGAGATAGCACCGGCCTCTCCGTGAAGGTGAAGTCTGTTGGGATTTTTACACCCGAGCCAAATGGCTCATCAGGCCAGTGCTTATCCCCGGTTTCTGTAGCGTCAAGTGACCAGGAGTTCAATTCCTCCTGGATGGGACACCCATTGATACTACTGGGTGAACAGAGGCACACTCGTGGTTAAGACCTTGCCCAGGGGTCTGAGCACAGTAGGGGTCTAACTGGGATTTGAACAGACAAAACCTCCCGATCATGAGCGCAGCACCCTAACCACTACACCACCGGCCCCACTAATTAGAATTAAGCGGCTCAGAAAATGAATGAATGAATGATATTAAAATAATTAAGTAAAATAATTGCTTTTCTGTGAAATTCAGTCAATATCTCCTGTGGACTTACTGGAAAATAAATCCAGTGTTTGTATTCATGCATACTGCAAATGCTCCATGGTTAGGGTTGGCGCTGATTGGCTGGAGTTGAGGTGGAGAGGGGCAACATTACCATGAAAATGCATATGAATCTGGTTGGGTGGGGTTCAAAAGGAACACCGAAGCTGTGTATTTATTTTAATGTTATCATCAAATACAAACAACCTCTTGCCAGTTGTTTTGAGAACTGATCAAGCTCAGAGGAACTTTTAGCTCCCAGAAGTGTGTCAATCATATGGATTATTATTTCTTCTTCCTGCTTTGTATGGAATTTCACTATTGCTTGTATATTGCTAAATCTGTCATTAATTACACTGTACATGCAAATTATCTCAAAATACAGGAATAAAGGAATTATTACAGTCTAATTTATTCTGCAGTCACTCAGGCAGACTACAAGAGAGAGGAGAGCAGAACGCAATAAAGAGAGTGATCACATTCCTTGCATGACAGTCTGGGTTTTGCAGATTGGACACACTGTTCACGTCTGCACCTGTTCACACACACTAACAATCAGCCAACGACACACACACATACGTGCGTGCGCACACACACACACACACACACACACACACACACATATTTCTGAACAGGCTTGACTCACAGGGTCTGTTTTACTTTCCACAATCCCATCATTGTGCGGTTGTTTCCTTAATTAATAGTTTCATTAATGCTCTCACGAACAAGTGCTAAAAAAAAAATCTGATACTCATTCAGTTTCAGTAGCAATCCCTCACATACATTTGAAGTTGCCAGCTTCTATTTCACCCTCTTACTCTCTCTCTCTCTCTGTCTACACACACACACACAAATGCATGTTGGAGAGGGGCGTGGCTGTCAGTGAATGCTAAACACATACACCTGATTCCACTTAATCACGGGCTATAAAGACTATATATATATATATATATATATATATATATATATATATATATATATATATATATATATATATATATATATATATATATATATATAAAAACCTGGACCAGACAACCACGGATCTGGAATAAACTGCAATGGATTTAGAAAAAAAAGTGTACTGGCTAAATCTATGAGGAGTTCTGATTATCATTACACAGAGATTATCAGCCATGTCCGATAAACATTTCCAAAATTATAGAAGCAGGTTTCCCTCCTTGCAAAAAGCTAAATTTACCTTTGGAATGAAATTTTGGGTTGAATTAAATAATTTACATCCTGTATGTAGCTTACGGCGGCACGGTGGCATAGTGGTTAGCACGTCCGCCTCACAGCAAGAAGGCCTTGGTTGAATTACCGGCCTGGACATTTCTGTGTGGAGTTTGCATGTTCTCCCCGTGCTTGCGTGGGTTGCCTCCGGGTGCTCCAGTTTCCTTCCACAATCCAAAGACATGCACAGTAGGTTAATTGGCCATTCTAAATTGCCCATAGGTTCGCATTGTGCAGAAGGCAATAGCAAACCACTGACCGTGTCTTCTTAGCAGAGTTATAATCTTACAAATGTTTATGCGCGGTTAAAAGCCTGAGCCATAAAATACAGTTGGAATGACACACAAACATGAACAGTTCACACAAACTTGAACAACGTTGGAACGACAGCGTCATCCCTCCAAGCCAATGGGAGGCCAGCAGGGCGGGATGTTGAGAGATAGCCAATGGGAGGGAGCTGTGTCATCACTCCTAGCCAATGGGAGGCCAGCGGGGCAGGATTTTGGGAGACAGCCAATGAGAGAGCAACTCGCACATTGTTTGAATGTTTGAATGGCACGTTTGGCGCTTTTCCTAAGAAGTTGTTTAGTATACAGAGGACAAAAATTTAACAAAATGTTTTTTCGTATACTGGATTTTTTGTATTCAGGGGTTTTCGTAAGAAGGGGACCGACTGTACACATCTGTTAGTGACCCTTGCAATCTGCAGGTTAGTTTTCATAAACATCATGTTTTATTTCTGTTGAAATGGTATGCCTTCTTTGTAACACTTGATCTCAGATTTTTTTCACTTTCTACCAATCGGTGTTGCACTGTCAAGTTATCACATACATATGATCATTCCTCCGGTCATATGGTTTTATAGTTGTTATTGTAACCAGACGCTGGAACAAAACAAGGTATAGAACATGTGAATAAGCGATGCTAAGCCCGTGAGCTAGGGTGTTTTCAAAATTAACTAAAAATTAAAGAGAAAACACAACAGATATTCAATAGTAAATTGGCTCCTTTCATTTTGCAAAGTTGAAGAGAGGAACACCATGGCTTGAACTTGTCCAGCGCATACACTGATGAAAATCTGAAGGCCAATTTTTCCTCAAACCACCCCTCAAACAGTTTCTGCAGTACTTTGGGACAACCTAACCTGAAAGACATCACTGCAGTTAGGGAGCAACACTCCCATAAAACGATGAACAAGATGGTGTACAGTTTAGGTACATCTCAACTTAACAGCCAGATGAACTTTCCCAGCAGAGCAATGGCCAGAACATCATGTTGCATTTCATCTGGGGTCTCACGCTGAGAAAAAATAATAAGTGCCTCACCCCACCTAACTCAACAGCTGCAATTAACCAGTGAGTGTCAGTTATGCGTGCACACACACACACACACATGCACACACGCACACACGCATACACACACACACACACACGCACGCGCACGCATGCACAAATCCTCGCTTATTTTATTGTTCAATGCTCATTTTTTCCCCGTTTCCGCACCTAATGTGACAGATCTCACCATTAATGTGTCAAAGACTGGAAACCTAAGGAGCCGAAAACAATACAAGAGATGGAGCGAATACGCAGAATAGAGGGTCAGCTGTTTCAAAATAGGAAATGAACTGCGTTTCCTGCTTGGGCTCCATATTATTTCCTTCCACTTCACTGAGTGCTCAGAACCTAGACCTTTGGATGGTGACCCCACTCTGCACATACAAAGTGCACCTTGGGACCATCATTTTTTCATTTAAAACCGGAAACTATGAATAATTTAAAATAAAGACAGGAAAGAGACAGTATTTTGAATAGTTAATATTTAGCACTGCTTTAAGAACAATATTCTAAAAATATTTATAATATTGACCCTGATGACTGCCCGGTCAGGTTTTTATGCCTCCACAAACATCAATACCCAGGGTTACAGACATTATGTTTCAGGTTGTTTGTCCAGCTGGGCAATGCTTCTGAACTTGATATCTCAAGAACACTTGATTATATTTTCTTCAAAGTTTGCAGAGATGTGCAATTTGACTCAAGGATGGAATTGGACGTCGTAGGTCAAAATGCTTGTATGCTTGTAATCATTTGTTTTTATGTGTGCTGTCATTGTTGTATGATATGTGTTGTTAATGTCCTTTGTAACTTTTGTTATAGCTGAGTGCTGTACCTATAGCAAATTCCACCAACTTGGTTGTGTGGTCATTAATAAATAATTCTGATGATTCTGAAAAGTCAATGATGTTGCTTGTAGTGTAATACATAGTGCTAAGCAGTAGTTCTAGTTTTCCTTGAGATTTGTCTCTTTTACAGAAGATGCTCAGTAGAATGTGACTGAGCATGGATCTTCAGGTTTAACACTTTAATCATCTGGAGTTACACTGTAGTACACAATCTCATTAAAGCAATACAGAAAAACAGGGCATCCCAAATACTAATAAACTCTGAAAGTTGTAGTCATCCAGTTTGTCTTGTAAAGAAACAGATAAGGGAGGTAATAGAAGTATAAGAAGATGATGAGTGAAGACTGTCTCCCGTACCTTAATCTCCAGTACACTCTTGCTGCCTCGGGGGGTGAGAGTGGGTTTCTGAAATTCCTCGAACTTCGGGTCCTCCACATAGGTTAAGTCGTACTGCCGCGTTGAGAAGCCATCAAGCACGAACCTCATTGTAGTGGCAACTGGTGGACGAACGTTAAGACCCTTCAGTGAGGGAGTAATGCACACAATAGCCAGTTTATCTTCTCCCTGCGTGCAGGTCTGAAATACAGTAACACCTTCAATCCCAAACTGCATTAAACTTCAAACTCCCAAATATATACATTACTAATGCAACATTAACCCACACACACTGGTCCACACATCCTGCAATTTTCTTAACAAAAAGGTCTTTTCAAAGATAAAAGTGCAATTGTGGACACACAAATTCTAAACTCATGAGCTGGCTAATGTCCTCGACTCAATTTTACGAAGTGCTGGAGTAAAAATTAATTAGAATTCAAACCAAACTAAAAGCAGTGGTGGTGTTTAACTAAAAAGTTCAAAAGTCTTCAGAGTAGCAATTTCCTTGGCTCAAGACTTCGTCAACTGAGAAGTAACAAGGTCTATCTGTCATTAGAATGAAATGGTAGACAAACCTTGTTAATTCAAGGTTGATGACTTGTCCAGCCCTGATGGTGCAAAACTCTTATTCTGGCAGTGAAGGGTGCATTCCTTTACTCATTTTCTGAACCGTTCATCAGTTCATCATTTTCTGAACCACTTAATCCGAATTAGGGTCACAAGAAGGCTGGCATCTTAGCTGTGGACAGTTTGCCAGGCCATCACAATGAAGGATACATGTCCAGAGTAAATTAATAGTTATATTGGGAACATCCAGAATATTCAGAGCAAGGTTACGTGTTTGCTTAATTCAACTTTCTTTTCTTCCCATTCACTTTCCATAACTTCTCTCTGAATGATCATTAATTAATAATTTTATTCTCGTTATTTATTTGGCCTGTATATCGCTCTTAAATGCCATTCAATCGTATTTCAGTTCGAGGTCAGATCCATGCACAACTGAGACACGCATTTCTTCGCTTAAATTCTACCTCACATGTGTATCCCAAACATAACCAAACTGTATTTGTGTTACATCTGACGCTGTGTTCAACTAAAGCTCATATCTCAGCATGTCTGATGTTTAACTAACAAAGTCGAACAAATACACCCACTCATCTTGGAACGTCCAGCTTCAACCCTGAGTTCGGCACATGATGTCCTGTCAGTTTGGCCACTTAAGTTCTTTTTTTTTTTTTAACTTTACTTTTTTGTAATAAGAGTTGCACTGTAAATACTGGTTTTGCTTTAATTCAATCAATAACCACGATTAAGCAGTTCTGGTGAGCTTTTCACTCTGCACCATGTGTACCCTCCCTTGCCTTCTTTCCAAATGTGTATGAGTATACAGTGGCCATCAGGTGGCTTTAGACTACTTCTACTACGTAAATTTTATGCTTCTTTGTCTTTTGTTTTATTTAATTTTATATAATCTTTAAGCTTCCCCACATTCAGGCTGTCAAGAAGAAGACACTGTTGAGAGTTTTGTTAATTTAATGAACACACATATCTACAACAAATTAGTATGTATCTGAGGGAATGCAAGCAATTATTGAATGATCTATAGCAGGGGTCACCAACCTTTTTGAAACTGAGAGCTACTTCATGGGTACCAATTAATGCGAAGGGCTACTAGGTCGATACACACCTCTGAAATTACAAATTTGCTCAATTTACATTTAATTAGATTTAATTAGATGTTATTATTAATAATTAATGATATTCATCTATGTGAAGATATTGACTTGATTTAAAAATATATTCAAAAAAATTATATGCAGCTCAATGGAGAGTGGCGCTGTCCTAAAAATGGGCCTGTCCTAAAAATAGCAGTGAACAGGTCCGCGGGCAACTTATATTGTCCTTGCGGGCTACCTGGTGCCCACGGGCACCACGTTGGTGATCCCTGATCTATAGTATAACCGAGAAAAGCCAATTTATACAATTGCTTGATAAGACATTTAAAATACAGTCGGCCCTCTACTTACGAAATTAATCCGTTCCAGAGCCTTTTCGTAACCTGGAGTTTTCATAAGTACAGGTGCATTCTACATGTAAAACGCGTGATTCGTTCCAAGGCTCCCAAGACTACCCCATATACCCTTTAAAAATGATAAAAATACACCAATTTTGTATTAAATATGCATGAAATATGTGTGAAAAGTAAAAGAAAATTAAACCACTTAAACATTTTATTAACATATTAAACCATTTTATTAACATATTTATTAATTAAACCATTATTAAACCTTTTTTATTAACGCACATATACACACACACACACAAAACACTGCCTCTCTCTATCTCTCTCTCACACACACACACACACACACACCTCTCTCTCTCTCTCTCTCTCTCTCTCTCTGAGTGGCACACTCTGCAGAATGCGGGCTCCGCCCACACGCAGCGCACAGCCGACGGAGCTTTTGAGACGGGGTGTTGTATTTAAAGCGGAATTACCTGTTTGAAAGATCTGAGGTCCGGATTCAATCTTAACTTGCTTCCTTGCAAGATCAGAGGTCTTTTGTCCAACGGAGCATTCTGTGCACGGGACATTTGTGGCGCCTCCCACTTCCGTGCACAAAAATGCTTCATGGCCGAATGCGGAGCTTTTCAGACGGGGCGCGGCTCAGTCGGACCTCCTCAAATAAGATGCAATGAGTACTGTACTCTCAAAACTCTCAAAACTCACAAAACTCACGAACCAACAGTACATCTCTGCTTTACATGTGTGACAAACAAGCTTATGGGTACAGTACTATGGAGATTTAGCTCCCTCCTGGCCAATGGGAGGCCAGCAGGGTAGAATGTTGGGAGACAGCCAATGAGAGAGCAACTCGCCCATTGTTTGAATTTTTGAATGGTGCGTTTGGCGCTTTTCGTAAGAAGAGGTTGTTTCGTATACAGAGGGCAAAAATTTAGGAAAATGTTTTTCGCAACCTGGATTTTTCGTATTCAGAGGTTTTTGTAAGTAGCGGGCCGACTGTATTTGAAAACTAGACAGTCAAGTTACTTCTTGTGTGTCTCAATTGTGATATATTGAAGAAAATTTGTGATTTTAAGAATAGTACAAATAATATGATTTAGTCATATTTATCATATGATTTGGGATTTTAGCGGCAACTAAGCCACAATTTTCCACTTTAGAGTGAATGTCAGCACATGGGGAGAGACCTCCATTGTCAGAACATAACGTAATTTATCATATATAAACTTATGGGACTATACCCTTCAAGAATTGGACTTACTTGATGGCAATGATGCAATAACTCAACATATAAAAGAATGCAATAAATAAATAAATAAATAAATAAAAGCTTCTCACCAATCAGAAATAAGAAAATACCGTATTTTTCGATAAGGTGCATTTAAAAGCCTTTAATCCTCAAAACATTGACAGTGCGCCCTATGTGTGGGTGAAGCCATGCGGCACCATCTCACTGACACCGTCAAAACCCAAGTGCAGGAAACTAATTCAGAGCTTACCATTATTCCGATGGATTAACCAAAGAAGTCCAACTGCTAGATATTGGTGACAATATGTCGTAAGTTAGAGGGATCCAGGCTTTATGTCCAAATACCGGCATTACTGCTATTATAGTCAGTTGACTCGCAACCTTCTTGAATTTATAAGTACATTGATACAGCTCCTTAAGAGTAATGACCTCCATTCTGTAATGAGCACAATACTCACACTGCGAATGGGCGTCACCATGGTTTTTTTACTGTGATGATGCTGTCTCTTTAAGGGGGTGTGGCTGAGAGAAGTTAGGTCACAACCCGGAAGACTTCTAATCTCCAGCTCTATTGACCTGTGATTCCATGTACGAGGGAATAATAGATAATACAATATTATAATATAACATAATAATAAAAAAAAATAATCGAGAGATCCAGGCTTTATGTCCAACTCGCGCAACTGTTAAACTCAGACATTAAAGACGAATAATTTGATGGATTTGTGGAAGAGGAATGAACTGAAAAAGTTAGTTTTTTGTTTTATATTGTTACAACTGAACAATGTTGAGAGTTACTGTGAGAGTTGAATCAAGTTTGACTTATTTGATGTTTGTTTTGCTTAATGCACCTTATAATCCGGTGCGCCTTATGGCCCAGAAAATGAGGTTTGTTAAATAGATAGTAATAGAATATAAGCAATTGAATCACTCATCAGTTAGTTGCTAGATTGTCCCTAACACCAACATGAAGACAATGCAAATATTTAAGCAAATTTGGAATTTTGAATTCTGACTAACAATTTCTTAGTTAACTGCCAAGTCAGCTCATCATGAATGCGGATGTGAATAACTTCAGCACTAAAGCACACATATTACATGGATTACTGGGTTATCAAAGGCGTGCCATGTCTCTCACTGTCTATGGTGAGAGGCATGTAAAAGAACCACTGCTGACATTCGTAAAGAGTAGGCTGCAAAGCCGTCAGCGTGTTTCTGTCCCTTGCTAAAAGGGTTGTGACAGGAAGGGCATCCGACGTAAAAACCTTTGCCAAATCAAAAACGTGCGAATCAGATGATTCGCTGTGGCGACTCCCGAGTAAAAAGGAAAAAGCCGAAAGGAAGACAGACAGACAAACATACATTCATAAATTTACAATGTCCTGGAAGAGCAAATGCTCCTTAACAAGCCTCCTATTTAACATTTCTCAAATAATTTATTTTACACTGAGTCTCTGAAGACCCCTTCTAATAGAATAAAGGTTACGCATTATTGGTCAAGCCCTGAAGTACAGAGGAAGCAGATGGAACTCTCAGCTTGCGAGTGTTTTATAGATCAGTAATGCTGCCATGTGCAGGATAATCTTTCAAAAAAACTGCACACTACTTCATTGAAAATTTGTGTGCTTTACTCTAAAATGTGTGATTTATGATTTGGGGGCGTAGCAGATGCCACCATGTTTTGGCAGGGTCTCCGGTCCATCATCCCTTCTGTCAATGCTACACGTTCTTCAGTTCTGACTGTTCGCTTCAGCACTGTTGTCTTTATGTCACTCATGTGCAAACATTGTGTTCTCACTATGTTTTTATGCCCATCCAGAATGGCTTTAATAGGATTATATGAAAAGATCTGCAGGGGTGATGATGGTGTTCCAAAACAACCACAATGCCGACTTTCAGTCCAGATCTCTGGGTCTATTTTGGCTAAAAACAAGTTTCTCTGCAGTGGGTTGAACTCCCCATGGGCAATCAGATCATGGTAAATATTTACAGTGTGCTTAGAAACACTAATGGTGCATATTTATCTTCCATGTCAAAGAGAAAAACATGACCTTCAGAAGATGGTATTTTAAACTTTGGCAAAGACTCGAAAATCTTCAAACTTCAACAGTGGTTTTATAGAAAAAGTTTAAATTCAATTATTTTTATTTAAACTCTGAAATATAATGTCATAACAGTTCACATTATTCTAAATTGTCAATAAAACAAATTCAATTCAAATGACCTTTGGTCTGAGGGAAAATTCTGTTGCTGTTTCAGCACTACTCAAATTGCACATTAATACAGTAGGCCTTCTACTTACGAAAGCCTCTGAATACGAAAAATCCAGGTTACAAAACACATTTCCCGAAATTTTCATCCTCTTTTTACGAAAAGCGCCAAATGCGCCATTCACAAATTCAAAGATTGCGTGAGTTGCTCTCTCATTGGCTGTCTCCCAACATCCCGCACCACTGGCCTCCCATTGGCCAGGAGGCAGCTGAACTGTACCCATACTTCCTGTACCCATACTTCCTGTTCGTCACACGAGAGAGAGAGAAAGGAGAGTTGAACAGGACTGTTGGCTAGAGAATTTATTTTGAGATTGATCATTGCAGTGTTATATTTCGTTATCTATCATGGACTCAGAAAATACAGAAAAGCAGAAAAACAATGACGATTATTCCGAAATAATATTGAAGCAGAAGGAGCATGAAAACAGTGCTCCGTAGGACAAGACCGCCGATCTCGCAAGGAAGCAAGTTAATATTGAATCAGGACCTCTGATCTTTCAAACAGTTACTGTAATTCCACTTTAAATATAACATTCCATCCATTTAAACAATTAAATACAATTTCTCTGTCAGCTCCATGCTGCGTGTGGGTGGAGCCCACATTCGGCAAAACACGACAGAGAAATAGAGAGTTTTGTGTGTGTGTGTGTGTGTGTGTGTGTGTGTGTGAGAGAGAGAGAGAGAGAGAGAGACAGAAAGACAGTGTTGTGTGTGTGTGTGTGTGTGTGTGTGTGTGTGTGTGTGTGTGTGTTAATAAAAAAATGTTTAATAATGGTTTAATTAATAAATATGTTAATAAAATGGTTTAATATGTTAATAAAATGTTTAAATGGTTAAATAAATTATTTTATTTTACTTTTAACACATATTTCATACAAAATTAGTGTACTGTTATCATTTTTAAAGGGTTTATGAGGTAGTCTTGGGAGCCTTGGAACGAATCACGTGTATTACATGTAAAATGCACCTCTACTTACGAAAACTCCAGGTTATGACAAAGGCTCTGGAATGAATTAATTTCATAAGTAGAGGAGCCAACTGTAATATTATGTACAATTAAGTTTTCATACAACAACAAAATAAAGTCATTCAACGTGAATTAAATTCAAAGCAGATGTGCAAAATGTCATAGAGTGTAAGGTATGCCCATCATGCTGCATAGATAATGTAGCAAATGGGTCCTTTATGGGAGGTGGCTTTAGTCACCCATGTGGTATTCTTATGTAGATGTAAATAAAAAAGTGAAAAAAATTGATGGTTTGTGTTTGACCTTTAAAAGGCAGGATCAAAGTAATTGTCTCGTTTGAAAATCCATATATGGTTTCCTATTAGTGTTCCATAGTAACAGCATGTCTATTGAAACTTGCTTAAAAGTTACAGTATAAGTGCTCTTTGGCACGCCAAAATCAGACCATCTCTGGAACTTAGGCGTGATGGCTTACCCAACAGGTTTGGTGAAAATCCATTCACAGATGTGGTCAGAATTTTGTTGACAAGCAAACAAAAATCTCTATTTTGGACAGAGGTGAAAAGCCAAGAGTTATTTGTTTGCTGGAGCAGAAATGATGCTTTGGGATGTCAATAATTTTGGAAAATATTTTGGAGGGATAACAAATGCAAAACCACATTTTTGTGACAGACATAACTGTTTTTATCATAAATTTATCAGAGCTGCTAAATTCTCAGTTCCAATTGGTCAGAAAGTTAATTTTAAGTCAATAGCACAACAAAAAGTCTCAGATTGATATTAATCTGCTTATTTTAATGTGTTTGTGCTTCTGTGGAAACAACATACAAATACAGTACACACGAATGGATTAATAAACAAAATTGTTAATTGGTGGTATGGACTGCAATGGCAGAATGCAGTAAAATATTTTATTGATGTAAACATAGGCAGATAAGTTCACAAGCTCATAATTGCTTAAAAAATAAATTATATATATATATATATATATATATATATATATATATATATATATATATATATATATATATATATATATATATATATTTTTTTTTTTTTTTTTAACAAGGGTCAGGCAATCAGCAAGCAGCTCATGAAAATCTACACTGACAAACTGTAAAAATGACTTTCCACTGCTAGTGATATGAACTTTCACCAAAATTATTAAGGATTATAATTACACTTACAGATACTCTCGTACTAATTAGACTTCATGTTAGTGAAGTTTCTGTAACACGGTATGTATTTTTATCTGGTTTCACTCAAATCAGGATGAGTTTCTCCTTTGAGTCTGGTTCCTTTTAAGGTTTATTCCAGGTGTCGTCTAAAAAATGTATTTTATTGTCACTATAGCCGCAGGTTTGCTAACTGGGGACGTTTATGGTTTGTAGAAAATAATTATTAAATTCAATCTTTTGCTCTACTATCCATTCAAGAGATTTTCTCATTTCTGCTTGGTGAAAAGCCATAAAACAATTCTTGGTATTGCTACACACTGCAATAAACTGTCTGAAGGCCAATTTTAAAACTTCCTGGTCAATGCAAAAAACTGATAAAGTAATATTTGGTTAAAAAATAAATAAATAAATAAATAAATATAAACAAACAAATAAATAAATACATAATAATAATAATAATAATAATAACAACAACAACAACAATAATAATAATAATAATAATAAAATTAATTAATTAGAAATGCCACTGTCTTCAAAATAAAATAAGTTCTCACCATGAAATACTTCAAATGTACTATTGTCTACTATCAATTATATAATTTAGTTTTCATATGATATATGATATAGACAATTTATCTCAGAAGGTTTTATTCACCTCAGGTGTCAGCATAGGCATATTAAAGCTTCTCGACTGAATGATTTTCTATATCATACTTCACTTTGAAAAATAATTGCCTATTATGTCCATTGGATAATGTTCGAATCAAAATGACTGACACTCAATTTCTCACATTCACTTGTAGAAGGCAGCTTTATTATTATGACCTTATAAATCAGATCAGTAAAATCTTGTTATATGTTTTGTGTAGTATATTATAACCTTTGAATGAGTTTAAAAACACATTGTTTATCTTGTGATTTTCTTACATTGGGATATTCCAAAACAAAGTATTCACCTCAGGACCTATTCAGCAACATCCACCTCACGTCTGGTAAGCATGCCTTATTCTTTACTTATTGATCAAATCCCAGTGAAATGTCACCTCATACTTTGTAAAATAAACAATGTAATGCCACATTGTTGTCTGCATTTAATTGTGAGGTTAAAGTAAAAACTGTCCAACGTGTACCATGCCCTCACCCAGAGTCAGCTGAGATGGGCGCCAGCCTCCCAGCAGCACTAATTAGGATTAAGCAGTAGAGAAAATGAATGGATGAATAAATAATTTACTGTTCTTTTTGCCAAGGTGCCCTTGGAGTATATACTTAAACAATTATGGTTGCAAAAATTCATATTATGCAATCCACCTCCTTCACCTTCAGTTACTTTAACAGAATTGTTAATGAGTACATAAATTATATATAAAAAGATCCCTTACTTCCTGTGGTTAATTGGGACCGAGATCCCCCCGTGACCACCAAATTCTGTGAAGTAGGATCACCCCTCAACCCCTCAGGGCTGAAGTATACGTACATGTATGTGTATATAATATCAATAAATACATATTCAATGCTATAAATGCATATATTAACAATTAAACATTAAAAAGTAATGCATAACATCTAAATAAAATATAAATACACGCACACTCAGATGCGCACCTCTCAAAAATATAAGTAGCTTTGATGGGAGGTTTTGGGTTGTTTTTTGTTTTGTGCTTGTGTTTTTTTTTTGCATAATTGGCCTTGTTTTTGCAAAATTTTCCTTAACTTTTACCCATATTCTTACTTAATTTCCTTATTTTTTTTTTAATTCGATGAATATTTACAAAAAAAAAAACAAAAAAACGTGATGCACTGAAGCCGCGTGAATTGAAGTAGCAAGGGATCCCTGTGTTCTGAATTATTTCACTGTGAATTCAATATTAGAAAAAGAAATGTGTAAAGCCATGTGAGTCATAATCTTTCTCGAAAAGACTACTTAAAAATCCAGGATGTCCTCAGTGACAGAAGAATGCAAGGTACTGTATTTTACGTTCTCCTTTTTCACAATGGTGAATTTAGCAACAAGCTGCAGCCTGTAAAAATGCCTTTAATGTTGGTGGGAAAGTTGCGGACTGGCTGAGCCATGGATTTAGTCCAGATTGCAAATGCAGATATGGAGGTAAAGCTCTTCAAACCCCCCCCCAATTGATTTTAATTTGGCTTAAAGCGCGCATTCGGCATACGTATGATTATTGTTATCATAATTAACAGATATTTTAATGCACCCTGAAGATCATCTCTTGCTTTTTCTAAAATGTCTGTCACCATCCAGAACCATGCTCCAAACCACAAGAAAGAAACACAAAACACAAAACCCAGAACCACAATTATGTTTCCACCATCGCCAACCAAATCTCAAATGGATTCATGTGACTCAGAATAAAAGCATTAAAAAGTATTTTTTCCAGATACAGCTTCCTAATAATAGCTTAAAAAATTGTCTGAAAAAAATTGTGAACAAGGTTTATACTGTAGAATTTATAGTTCAACAGCTAGAGGAGCCGTTTAAAATCACTGTTAAATATGAAACAACTTCTGCTGCATGCAACTACAACATCTGGTTTAGTTTGTCATGTTGAGAATGTAATGATGTAGAGAAGCAGTATTAGCAAGCATTAATCCAAGTCCAATTACATAAAACACCACGATGACAAACTCTGCATTGCTCCAAAGGATACATTTCATTGCTTAGCTAATAATTATTAATGATAAACTACTTAGATCATTAATTATTAATTATAGGTTTATTATATCACTGCTTTATCGATTTGCATTCAATAGTGGTTATGTTTTGGTTTGTACAGGTTAATGATTTTTAGTAATAAACACACCGTGAGATATCTATATTAAACAAGAAGCTGAAAATAAATGCAGAATGACTGTCAGGAAAAACAACAATCTCTAGTTTCCATGTCATTGGCAGTGGTCATCAGTTTGTCAGTGAGTGAAATTAATTTACTCAGCATGCTTTTTCTTCGGTTGTAATAAAACCAAAATTGAACTGTCGGCCTTGGTTCAAAGCGTTACTTCTGTAGAAATTATTATTCTGAAATATGGTGGTGGTAGCATCATGTTGAACCTTTTTGCTCATGTGACAGGTGCTACTGCAGTCACAGACTGCAGCTTATTTTTCCCTGAAAGCCAAAACTGTCATCATCGTCATCAATGATATGTCATTTGCTATGGTCATCAAGAATAACTGCTCTTGGCATGTGTACATGTTTCCCCAAACAACAAGAACTACTTTCTATATTGTGTTCACATCTCTGTGTGCACTTGTTAATATTTTGGTTTCATTCTTCCCCACAGTAGTATTTCTTTGGTTTTCATTAGTTCACTCACAGGGTATATGCTATCAGATTATGTTCTTGATTATTGTGCATTTTTTGTTTTTCTTAACAATCTACTTTTATGACACTGCATGTCACTCAGTTATGAATAAGTCGCCAGCTATAGTTTTGTGCGACGTGCACGTAAGTGATGGAGGTTAAAAATTGTGACTTTTATTTGTTTCATATTTGGATTGTACAACTCTTACTGCTAAATTATCATGTATTATTAATAAATGCAAAGTATAAAATATAAGCATTTTATTGAAATATTTTACTATTGGGATTTCGTGGGAAACTGTAAGAAACGAAGGGACTTGCTTCCCCATTTTCTGAGCATGATTTCATTCCCTAACAGAGTCGTTAAAGGCAGAACACCACAATGTTTGGGTTGTAAACAAACCCGAAGCCCTACTTTTGCACATTACTAGACTACTTGTCTGTGTCTAGGCACAGTAATTCTGATTTAGTTTGAAGCCATAGCGCCTGGAGCACTTTATCCATGATGAAAATGATTAAAACATCAAAAGCATCATAGCCCCACACCTCATTTGTTCTTTTGTTTGACTTATTTGGGAAAGAAGCATAGTTCTACTGTTCAAGTGTAAATTTTTTATTGCTTGGGTTTTTTCTACAAATCTCCATTACTGCTGAAAGTGAAGGACTGTAAGTGCGTTTTCTATACTCTGAAAAAGAATTGCTGTGTTGGGGCACATGGAGCTCAGAAGTGCGCAGATTTCAAAGTTAAGCCTGCCTGACACTAGTACGCATTCATGGTACTCCACGGTACGCCAAAGTGAGAACCTTCGCAGGAATCGTGAGCACCATCACGGAAACCATGAGCGAGATGAGTGCCATTGAGGGGCATTGCCGACCCAAAAAACGAAACATGTTCATTAATTTTGTAACGCACTCTTTTGCGTACCTTTCTGCGAACCATAAGGAAACTGTGAGGAAACAGTGAGAGCATGTGCAAATGCCCACCACGTCACGGGTAATCAATGCCGCGCAACATTACACCTGTATCCTCAATGGTGCTCTTGTGTCCTCCATGGTATTCATTGACTGCTTAATGTTTCCTCTTATACACTACGCGTTGTCCAACATTAACTGTTGGTGGACCAGGGAGTGAGTTCTGGACAGAACTGTGTTTCTCACTTTTTCTTCAAAGGTAATCATAATCTACTCTAAGCTGCTCACCTTTAAGTTTGGGTGAGCACTCAAACCACTATAATCCTCAACACCACGCACAAACGGTTAACCAATCAGTCATAATGGCCAAACTGCTGCCTCCATTCCCTCACCCACACTGTTCTGGCTTTTCTCTTCTTTGATCTAGTTGATTTGCTGGTAGTATCAGGTGTGGATTCTAGCTGCTTACATATGTCAAAGTCATAGTCTTCAATTAGTAGTAATGCAGTAGCACCTGCAAGAAAGACACTTTGTTGATTTAACACCATTTTCTCAGCATCTCTAGAGTTCATCATCTTGATGACTACAAGAATGAATGGTGGCTGAATCCAGCTAGCTACCCAATGAGGCGTGACAAAGAGTGTCATAAAACGGAAGCGCAGTCACCTTTTTAGCGTGATGTGGAACAAACTTGTCTGACCATTGAGTGACGTTGAGGAACCTGGAGCACCCCAGCACAAACAATTCGCAAAAACACCACAATGGTGAGGAATCGAGTGGAACATTGCGGAACATCCTCAATGGTACAAATGAGCAAGCTATAAACAAAGCTGATTCCTCTCTGGCAAAACTATCTGACTGACAGGTGAAATAAACACAAAATCATTCCGCCATGGTACGCATGAATGAGTGCCATTGAGGATTTAAAATGCATACTAGTGTCAGGCTGGCTTTACTGTTGGAAAAGGGGGATTTCTATGGAAGTAGATTTCACCTTGCCAGAACTCACTAAGGCAGTAAGAGGCTATTTTGGAGATGACAATCACAAATCGAAGATTTTAGCAGTGATTAGCAGTGATAATGAAGAGAGCCAGCCTGAAAAATGTTGCTGATCACAAACACATCGAACCATGTGAGTGACTCTGGCTGTACACAAAATCACTGTCACTGTGTGTGTGTGTGTGTGTGTGTGTGTGTGTGTGCATGTATGTGTGTGTGTGTGTGTGTGTGTATAACGGACGTGTTTAAACTAGAGGAAAATAAACCTTTATATTTTCATTAATCATTATTACAGGTCCTTCTCAAAAATTAGCATATTGTGATAAAGTTCATTATTTTCTGTAATGTACTGATAAACATTAGACTTTCATATATATTTTAGATTCATTACACACAACTGAAGTAGTTCAAGCCTTTTATTGTTTTAATGTTGATAATTTTGGCAAAAAAAGTAAAGAAAAACCAAAAATCCCATCTCAAAAAATAAGACAACTTTCAAATAATTATGTTCAGTTATGCACTCAATACTTGGTCGGGAATCCTTTTGCAGAAATGACTGCTTCAATGCGGGCGTGGCATGGAGGCAATCAGCCTGTGGCACTGCTGAGGTGTTATGGAGGCCCAGGATGCTTCGATAGCGGCCTTAAGCTCATCCACAGTGTTGGGTCTGGTGTCTCTCAACTTTCTCTTCACAATATCCCACAGATTCTCTATGGGATTCAGCTCAGGAGAGTTGGTAGGCCAATTGAGCACAGTAATACTATGGTCAGTAAACCATTTACTAGTGGTTTTTGCACTGTGAGCAGGTGCCAGGTCGAGCTGAAAAATGAAAATCTTTATCTCCATAATGCTTTTCAGCAGATGGAGCATGAAGTGCTCCAAAGTCTCCTGAAAGATATCTGTATTGACCCTGCCCTTGATAAAACACAGTGGGCCAACACCAACAGCTGACATGGCACCCCAGACCATCACTGACTGTGGGTACTTGACACTGGACTTCAGGCATTTTGGCATTTCCTTCTCCCCAGTCTTCCTCCAGACTCTGGCACCTTGATTTCTGAATGACATGCAAAATTTGCTTTCATCCGAAAAAAGTACTTTGGACCACTGAGCAACAGTCCAGTGCTGCTTCTCTGTAGCCCAGGTCAGGTGCTTCTGCCGCGGTTTCTGGTTCAAAAGTGGCTTGACCTGGGGAATGCGGCACCTGTAGCCCATTTCCTGCACATGCCTGTGCACGGTGGCTCTGGATGTTTCTTCTCCAGACTCAGTCCACTGCTTCCACAGGTCCTCCAAGGTCTGGAATTGGCCTTCTTTCACTCTTTCCTTCCCACAGACGTCCCACTGAGGTGCCTTGATACAGCACTCTGGGAAAAGCCTATTCGCTCAGAGATTTCTTTCTGTGTCTTACCCTCTTGCTTGAGGGTGTCAATGATGGCCTTCTGGACAGCAGTCAGGTCGGCAGTCAGGTCGGCAGTCTTACCCATGATTGCGGTTTTGAGTAATGAACCAGGCTGGGAGTTTTTAAAAGCCTCGGGAATCTTTTGCAGGTTTTTAGAGTTCATTCTTTGATTCAAATGATTAGGTTAATAGTTCGTTTAGAGTACCTTTTCATGATATGCTAATTTTTTGAGATAGGAATTTTGGGGTTTTATGAACCGTATGCCAAAATCATCAGTATTAAAACAATAAAAGACCTGAAATATTTCAGTTGGGGTGCAATGAATCTAAAATACATGAAAGTTTAATTTTTAACAGTACATTACAGAAAATAATGAACTTTAACATAATATGCTAATTTTTTGAGAAGGACCTGTATAATATCTGTTCTGTGTGTTTTCAGCTGACGAGGCTGTAGGCTATGTGATATGTGCTCAAGTCATTTTTAGAGCAGATGTGTATAGAGCTGAGGAGGAGGCAGTCTGCTTCAGCACAAATGCAGGAAATCCAGATGCAAAGTTGTCTCTTCCCTTTTCATGTACCTGCAAACTGAATGATTCCCAAGTAGTAACTGAGTGTAACAAGTAACCGAGAGACATTTTTAGTCTTTTTAGGCATTATAGTGCACGGGTTATACTTGGAAAAATTCCAACAAACAAAATTGAGCTATTTCAATTTTCTCAAAACTGGGTCTTCTTTCAAATACAATATTATTATTAGTAGCAGTATTAGTAGCAGTAGTAGTAGTAGTAGTAGTAGTAGTAGTAGTATTTAATTTTGACCTTAATCCATGATATTTTCACGCAGAATCGTGCACTCGAAACAAACCATCACATTACAGCTCCCCTTCACTGAAACAAACATTGGTCCAGCATGAGAATGCCCTGTGCATAAAGCAAGCTGCATGAAGACCAGGATGGAATGAAGTGTAAGAACTTGAGTGTCCTCTGTACAGAGCTGTATCCTCAACCCTGACCACAGAACACCTTTGGGATGAAATGGATCCTGGAGCCTCCTTTACACCCTGACATCAGCACCTGACCTCAATAACACTCCTGTGGCTTCCACAGTCATACTTCAAACTCTAGTGGAAGGACTGTGCAAGAGAGAGAATTTTTTTTCAGGAAAGGGGACTAAATCTGGGATGGGATGTTCAACAACTGTTTATGGGTTTGATGGTCAAAAGATAACAAAACCTTTGACTACATTGTGTATCACACTTTCTATGCAAATCATAATACTTTCAATACTGTTTTGCTGTTGACTTTAAGGGTTATATCTCATCTGTATTACACTCCATTCACTATGTGGAGGCAACTCACATCTGATTTTGGAAACTAAACAGGGTTCAGCCAAGTTAGTACTTGGATGGGAGGCCATTTGTGAATACCAGGTGCAGTCAAGGTTAAGGAAAAAACCTGAAACACACCTTGTAAAAAATTGTCAAGAAAAGTCTCTGAAAATAGAGTTGCCAAGAGTCAGACTCAACTGAAGGCGTTACCATACACACATTTTCACACCTTTATTTTTCATTTGACACCAGTGGATAATGAGTAGAGCATCTCATTGCAATCCCAAAGATGCTTCCATGCACCTTTGCCAGAAACACTGACTGAGTGTGTGTGAGACAACCTGTTTGAATTCCTCCTCCCATTTAATTGGGCATGTAATTGGAAAGACAACAATGCTCAAAATAGCAAATACCTTGTGTTTACAGCCAGCTCAAACAATCCAGAGGGAAAATTTGCAATAACAACATGCACTAACCTTGTTATTTGCGACACGTTGTTGTCTAACACAGCTAATCAATATTGTAACAACTTTGATAAGTCAAAAAGCATGAGGAAAAGCATAATATCTACACTTCAATACAAGCCACATCTAGACCACTTATCAAACAAGAGTAAAAGTCAGTGAAATTTTTCTGGAGTCAGGTTGTGACTGGGAACTACAGACATTTTTTTTCATATGTTTATTCGCTATGTTACAGGATTTCTCAAGCTCTCAATCCTGACCCATTGTGCACTACCTTGGAACTTGATCTTGAAATTCGTTTGTCTACTTTAGAAGAGAGACACCTCATATGTTTCGCTACTCCACAAATAACAGCAAGTTCTTCTTAGATATAAAAAATTATTTTGAAGCTTTGGTAACTGAAGAAACATGAGATGCTCCCTATTAAAATTACCATAAAACGAACTTGACATAAAAATCTGGAATGTGTCGCCTTGAGAGGGCACGCTCGTGCAGTTAGGAGATACTATAGAAGTCCTGAACGTTTGTTGAAAACAAGATTCTACTTGATGATGGCTGTAAAAAGTATGTACTCTCCTGTTTTCTCCATTTCCTTTTCACATTTACAGCTTTAGCATTTTGACTTTTTTTTTTTTATTATTTCCATTTGCAGTGGGATTAATAACTTTAACACCTGTGTCATGTGTGTACTTGATAGCTCATGTGTGTGTGTGTGTGTGTGTGTGTGTGTGTGTGTGTGTGTGGGCGAGGTGTGGTATGGACTTACCACACTAATCTCTCTGTCCTTGGTGAACTGAGGGCTGCTGAGGACCATCTGAGGTTGCATGGCTGAGTGGAGATAGACACCAGACGCTATCACTGTGCTGCCTCCACTACACACACACACACACACACACACACACACACAAACACACAGAGAAATAGAGAAACAGCTTGAACAAAACTGCTGCAAAACACACATCCTGACATCAGAATAATAATGCAAGCACGCAAATCCTTCACAATATTCTCAGTGGCTCATTCACTCTCATTCTCTCTTTATTCGTCCCGAGATGTTTTTTATATACTTCCCCTTTCTTACTGCACCATCACTCTCAGTGTAATTTTTGTGAGGCGCTCCACCGAAAGTAGGCGCTTGTCGCACAGACCACTTTTGAGATGAAGGCCAGAAAAGTAAAAATGGTCCATTTTTATCGAAATTCGAATTTTTGCATAAACTATTAAAACAAATATTCAGCCGTGCAACCCTGAAAGAGGGGCACAAGCCAGTGTCTCTCCCTCATGCCGGTCACAAGCCCGGATAAATGCGGAGGGTTGTGTCAGGAAGGGCATCCGGGGTAAAACAAATGGCAAATAAAATATGCCAGTCACAACAAAAAATTTCATACCAGATCGGTCGAGGCCCGGGTTAACAACGACCGCCGTCAGTTCTGTTAACCAACAGGGTGCTGGTGGAAATTGGACTACTGTTAGTCGAAGACGTTAAAAAAAGGAGAGGTGGGAGGCGTGTCCGTAGGCAGAGAGAGAAGAGGAAAAGCATGAGCCTAGGACTGAAAGTAGGGACTTTGGATGTTGGAAATGACAGGAAAAGGTAGAGAGCTGGCTGACATGATGCAGAGGAGGAAGGTGGACATACTGTGTGTTCAGGAGACCAGGTGGAAAGGTAGCAAGGCGAGAAGCTAAGGAGCGGGGTTTAAGCTGTTTTTTCATGGTGTGGATGGGAAGAGAAATGGAGTCGGAGTCATCTTGAAGGAGGAGTTTGTCAGGAATGTTCTAGAAGTGAAAAGAGTGTCAGACAGAGTGATGAGTCTCAAGTTAGAAATTGAAGGTGCAAAAAGGCTGGGAATGGCTGTGGTAAATACTTTCTTCCAGAAGAGACAGGAGCATAGAGTGACTTATAAAAGTGGAGGTAGGAGCACACAGGTAGACTGACTACATGTTGTGTAGGCGATGTAATTTGAAGGAAGTCAGAGACTGCAAAGTAGTAGCGGGTGAGAGTGTTGCCAAACAGCATAGGATGGTGGTGTGCAGGATGACGCTGATGGTGAGGAAGGTGAAGAAGGCAAAGGCAGAGCAGAAGACAAAGTGGTGGAAGCTAAAAAAGGAAGAGTGTCGTGTTGTCTTCAAGGAGGAGTTGAAAATGGCTTTGGGTGGTCAGGAAGTGCTTCCAGATGACTGGACAACTACAGCTAATGTGATCAGGGAGACAGGTAGAAGAGTTCTTGGTGTGTCATCTGGAAGGAGAGTAGATAAGGAGACTTGGTGGTGGAATGAGGAAGTGCAGGAGTGTGTACAAAGGAAGAGGTTAGCGAAGAAGAAGTGGGGACATAGAGGGGACTGAAGAGAGTAAACAGGAGTACAGGGAGACACAGCGTAAGGCGAAGGTTGTGGTGTCAAAAGAACAAACAGAGGGCGTATGATGACTTGTATGCTCGGTTGGAAAGTAAAGAAGGAGAAAATGATTTATACAGGTTGGCACAGCAGAGAAATAGAGATGGGAAGGACGTGCAGCAAGTTAGAGTGATAAAGGACAGAGAGGGAAATGTATTGACTGATGACAGAAGTGTGCTGGGAAGATGGAAAGAGTACTTTGAAGAGCTGATGAATAAGGAAAATGAGAGAGAAAAAAGAGAAGACGTGACTGTTGAGGACCAGGAAGTAGCAAAGATGAGTAAGGGTGAAGTGAGGAGGGCATTGAAGAGGATGAAGAAAGGAAAGGCATTTGGTCCTGATGACATACCGGTGGAGGTATGGAAGTGTTTAGGAGAGGTAGCAGTAGATTTCCTGACAAGAGCATTCAACAAGGTCTTAGAGAGTGAGAGGATGCCAGAGGAATGGAGGAGTAGTGTGATGGTGCCCATTTTTAAGAACAAGGGAGACGTGCAGAGTTATAGAAACTACAGAGGGATAAAGTTGATGAGCCATACAATGAAGTTATGGGAAAGAATAGTGGAAGCTAGACTAAGGGCAGAGGTCAGCATTTGTGAACAACTGTTTGGTTTTATGCCAAGCAAGAGCACCACATATGCAGTGTTTGCTTTGAGGATGTCAATAGAGAAGTACACAGAAGGTCAGAAGGAGCTGCATTGTGCCCTGCTGCATTGAGGCAGCAGAGATGAAAATGTTGAAGTTCTCTTTGGGAGTAACGAGGATGGCTAAGATCAGGAATGAGCACATCAGAGGGACAGCACATGTAAGACGTTTTGGAGACAAAGTCACAGAGAGGCTAGATAGAGATGGTTTGTACATGTACAGAGGAGGGATAGGGAGTATATTGGTAGTAGGATGCTGAGGTTGGAACTACCAGGCAGAAGGCCTAGAGGAAGACCAAAGAGACGATTCATGGACGTGGTGAAGGCGGACATGAAGGCAGTTGGTGTAAAAGAAGAAGATGCAGAGGATAGGGTGAGATGGAGGCAGATGATTCACTGTGGTGACCTCTGAGGGAAAAACCGAAAGGAAAAGAAGAAAGAAGAAGATTAAAACAAGTATTCAACTATCACTTGCTCACGTGAAATCGACTAAAACGCACTAAAAATGTCTTATGTCTTTTTTTTTTTCCATTTTTCTGGCGAGTACCCTCATAAAACTAGATAAAAACAGTAGCAAACTTACTGGTTTTGGTTGCAATTACTCACCGAGTTCGGTACAAGACACACTATAATCCATACACCAGAAGAATGGCCGTGAAGTTGTCTCTCCATTTTGGATGCTGTTTTGATATTAAAATGCCGTTTCAGCGAATAAAATAAAGGTTATGAAGACTATATGCTCGTAAACGATGCAAGCTAGTTCCTAAGGAAGATCTGAAACAAGCACACTGATTGGTCAGCTCGGGCTTGCACATGCGCAGTGCCCGTCACACATTAACTTCCGGTTTTTACTTCCTGCTTCTGGTTTAACTGCATGCTGAATTTATCTCCATCTTTCTCTTCAATAACAGTCATTAAGTCTATTTATAAGATTGTGAAAACACATAATTTCTGGAAAAGGAGAGTGAAATGTCATCTGTGATGTCTAGCAGCATTAGTCTGTCTTCCTTTCGGCTTTTTCCCTTTTACTCGGGAGTCGCCACAGCGAATCATCTGATTCGCACGTTTGATTTGGCAGGTTTTTACGTCGAATGCCCTTCCTGTCACAACCCTTTTAGCAAGGGACAGAAATACGCTGACGACTTTGCAGCCTACTCTTTACGAAAGTCAGCAATGGTTCTTTTACATGCCTCTCACCATAGACAGCGAGAGACATGGCCCGCCTTTGATAACCCAGTTAGCCGCACTGGGGGGTCTAGCAGCATTAGTATAGATGTTAAATTCGACGCGGGAATTCGGCTTTGAAGATACCAGAATGCTTGGCACTCTTGAAGATTATTTTGCTGGTGAGTATTTTTCTCTGCATGCAAAATTCGATTATGGGATTTTTTTGATTATTTCATTTGTGTGTAATCTTCTCTGGACTGGACATGCTGGATTGTTGGTTGTTTAGTTTTGAACGAAAATTGGTCAAGACCTGAAAAATACTTAAATGTTTCATTTCTTTTACACAGGAACAAACTGATGATGATGATGATGATTCCAGCTGTGTTGATGAAGATTTTGATTTTGATGTTGAAAAAGAAGAGGCATCTGTTAATAAAAGTGTGACGAGTGGTGTTTGTGAAGATGATGTGATCCTTTCTGCTGAGCAAGATATAGATGAAGATGATAATGCTGAGGGCAGAGTTGAAGCTTACTTGTATAAAGAGATCAGAGAGTTTTGTTCTATGGTTTTCTTATATATATAGTTTTCTTAATTTCAGTGTGATTGTTTGAACCCGATGGTGTTTTTTTTTTTTTTTCAATCAGTATCATTGGAAGGCATTTGAACCTTTGAATAATGGTCAAAAAGATACATACTGATCTTATTGGAATAAACAGAGATGAAAAAAATAGTAGTTTTTGTTCATTTTGGGGGGGGGTAACCACGGTGACTGATGGGTTGCTAAGGACTAATGATCTTGGAAGAAGTGCAACTTTGTGCTCATATTTCTCTAAAACATTTTTTGAAATTTTTAGTTGAATGTTGACACAATAAATGGCATAGCTCGGTCAGTTTTCAAGGTACTGACAAACTTTTTTGCTGCATTTTACAGCTTTGGGCCTCCTCTATCTGACCATGTAAAAAGCTCATTTTTGGACACAAGAGCCTACTTTCGGTGGAGTGGCTCACATTTTATAAACTCTTGCCTTCTTCACAACTGTTTGTCCACCTTCCACTTGCTCATCTGTGATTAGCTTACTTTCTTTGCCAGACTTTTTAAAAAATCTCTTCAAAACACCCACTCTTTCTTTTTCTTTTACAGTGGTCTCAATCTGCTCTATCTTATCACAAGCTTTTACATATCCCTTGCTCCAGTTTTATAACGGCTGTTTCACAATCAAGGTATACTTTTTGGGTTTACGTTAGCTCAAAAATAAAACTCCTAGTTTCAGGTTACCGGTCAACATCTTATAGATTAGAATATTTTGTGTGAAGTATCGGAGCTAGGCGACACGGTGGCGTAGTGGATAGCATGTCTGCCTCACAGCAAGAAGGTCCTAGGTTCGATTACCAGCCCGGGCGTTCATGTATGGAGTTGCTTGTTCTCCCCATACTTGCATGGGTTTCCTCAGGGTAATCTAGTTTCCTCCCACAGTCCAAAAACATACATAGTAGGTTAATTGTCTGTTCCAAATCACCCATATGTGTGAGAATTATATGAATGGTTGTGTATGTTGGCTCTGCGATAGCCTGGTGAGCTGTTCAGGGTGTACCCTGCCCTTACCCAGAGTTGGATGAAATGGGCACCAGCCTCCCTGTGACCATAATTATGATTAAGTAGTTCAGAAAATATATGAATGAATGTAACAGGTCTAATGGTATCTAATTACACTGACTAAAAGTATACATAGTACAGTGTTTCTAAAATAACTGAATTTAAAATCTGGAATCTAGCACCATTTGTAAAGAATTCACAGCACTAAAAATAAAAGCTCACAAAACACATTATCTGAGCATGTTTCATGCAACAATATTTGTAAATATTATTAACTGCAGTAACAACAGTATCAGTGACAATCACTGTGATTTTCCAGAGAAGACACTTTTTGACAGACATGCTTATCAAGCTGATATGGAACTCTGTACAGAACGTATTTCACAGCCAATCCCAATTATCTTATTCAGCAAGCTATACAGTACTATACTGCTTCATAAAATGCAATTATCATCTGAAAAAAGCACTTCCACATGCACAGGGATGAGAGTGTGTTGTGATGAAAAAATCAGAAAAATTAGCCTGGGGTCTGGGGGCCATAGGCCTCCAGTCGGGCCTAGGGGTGAAGCCCTGGTCGGGGTCCAGTGGGTGAAGCCGCAGGCGCTCATGGATTTTAGAGATTTTTTAACCTAAAAACCATTAATTTTATCATCATCAAAATTTTACAAATTTTGTTGAAATGCCATCCCCTGTTTGCTTACAAAATTTACACATCTAAAAGTAGAACTCTCTTTCAAGTACATACATTACTTCAACTTTCATTTGATTTCTGTGTTTCACCAAGGTTGCATGACCCTGTAGAGCCTTCCATCCTCTCGATTCGTAAAGAATGACATCACACACTGCACAGTGAGTTTTGCCAGCGGCATCAAGGTTTTTCACAAAATCAGACACAAGTACAGATAATGGTTCTTGCTTACTGCTTCCCACTGGTGACACCGTCACGTTTCTATCCAGCCAGTCCCATCGACACTTGTTTTTCAGATCTATCTCACTCACCTTAGCTTCGTCACACGTCTCAATAACATTTGCCATTTTGATTGATACAAAACTACATATACCGAGTATTGATGCAGCAACTTTTTTTCTATCACATGCAAAGAACTAATCATGTAGCATGGAAGGTGGTTTAAGAAGGTGAATGCGGATTGGTTGTCATTAAGCAAATGCCGATACAGGGGACAATCACAACACAGGAGACATTGGTTATACACCATATACAAACTAATGGCAAAACTAATATCTTACGAGAAAGTACAATATTCAAAATGGATGCCTACAAATCTGTGAATTATAAACATTACATGAGTCCTGAGTCATCTGGTGGCGAATCAGTCCAGTCACCCAGAAATAATACCAGACCCAACCCTACCCCCCTAATATTTTCTCAACGGATTTGCAACAATATAAAAAAGGTCCATTTTTACTGAAAAATAGCAGAATTCCGCCAAAAAGCGGGAAAACTCTCATCCCTGCATACAATGTCTATTTTACAGAGAAGACATTTTGGACAGACAAAAGATCCTGACAAAGCCACTTAGATTCTAAATAGTACTTATAAGCAGCAGAACATCTTTCTAGGTTGTATGAAAATACCCCTCCAAAAGTAAAAAGTTAGTTAGTAATGAGCAGTGCAATTCAGAATGTTATCAGGCAACGGCTACAATTTTTATTACACTGGAGAGAATTGAATTACATACTTGATCAAAATTTGAGAGATATTTTCCTCTGATAACAATATTTATCGGACTTAAGAAAAGACTTCACGAGTTTTGCTGGCACTACTATTATTTTATGCAACAATAAACATTAGTCAGTTATAAAGTATGCAAGTTCCTAAAAGGGTCCCATGCATAATTTAAAAAAGATAAACCTGACCACAAAACAGCTTATAAACTCTCTAACCTCCATGCAAGCAGAATGAACATGTACCCATGTATGTGAAATTATATGAGAAATTAAGTGGCATCACCTTCTATTTTGTGATGTAGTGAAACACAGAAATTTCTGGTCTTGCTACAATGTACTACCTTTGAAGAAATAAACTGTCGTCATCATCATCATCATCATGTGCCCATGTAAGCGGGAGAGTAGTACATATTCATACCTGATAAAGGAGCGTGTAGGTTGTATGTTGTGGATGAGTGGATCCTCATTGTATGTGTAGTTGGCCGGAGCTTGAAAGATTACCCCATCAATATGAAGCCGTACAACGTGCTGGGACGATGAGTGCTGAGACGGAGTCTGGCATGTCAGAATGCTGGCTGATAAACTAAGGAGGTGGCAAACACACACACAAGCACACGCCCAAAGTAAGACAAGTTACAACTTTTCACTACTTATAAAAAGTAAAAAAAGTAAAAAAAATCCACATGCTCACATCTGAACTATACAGGGGCCATGTCCAATCGTAACCATGCGGAAGCTTCCACTGTTCATATGTGAACCCTTAATGGTCAGCATGGTTCCTCCTGATTTTGGTCCAAATTCAGGAATGATTCCATTAATAACTGGGGTCTACACAAACAACAGAAAGTATACAAATGGCTTAGTGCTTTAATAGAAAAGGGTACAAAAATGCATAAATAAATCTTATTTACAAGTAAATTTGATAAAATTTTTGTCTATATACACAATTTGCTATACAGGTATACCTCAGCAAAAGTCATTTCGTTTGGAATAAATAAAAATAAAGTTTAAGTCATCATAATCATATAATCACACTCCACTATTTGAGTAGCACTGAATTAGCAACAGCCCCGGCAAATTATACATATGCAAAATGCAGCCATGAGGCGGGGGGGGGGGGGCACTAACCAGTGTCTCTCCCCCTTATGCCGGTCCCAAGCCCGGATAAATGCAGAGGGTTGCGACAGGAAGGGCATCCGGCGTAAAACTTCTGCCACATTTAAAAATGCAAATGATCAATACAGAATTCATACCGGATCGGTCGACAAAGTCAGAAAGGCTAGATTGAGATGGTTTGGACATGTACAGAGGAGGGATAGTGAGTATATTGGTCGTAGGATGCTGAGGTTGGAACTACCAGGCAAAAGGCCCAGAGGAAGACCAAAGAGAAGATTTATGGATGCGGTGAAGGCGGACATGAAGGTCGTTGGAGTAAAAGTAGAAGATGCAGAGGATCGGGAGAGATGGAGGCAGATCATTTGCTGTGGCGACCCCTGAAGGGAACAGCCGAAAGGAAAAGAAGATCATCATGACATTACCGGCATGTGATTGAAATTTAGCCAAGAGCGTTTGTTTCTCCCTCCTGGTGATTGGTTGCAGATAATGTGGACACCTCTTGTTTTCTCCTTTGTGCACATGTTGTCAAAATGATTGCTTGAATTAAGAATTCAAGTTTTTTAGTGTGTTTTTACTGATTATTTAAGCCATATGGTGCCACTCAAACACCCTGCATTTACTCTAGCTTCTGGTAAGGAGCCGAAGTGCTTTATTTATTCATAAATATCACTCTATAAACTTTAAAAGGTTTTACTTTATAATTTCTACATTTTACTACATTATTACTGTATTAATGAGTAAGACTGTCTATAGAATATGTTTATGAAGCATATTTTAGCGCATGGAATATCATACATGGGATTTTAAAACCGCATCAATAATCGCGGATTTCTGGGATCTGCGGGTGGGGGAGGAACGTATAACAGGGGCTTTGTGTATACAGTATTATACATATTTAAGAGAGATGTCATTCATATATATATATTATATCTATCTATCTAGCTATCTATCTATCTATCTAGCTATGTCTCTCTCGCTCTCTGATATATATATATATATATATATATATATATATATATATATATATATATATATATCTTCTTCTTCTTCTTTTACTTTCAGCTGCTCCCTTCAGGGGTCGCCACAGCAAATCATCCGCATCTTCTTTTCTGACTCCAACGACCTTCATGTCTTCCTTCACCACATCCATAAATCTCTTCTTTGGTCTTCCTCGAGGCCTTCTGCCTGGTAGTTCCAACCGCAGCATCCTACTGCCAATATACTCACTATCCCTCCTCTGTACATGTCCAAACCATCTCAATCTAGCCTCTCTGACTTTGTCTCCAAACATCACACCGGACACTTTTCTCCAACCATTCCAGCCTGCCTGCACACGCTTCTTCACCTCTTTTCCACACTCTCCATTGCTCTGGATTGTTGAGCCTAAGTACTTAAAATCCTCCACCTTCGTTATCTCTGCTCCCTGTAACATCACCGTTCCTCCTGGGTCGTTCTCATTCACACACATGTATTCTGATTTTCTGAGGCTAACCTTCATTCCTCTCCTTTCCAGGGCATACCGCCACCTCTCTAGATTTTCCTGCACTTGTTCTCTGCTCTCACTACAGATCACAATGTCATCTGCAAACATCATAGTCCATGGAGATTCTTGTCTCACCTCGTCTGTCAGCCTGTCCATCACCATAGCAAACAAGAAGGGGCTCAGAGCTGACCCTTGATGCAGTCCCACCTCCACCTTGAATTCGTCGGTAACACCGACAGCACACCTCACCACTGTCTTACATCTCTCATACATGTCCTGCACCACTCTAACATACTTCTCTGCCACTCCAGACTTCCTCATGCAATACCACAGTTCTTCTCTTGGCACCCTGTCATATGCTTTTTCCAGATCCACAAAGGCACAATGTAGCTCCCTCTGACCTTCTCTGTACTCCTCTATTAACATCCTCAAAGCAAACATTGCATCTGTGGTGCTCTTTCTTGGAATGAAACCAAACTGTTGTTCACAAATGCTGACCTCTGCCCTTAGTCTAGCTTCCACTATTCTTTCCCATAACTTCATCGTATGGCTCATCAACTTTATTCCTCTGTAGTTGCTGAAACTCTGCACGTCTCCCTTGTTCTTCAAAATGGGCACCAGCACACTTCTCATTCACTCCTCCGGCATCTGCTCACTCTCTAGTACCTTGTTGAATGTTCTTGTCAGAAAATCTACTGCTACCTCTCCTAGACACTTCCATACCTCCACAGGTATATCATCAGGACCAACTGCCTTTCCATTCTTCATCCTCTTCAATGCCCTTCTCACTTCACCCTTACTGATCTTTGCTACATCCTGCTCCTCAATGGTCACCTCTTCTACTCTTTTTTCTCTCTCATTTTCCTCATTCATCAGCTCTTCAAAGTACTCTTTCCATCTTCCCAGCACACTTCTGTCATCAGTCAATACATTTCCCTCTCTGTCCTTTATCATTCTAACTTGCTGCACGTCCTTACCATCTCTATTTCTCTGCTGTGCCAACCTGTATAGATCATTTTCTCCCTCTTTACTATCCAACCTATCATACAAGTCATCATACGCCCTCTGTTTGGCCTTAGCCACTGCTACTTTCACCTTACGCTGTGTCTCCCTGTACTCCTGTTTACTCTCTTCGGTCCTCTCAATGTCCCACTTCTTCTTAGCTAACCTCTTCCTTTGTACACACTCCTGCACTTCCTCATTCCACCACCAAGTCTCCTTATCTACTCTCCTTCCAGAGGACACACCAAGTACTCTCCTACCTGTGTCCCTGATCACATTTGCTGTGGTTGTCCAGTCATTTGGAAGCACTTCCTGGCCACCCAAAGCCTGTTTCAACTCCTCCTTGAAGACAACACGACACTCTTCCTTTTTCAGCTTCCACCACTTTGTCTTCTGCTCTGCCTTTGCCTTTTTCACATTTCTCACCATCAGAGTCATCCTGCACACCACCATCCTATGCTGTTTGGCAACACTCTCACCCACTATGACTTTGCAGTCACTGACTTACTTCAAATTACATCGCCTACACAAGATGTAGTCTACCTGTGAGCTCCTACCTCCGCTTTTAGAAGTCACCCTATGCTCCTGTTTCTTCTGGAAGAAAGTATTCACCACAGCCATTTCCATCCTTTTTGCAAAATCTATCAACATCTGTCCTTCTGCGTTCCTGTCCTGGATACCAAACCTGCCAATCACTTCTTCGTCCCCTCTGTTGCCTGCACCAACATGTCCATTGAAGTCTGCACCAATGACCACTCTTTCACCTCTGGCGGTACTCTGCATCACTTCATCTAAGTCACTCCAGAATCTCTCCTTCTCTTCTAGCTCACATCCTGCCTGTGGGGCATAGGCACTAACAACATTGAGCATTACACCTTCAATTTCTAACTTGAGACTCATCACTCTGTCTGACACTCTTTTCACTTTTAGAACATTCCTGACAAACTCCTTCAAGATGACTCCTACTCCATTTCTCTTCCCATCCACACCATGATAAAAAAGCTTAAAGCCTGCTCCTAAGCTTTTAGCTTTGCTACCTTTCCACCTGGTCTCCTGAACACACAGTATGTCCACCTTCCTCCTCTGCATCATGTCAGCCAGCTCTCTACCTTTTCTTTGCATAGTTCCAACATTCAAAGTCCCCACTCTCAATCCTAGACTCATGCCTTTCCTCTTCTCTCTCTGCCTACGGACACGCCTCCCACCTCTCCTTCTTCGACGTCTTCGACCAACAGTAGTCCAATTTCCATCAGCACCCTGTTGATTGACAGCACTGATGGCAGTCGTTGTTAACCCAGGCCTCGACCGATCCGGTATGGGGGTAATACTTCTGATTTGCATCATAAATGTTTGCCATTGGTTTTACGTCGGATGCCCTTCCTGACACAACCCTCTGCATTTCTCCGGGCTTGGGACCAGCATGAGGGGGAGAGACACTAGTTAGTGCCCCCCCACCTCATGGCTGCATTTTATATATATATATATATATATATATATATATATATATATATATATATATATATATATATATATATATATAGATAGATAGATAGATAGATATATAGATATATATATAAATAAGCTAACTCGAGTTAAGTCGTTTCGACTTAGGTTGTCTCTCCTGGACCCAATTAACGACATAAGCCGAGGTATACCTGTATTTGCTGAAATAAAACGATCAAAACTCATGTAGTCTGAAAAGTTCAGAAAGAATTGTCATTTATCTCCAAGGCAATCCTGTAAAAACTAACTAATCACTACTTCACAGCCCACTGGGAACTATCCACTGAATTCTCTGTACCATTTATGAACCTGCAGTCAAAGAGATTGCTGGGGTAACAGAGCAGGGCATGGCTTTGGAAGGGCCTCTGGGAGCAGGGTTTAGCCCTGAAGAGATGCTATTTTCACATCATGCCAGCTTTGCAGGTCAGTGACCCTAGCTTTACTTTATGCATTTGTGAAACTTAAATGTATGGGGTTTTTAGCTGTAAACTAATTGGCATAAATGTACTTTGCAGCAACCCATTAATGAGGTAATTTATGAAAATGTTTACTCCTTAAAATCATCCTGAATCATGCAGGTTCATGCTGATGTAGAGTTCGTGTTTAGTACTTCTCTGTGTCACAAAGTTTAAGTTTGCCAAGAGAGGTCCTTATTGGGATAGATCCCATCCTCCACAGACATTATATTTATGGAACTTGGTACACACCCTTAGCCAGAGTCATTTATTTAATTTATTTTCTCTTCTGTTATTTCTGAAACCGAGCAGTTTAGACCAAAGAACCTTCCTCAAATACCCTACACTGGGAGCTTGGTGGTACTGTGGCTTGAATCCTACTTTTACTTTAACAGAGCCTTAAAGTGAAATGAAAGGAAACCCTTAAAAACTCTCCTGGTATACACAAAGGTAAAGTCTGTTTGAGCTTTTTAGCCCTGAGCCCAGTGGCTAATCAGGCTGGTATACACAAACACATGTATATTTAAATCATCAGAATTTCTTTTTTTTTTTTTTTGCTTACATTTTGAAGATGCAATCTGATCAAATCTATCCAATAGTTTGCATCATCCAGTGTGAAAATGCTGCTGTTTCATTCCATTTTTGTACATGAATCACGTTATCACGTTACAGCAATACAGGGATCCCTCACTTTCCGCGATTAATTGGGACCGAGATCCCGCCCGCGACCACTGAATTCCGCAAAGTAGGATCAACCCTCCCTCCAACGCCCCCCCCCAATGTATACGTACATGTATAGTTGTATATAATATCAATAAATACATATTCTATGCTATAAATGCTTATAATAACCATTAAACATTAAAACATGCATACGATCTAAGTAAAATGCAAATATACACACATACAGAAACGTGCGCACGCATGCAGAGGCACACCTCACAAAAATGTAAAAGTTTTGATGGGAGGCTTTTTTTTTTTTTTTTTTTTTTTTTTACATAATTGGCCTTGTTTTTGGGGCAGTTTGCTTCACTTTTCCCCCTATTCTTCATTAATTTCCTCATTTTTTAATTGGATGAATATTTAAAAAAACGCTGAAGCCACATGAATTGAAGCGCCAAGTAGCGAGGGATCCTTGTAATAAGAGTATAGACATTAATTTCACAAAATTCATGAACAAAACAACTTCTCAATGAAATAAAAGTGGGCACTTCTAAAATCCATACACAATTCTGTTTAGATACATTAAAACAACAGTGAGCTTGTATATATAAAGAAAATATCCAGCGCTGTATGTGTTCTTTTCACTCTTTTTCCATTGCAGTGTATACAAACCTCGGTTGCTGTTTTTTTCTCAACACAAAAAAAGGATTCATGAAACACAGTATGATTTACAAGAAACAGACATTAACTGTGTATGTAAGCTTTGATAAAGTTTTGTTTTTATTCATTTTAAATACCAAACTATCACTGTCACCCCACCGCTGAATGTGAGTCTGAGAAGCCATGTGCATTTTTACATATCTCTTGAAATCATTATTACACAGTCCTTCAAACTTTCCCCACCTATTTATTAGTCCCTCCTCATCCCTTAGCCTCTTTGTATCATTTACCCCAATCAGATAGTGGGTGGAGTGACTCATCTTTTTCTGTTACAAGATATCAAAGAAAAAATGTTGTCATCATTTTTTGTTGTTTTTGAAATATATAAACAGATGTTGCTAGAACATCCAGATGTAGGTATATTTCTTGACTCTGTTAATAATATTGAAAAGATATGAAGGAATTGACAAGACTTTTCTGATCACATACCACAAAGGAGAATCCCTCGAGCTGTTCTTTCTCCTTCCCACTGTGTACTCTAACCAAGTGATCGGAATTGGACACGTTCACATGATCCAGGCTACAAATCAACCTGAACACAAGGACAAAATCCTGCTACATGATGATTTAGAACAATAAACAAGTAGTAGATTGTAGCAGACTCATCAGCACCAATAATTTGTTAATTACAACCGTGCTACTGCATATGAACAACACTGCAGCCATTCTGTCCTCAAACTTTCCTAGGTTTCCTTTAACAATGGGATGGCTGTGAAGGGTGGTAACTACACAAAGTTTACTATATTTATGTGGAAAAACCCACCATAGTAATACAGTGGTACCTTACCTTACGAAAGACCCAACAAACGAAAAATCCAAGTTACGAAATGCATTTACCTAAAATTTCCGTCTCTGGATACGAAAAAAATTCACGTTACGACACGCGCCATCTCAAAAATTCAAACAACGCGTGAGTTGCTCTCCCACTGGCTTTCTCCCAACACCCCGCCCCGCTGGCCTCCCATTGGCTAGGAGGGAGCTGCATCTCCATAATACCCATGACTCAGCTCCCTACCATTGGCTAGGAGTGAGCTGAAGCTCCATAATACCCATGATGCTTTTCGTGTGCCTTCGACCCATTGTTCGTCATGGACTTCTAACATGCGTAAAGTTAAGTATCGTGAGTTTTTCTGACTCAGGCTTTTAACCTTGCATAAACATTTGTAAGATTATAACTCTGCTAGGAAGACATGGTCAACACACGCGCGCACACACGCACGCACGCGCATGCGCACGCACACACACACACACACACACACACACACACACACACACAAACAAATGCGCGCGTGTGTGATTCCCGGTGAAAATGATTCCCGGTGCAAGTGAAAAGAAGAAGCGGGCTTGTGGCATGCGGTTGAGTGATATCGCAAAGGAATATGGTCAAGCCCGTCTATCATCTGTACGATATTGAAGCAGAAGTAAGCCTTAAAAGGTATATTTTTATCATTTTTAAAGGGTTTAAGGGATAGTATCGGGGGCCTTGGAACGAATCAGGCCTTTTGCATGAAAAAAGCTGCTCAACTTATGAAAAAATCAGGTTACAAAACCACTTCTGGAATGGATTAGTTTCATAAGGTTACGCCATTGCGTCATTACGTCAGCGTACTACGTAGGTATGTCTAAACTCAAAATTTGCCTTAAAAAAAAAAAAAAAACCTAAAAGCAAAAAAGCGTAAAACGGATGAACGCAAGTCAGGGAGTGTCTGTACATACAAGTGCTGTGCCAAAGTTTTTGCCCCCTTAAAGATTTTTTACTTTTTTGCACCTTTGTCACACTTAACTTTTTCAGATCATCAAACAAATTTAAATGTTCCACACACAAAAAAATGCATTTTTCCTGTTATTTTATTTGTTAAGAGAAAAATCCTATCCAAACCTACATGTACCTCCATGAAAAAGTAATTGCCCCCTTGTTAAAAGGTGAGGTAATTGTGATCAATCCTATTATTGGGGAAAAACCAAGTTCAATTTCATGGCCACACACAGGCCTGACTGCTGCCAGACATTTCCAATCAGGAGATCCCTAACATAAAACCTGTCTGACAAGGTGAAGTAGGCCATACTGAACACACATCATCATGCCATGATCCAATGAGCTTCAAGAGCAAACAAGAAATAAAATTTTAGCGATGTCCCAGTCTGGGAAAGGATACATAGTCATTGGTAAATCTTTGAGACTCCAGCAAACCATTGTGAGAGCCATTATCCATAAGTGGCGAAAGCATGGCACAGTGTTGAACCTTCCCAGGAGTGGCCGACCTACTAAAATTACTCCAAGAGCACCAGACAGACTAACCAGAGAAGTCACAAAGGATCCAAAAACTACTTCCAAACAACTACAAGCCTCATTTGCTTCAGTTAATGTCAATGTTCATAACTCCATCATCAGAAAGACACGACGCAAAAATGGCATCCATGGAAGAGTCCCGAGGCGAAAAACACATTTGTCAAAAAAGAATATCAAGGCATGACTCACTTTTGCCAAGAATCATCTTGATCATCCCCAAACATTTTGGGATAATGTCCTCTGGACTGATGAAACTAAAGTTGAACTTTTGGGGAGAAATGCATACTGTTACATCTGGCACAAAAGGAACATTGCATTTGATAAAAAGAACATTGTGCTAACAGTGAAACATGTTGGTGGAAGTGTGAAGATCTGGCCCTGCTTTGCCGCTTCAGGACCTGGGCGACTTGTCACGATTGATGGAACCATGAATTTTGCTTGAACAAAATGAGGGTTTTGGAGTGGTCTAGTCAAAGTCCCGATGTGAACCTATTGAGGTGCCGTGGCATGACCTTAAAAAGGCTGTTAATGCCCAAAAACCATCCAATCTGGATGATCTTAAACAATTCTGCAGGGGACAGTGGGCCAAAATCCCATCACAGCGATGTGAAAGACTCACCGATTCTTATCACAAATGCTTGACTGCAGTTATTGCTGCAAAAGGTGGCAGCTATAACGTTTTTTTTTTGTTTGTTTGTTTGTTTTTTTGGGGGGGGATTACTTATTCACACCCTTGTACATGTAAGACCCTTGTACGTTCAGATGTTTTCCCCCTTAATAGATTTGATTGGCACTTGTGTTTTATCTTTGTATCATATTTCGATTTGCTTGATCTAAAATGGATGATAGTGATAAACGTGCAAAAATGTCAGAGGGCAAAACCTTTGCACAGCACTGTACACATGATTTTTTTCTATTTGTTGTATCTGGTCAGTTTCGTGCAGAGACAGGTCTGCACAAACATGACTTTCTTATTTGTTATTTTCTGTATGAACATGGTGTTGGTTAGCAGGTTTTTAGACACACTGCTGCATATATTAATTTGGCTCTTTAATATGATTATTATTAATAATATGATTATGTTCTTTTGGGAAAATATAACATACCAAGGGCAAGGTTTGTATAGACCAGGGGTCACCGACCTTTTTGAAACCGAGAGCTACTTCTTGGGTACCAATTAATGCGAAGGGCTACCAGGTCAAAACACACCTCTGAAATTACAAATTTGCTCAATTTACCTTTAATTATATGTTATCATTAATAATTAATGATATTTATCTATGTGAAGATATTGATTTGATTTAAAATATATTCAAAAAAATTAGATGCAGCTCAATGGAGAGTGGCGCTATGGAGCTGTGGGCCTGTCCTAAAACTAGCAGTGAACAGGTCCGCGGGCAACTTATAGTGTCCTTGCGGGCTACCTGGTGCCCACGGGCACCACGTTGGTGATCCCTGGTATAGACAAATTTCACCCTGAGGCCTTTAGTACAGACTGAACCAAAGGTGAGACCAAGGCCTGATATTTTACTTTCGTCAAGAGAAGGTTGCATAGGCGACAGCTTCTTTCTGCCTTGCAATGACCTGGTGAGCAGTCCAGGGTGTACTCTCCCCCACGCAGAGTCCGCAGAGGTGGGTGCCAGCTTCCCCTGACCCTAAATTAGTATTAAGCAATTCAGAAATGAATGTAACTTATGGCACAAAAAGCAGAAATATGTGGAATGCAAGTATCTGATGTTAAGAATAAGAAAAAATAAATAGAGAAAAGTAAAAACATAGCCCTCATTACAGAGTTTTATCTGTGAAACTTATCCAGTCAAAGTGGTTAATGCACATTTTTAAAAAATTTTAGATTACAGTGTATCATCATCATCATCATCATCATCATCAGCTTAATCCGGGATCAAGTCGCGATGGAAGCAGTGTAACCATTGAGGTCCAGTTCTTCCAGGTCTTCTGGGCATTCTCAGACCAGCCAGGGGACATAACCCCTCAAGCATGTTCTAGGTCGACCTCAGAGTTTCATCCCGGTTGGACATGCCCAAAACACCACACCAGGGAGGCGTTCTGGAGGCATTTTAACCAGATACCTGAGCCACCTTAACTGGCACCTCTCAATGCAAAAGAGCAGCGGTTCTACTCCAAACTCTCCTCGGATGGCTGAACTTCTCACTCTATCTACAAGGGAACACCCCGCCACCCGGCGAAGGAAGCTCATTTCAGCCACTTTTACCGTAATCTTGTTCTTTCGGTCACTACCCAAAGCTTGTGATCATAGATGAGGGTTGAAACAAATCGACTGGTAAATTGAGAGCTCAGCTACCTTTTCAGCACGACGGAGCGGTACAGGCTCCGCTTTTCAGGAGAGGCTGCAGTGATCCGGCTGTTGCTCTTCTGCTGCATTCTTGTTCACAAGTAAGGGAAGGGATGGAAGGCAATGAGGAAAGGGAGGAATACACTGTACGGGTCTGGAATGAGGTCCTGCTCTGAGTGAAGGGAGGACCTCATTCCACACCCGGAGAGTGCATTCCATCCGTTTCCGACTGAGAACCATGGCCTCGGACTTGGAGGTGCTGATTTTCATCTCGGCCGCTTCGCACTTGACTGTGAATCACTTCAATGAGAGCTGGAAGTCCCAGATTGATGAAGCCAAAAGGAGAACGTCATCTGCAAAAAGCAGAGACAAGATCTGATGGCCACCAAACCAGATGCCCTCAACACTTTGGCTGCGCCTGGAAATTCTGTCCATAAAAATTATGAACAGAATAGGTGCCAAAGGACAGCCTTGGCAAACTCCAACCCTCACTGGAAACAAATTCGAATTGTTGTTCCCAATGCAGATCAAGCTCTTGCTCTGCTGATACAGCATCTAAATGGCCCGTAGCAATGAGTCCTGAATGCCGTTCTCCCGTCGCACGCCCCACAAGATACAAGTCGAAGGCACAAGACACGGTCGAAAGCCTTTTCAAAATAATTCATATTCAAAAAAGGGGACAACCACCCCGGTTTGTCAATCCAGAGGTACGGGCCCCAAGGACCATGAACTGTTGCAGAGACATGTCAACCAAGACAGTCCTACAACATCCAGAGCCCTGAGATATTCAGGGCAGATCTCATTCACTCCCGGAGCCCGATCACCGAGGAGCTTTTTGACTAGTGACACCAGCTCGTGATGGGTGGACCACCATCCAAACTCCTACGGTCAAGTGAACTGTTGAAAATAATCCATGTTGTAAAGCAACGAATGTTGCAGAGAGTGAGTTGGAGTAATGCTGTGAGGCATCTTTATCAATTTGGCTACTACTTCTACATTTTCTATGTCAATGCATTTTTATCATTTTCAGCATACAGTGGTACCTTTACGAATGTCTCACCAAACAAAAAATTCAGGTTACGAAACGCATTTTCCTAAAATTTTTGTCTCTGCATACAAAACAAGTTCACGTTACGAAAGCGCCATCTTAAAAATTCAAACACACCATTCAAACATTCAAACAATGCGCGAGATGCTTTCCCATTGGTTGTCTCCAAACACCCCGCCCCGCGGGTCTCCCATTGGCTAGGAGGGAGCTGAATCACCATAATACAGTACTGTACCCATAATGCTTTTCGTGTGCCTTTGACAAATTGTTCGACACACATGCGAGAAGGAGAGCTGTACTGTTGGTTTGTGAGTTTCGTGAGTTTTTTTGAGTGTGCTTATTGTGGAGTTATTTTTCGTTATTAATCATGAGCCCCAAGAAAGTGATTCCCGGTGAGACTGAAAAGAAGAAGCGGGCTCCGTTATCAATAAAAGTAAAACAGGAGATGATAAAAAAATATGAAAGTGGGATTTGGCTGAGTGAAATCGCAAAGGAGTATGGCCGAAACCCCTCTACAATCGGGATGATACTGAAGCAGAAGGAGGCCTTAAAAGCGGAGATACAGTGATGGAGGTGATTATTTCGGAAAAAGCAACCACCATATTTAAGGACCTTGTGAAGGAGGGTGGGGGGTGAGGGTTCTTCAGACCAGCAACCCCCGGACTTTAAAGCGTCACATGGGTGGTTTGAGAGATTTAAAAAAGGAAAATAATTTTCTTTTACTTTTAACTCATATTTTAACTCATATTTCATACATATTCCATACAAAATGGGCGTACTTTTATAATTTTAAAGGGTTTATGGGGTAGTATTGGTAGTCTTTGAACGAATCAAAAATGCAGGTTACGAAAAAGGCACTGGAACAGATTAATTTCATAAAGTGAGGTACCACTGTATTGGTTACAATAATCAAAAATTGTTAAAACAAATGCAATGAGTCTGTTATTTAACTTGGTGTTTCACAGCTCACATGCAATCAGTTCATATACTAAGCAATGTGTACTGACTTTGATTTTTTGCCAAAATTTGGCAACAGAGACATGATAGGATTTCTCACACCTCTTTACAAAGATAAAGCGTGCTATAAAGCACCTACAGAAAAGATTTCGCATCTTCAGATCAAAATCTAAGAAAAACAGCAAGATGATTTTGCAAAAGCTACAGGAATGCATGAAGAAAACATTGGGAATAACAAATAAACTATAAAAAGATATAGGTTTAAATTTGTGCTCCTTTATCATGAACTTACTGATGACTGCTGATGTTCGTTTCCATCAGTCTACACTTCGCTCCTTGTACGTCCACATCAATCAGCTTGGCATCAAAGCGATCTTTCTTACTGAAGCCAAAGTTTTTGCCACAGATCACAATGCTGGTATTGCCTTTTAAAGGTGCGGTTTTAGGAAAAAACTGAAAAAAAAAAAAAAACAGTAAAAAGTAAAAAGTGATTGATTATTTTCACTGTGTGGCTATTTGGAAAGTGATGTTTGCAATGATAACAAAAAGCTGATGAAGCTTTAGATTACAAGCTACTTATTTCTCTTAATAATGTTTTATTATATTCATCTCACTATCTTACCATTTTTTTCTAAACTGAAGATCATCTAAGATGCAGATACACATGCAGAACACAAACATTACACTGTCTGATATTAGAAATCAATCACAATCTTTAAAGCTGGAACCAAATTCTATGAAATCATTGCATCACTGTTTCCTGCCCCCTGACAAAAAGCTTAATGTTTGAAGCAGCTAAATCAATGAATGTCAGTGTTTCTGAGCTGGTGGACAATTTTATTTGAAAGCACTTATTCTATTAGCTCAATGTTACAGACTAATGTTGTAACCATGGCAACCTGGTTCAAGCTTTGGTCAGAAAGGTTACCTCAGAGATGAAGAGTGGGCAGGAATCTTGACTCCAGTTTGAGCCAGTGCACTGAGGCAAGCGAGTGCATAGGTTCCTGTTTCGGCACCATCCGCAGCCCATGAAAGCAGGAGCATGTAGACATGAGCTGCAGTTTAACAACTGCTCACAACCAGGTCCTATTACAGGTACCTTCCATACCTGCATAGAAAGGAAGAAAGAGGAACACAGATAAAGCACACAAGAGCCTGGCAGAGACATAGAGTTCAATCCTATAACAAATTTACAATTTTTGGCAGACACACTTATCCAGAGCAACTTACATTTTTTTGTGTAATTTACACAACTGAGCACTTGAGGGTCATGGGCCTTAAGAGCCCAAGAGTGGCAGCAGGGTGGTACTGGGGTTTGAACACCCAACTTTCAATCAGTTACCCAGAGCGTTAACCACGGAGCAACAAAATAGGGCAGTGGTGACTTAGTGTATAAGGCAATGGGTTACTGATCTGAAGGTCAGCGGTTCAATCCTCTCTCACCTATATTCTCGGCCACTGAGCAAGGCCCTTAACCCTCAATTGCTCAGTTGTATAAAAAATAATAATCACAACCTACCGTTGATATGTGTCTATAAAATGCTAAAAGTGTAATAAAAATGAATAACTGTGAAGTATCAACTATGCTCCTTTAAACACTTTCTCTGTTAAGCAGTAAAGCTGTATTGAGACAAACTGTTGATAACAGCTTTGAGGACAAAGGATAAAACAATCATTGTATAGCAGTTCCAGGTATGTATCATTTCTCTTATAACACATCCAATATATGATGCAGCATGTGAAAGACATAGACTAAGAATTTGCTTTTAGAAACAAAGAATCTGTTTAGTCTTTTTGTGAATGCAACAGTAGATAAAACACACACGCATAAATGTTTGAGTCTGGTTTACTATGTGGATTGTTATCAATTAACTTGAATCTTAAAAATGTACCTAAGTATAATTGGAAGTTTAATCCTTCATTAACAAAATAAAAGTCATTATTCATCTATTTTCATCATTACAAAACCACAATAATTCAATTAACAGTTCTGGAGAATCAACATCCTCACTGAAACAAAACATAGATGGCCACGCTGAGTGCTCTCTCTGCTATGACACTCAACAAAGGACTAAACGGATTCTCTGTCTGCAATTTTAGACAGATTTTATATTTCATTAAAGCACACCATGGCATACCTTTCATTCATTTATAGCTACATTAAGTGCTGAGGAAGTTACTCGCTGTTATTCATACTACATTATAGAAAATTGCAGATCCATCATTAGCCAAAAACTGACACTGTAAGTAAAGACTGCTTTAATAGTTTTAATGCTTCTACACTATTACTATAGAAACAATAACATTTAGAATAATCAGAAAAGAAAATCACAGCAGAATTTAATTTAGAGTATAATAAATTATCAGGCAAAATTCCCAACAGAACCAGTGAACCCATACAGACTGTTCACCTTATTTCCTGTGACCAGCAGTAAGGAGGCATCCAGGCTCTGCGGAGACAACACGGCGACTTTGGAGGAGACAGGGAGTGTGTCCAAAAGGAAGTTCACATGTGGCTCTGTTTTGACAAAACGGGAAACCACCACCTGGAGAAATTGCCAGAAAATGATGTCAATGATCCTTCGCAGCAAACGCCTTTGTGACTGCAACGTGACTGCAGTGCACTAAAGCACATTTTCTACTCACCATAGACAGATGCAAAACTTATTGATGCAAAGACATTAAAGAAATGACCGTTTAATGTTTAATTTGCATAATATCATGTAAAAGGTCTGTTCTTTTAGTGTAGTTTTCTGTTTTTTTATTTTACTGCCAAAAAGTAGTGTCTCTAGGGCAACTTCATAAATCATGAGTTAAAAAAAAAACTAAATTACAGACTGTACCCTGAAACTTTGCTCTGGAGAAATTTGAAATCAAAGGCTGCAGTAATACATGGAAATGTAAAGGGTCATGCTAAGCTTGTTGCGGATCCTGTAATAGCATCTTTAGAGGAAGATGACGGATTGAAGGTTGATGACTGCGGCTGATGGCAGAGAGTGGGAGCAGACAAAAGCCAAAGCCTGAGGCAAGAGAAGGCGTAAAAGCTGCTGCTGATGTGGCATGTTGGGAGGTGTCAGAGCACTTGCTCAATTTCCACGCACCTGGACGCAAATTGATCATCCCGTGGTTAGGCTGCAATAACAGACCTCTAAGCAAAGCCAGGTTGAAAACGACATTACACGGTGTGATGGCACTGTGTTACACACCTGGCCTGAATGTAAGGGGGTGAGGTAAGGGTGGTGTGTTAAAAGTCACTGAGTAGAAAGTGTCGGTTAACACAAAGAGTGTGTCTCTCCTGTGGGATAGTCTGCCAAAAAGACTATTGAGAATTAAAATGCCTGTCAAATATGTTGCACAGCAGTATACAACAAAAAATTCCTCAGACAGTTGTGGGCATTTCATACAAAACTTACCTTTTGTGGAACCTGACACACCATTGCCGAACCTTGTCATGAGTTTTGATCGTGTTCAAAATGTTTTCCCATTTCCGTTGGTAATACTCTACAAACTGTCCAGTTCTTAGGTCTGTTGTGCAATGCCCTATGACAGGGTTCGGGAACCTATGGCTTGCGAGCCAGACGTGGCTCTTTTGATGACTGCATCTAGCTCTCAGATAAATCAGGTGGCCTTTCTTAACAGAATAATTAATACATAACTTTGCTGTCCTTTATGTGGGCGTGACCGATACCTTCAAACTCTAATTTTATTGGATTATATGGAACAGTCTGCGCGAGTTGTTTTTTGGGTAAAGAGGTAAATTCTCATCATTTTGATCAGCTCATGTGCAAGAAGCCAAGCAGAGCTAGCAAGCAAAACACAAATGGACAGACATGAAAAAACTTCAACCCGCAGACCTGATTGCCAAAATTTGGGATGCGCTTCCTGTCACATAAACACTGCAGCGTGTGAGTCCTGTCAAATTGACCATGATTGGCTCCACATGCGCAGGCGAGCAGTCCTTCTCACACCTGAAAAGCATCAAGACCAACCTGCTGTCACGAGTAATAGATGGAAGCTTAAACGCCTGCATGAACCTCAGCACCTATCAACCAGACTACAAAGCCATCAGCAACACCATGTAGCACCAGAAGTCGCATTAAAAGTAAGAAGTACTTTTCTTATTAATAAATAACTTAGTTGTAACAATGTTGTTTAAAATAAATTCAGAGTCTTATTATACTCTAAAATTGTTGGTCTCCGTATGTAAAATATATATTTGGCTCTCAGATGATTAGATTTTAAATTGTTTTTGTTTTTTTTTTGGCTCTCTTAGTTAAAAAGGTTCCGGTACCCTGCCCTATGAGATCCTACAGCCATGATACAAAAGGCATTTAAAATTTAATATGCTCTTTGGAAATCTGATGCACTAAATCATATGGTTTTCTTAAACTAGTCCTATGACTGTTGTACCCAACAGAACTTCCTAATATTCCCATGCTATATCGTCCAACATTTTTATGACAGCATTAGATTGAGCAGGGCCACATAATGGAATAGTGTTTAGCACATCCACGTCACAGCAAGAAGGCCCTGGGTTCGAATCCTGGACTTTGCGAGAGTATTTCTGTATGTTGTTTTGCATGTTCTTCTGGTGCTCGGATGGGTTTCCTCAAGGTACTCCAATTTCCTTCCACAGTCCAGAAAGACACACATTACACCATTTGCCATGTGCAATAATCCTACTAGCGTCATGCGGAGGCTGGGGCCTATCACAGACATTGGGTAAAAGTAGGATGCATCCTAAATAGCTTGTCGGTAGATTGTAGCGCAAGAGACACAACCATTCACACATAGGGGAAATTTAGAAAAACAATTTAGCTTAATGTGCATGTCTTTGGACTGTAGGAGGAAACCCATGTAACCAAAGGAAATCCATGAAATTACTGGAAGAACAACCTACTTTAGTCACCTCTGATGTAGCTCCACTGAATTCATACTTGAAAGGAAAAATCATGGGTCATTGTAAAAGCAGCTTTACTGAGATTTTCCTGATGTTAACATTATATCAGTCATTGCAGTATACGATAAGGCAGGGTCTACTTCGTGTTGATGGGTACAAAAAAATCCCATTGTTGATGAATGTTATGCCATAATTTTTCTTTAGCATTCAGATGCCTTCATTTAGCCAATATACTTAATGATATCAGGCACATGGAATGAAATGAGTGGTTATCTAAACTTCTTGACTTCTCTTCCATCAGCTGGAGAATGTTAAAGAGTTTTCTTTCATGTTCTGCCCTTTTCAAATCCCTACAACATTTCAGCTGAGGTTCATATCTTTTGGGCTTTGACTCGACCATTCCATTACTATTTTTTCTTTTGAGATATTCCTTGGTTGATTTGTGATTGTGTGTAAAAGGTGCCCCTCTACTTTCCAGATACAGTATATTAAATAAACATAAAATACAGTGTTATCTCTTGAAAACAAAATTTTGAAAACAAAAATTTGCCATGATGACTTTCTGAAGCACTCTGGTTATTCCTGTACACAAGTCTCCATGACTTCTATACAGACGCTCCCAGACTTACATTTTTAATTGGTTCTGGATGGTGAAACGTAAGTTGAAAGTGAACGTAAGTTGTTACAGTGACGTATGACGTGTGACGCTCATACTGTACTATACTAGTACATCCATTAATACCATTACTGTATCTCATAAAACACCCCGAAATCAATTATTATAAACATAACATTGTAAAATAATATCAAATATATCAAATAATATCAACATTAATTTCAAATAAGTCACTTATTTATACCGAGTCACTTCCAATATGTGAGGCGTTCAATACCGAAAGTAGTGTACTTGCAAAAGTAGTATACTTGCTGTGGGTTTATACGGACTTCCAGTCTTTCAGGTGCACAAGGGTGCCGTTGAACTCATTTACAACACAGCCTGTACTGATGTGAATCACGGAGCGGAGAGTTCTCTTTCCTGGATTCAGGTTTTCATTCATATTACAACTCTCTTTGCTTAACGGAATATGCATGGTAGATTGCGCCGATCCGAGCGGATAGTTAATTCATCTCTGTGTATGAGACTAGTACCCATGCAAGTAGGCTTACACTTCTGACCAACCATATTTGCTTAGGGTTACAAAAGTCCACAAAACAGTGTAAACACAAAGATCACAGAAACGACGTCTTTACACAAGTGTAACATGCTATATAACAGTTTTTTATATATATATATATATATATATATATATATATATATATATATATATATATATATATATATATATATATAAAACTGAACAGGGAAGGAGGGGCACTCAGTCTGTCGTTTGTAAACAATGGACGCAGCGTCATTACATCATTGCGCCATTACGTCAGCGTACTACGTAGGTATGTCTAAACTTAAAATTTGACTTTTTTTTGGAAAAAAAAAGTAAAATTGAAAAAACGTAAAACGGATGTACGCAAGTCGGGAAGCGTCTGTATTGTTAAACAACACCATCTTGAGGTGAGTGAAAGCACAGAATTATCAGTTTATCATGGCTGCTATTCACATGTACTCTTTATGTGTGTGTGTGTGTGTGTGTGTGTGTGTGTGTAAGAAAGAGAGAGAGAGTGCTAGTTTTATTATTTGTCTTAAAATTGTATGCCCTTTTCCTTTTCTCAACACCTCATCTTTGTCAAGTTACCATACATGTGTAAGACAGTTTCTCTGTGCTGTTTTTATGGTTACTGTAAACAGGCACAAAGCTAAAATAAAATGCAAAACAGGTTGAATAAGAGATACGAAGCTCAAGATTCTCTGGACGACCTTTCTATTTAGCCAAAATGAACTGAGAACAGAAAATGAAACATATACACTATTCAGGATTGAATATGTATCCTTAAGATAATATTCTTTTAAAAGCTATACCTTTGGTTTAACTTTAAATTTCACAGAGATGACTTCACATGATTGTAAAGAAATATTTGATGTGATGCAGAATGTACAGTAAAGTTGAATTAGTGACTACAAGTGGCCATGTTGATGAGGCAGCAAAGCCAAACCATAGCAGTTCCACTACCATGCTGTAGAGTTGGAATGAGGTTTATCTCTTCCCATGTGTACTGTGTACTGTGAGTGTTAAAACACAACTCTCCCTTTGTTTGGTTTGTTCAGAGAAGATTATTTAATAGAATTTGTTTCCATGGAAAATGTTATATATATATATATATATATATATATATATATATATATATATATATATATATATATATATATATATATATATGTATAGATATCTTCTTTTTTCCTTTCGGCTTTTCCCTTCAGGGGTTGCCACAGCAAATCATCTGCCTCCAGCTCACCCTGTCCTCTGCATCCTCTACTCTTACTCCAACTACCTTCATTGTCCTCCTTCATCACATCCATAAGTCTTCTCTTTGGTCTTCCTCTAGGCCTTCTGCCTGGTAGTTCCAACCTCAGCATCCTACTACCAATATACTCACTATCGTCCTCTGTACATGTCCAAACCATCTCAATCTAGCCTCTCTGACTTTGTCTCCATGTGCTGTCGGTGTGACAGAAGAGTTCAAGGTGGAGGTGGGACTGCATCAAGGGTCAGCTCTGATTTTTATGATGTTTGCAGATGACATTGTGCTCTGTAGTGAGAGCAGAGAACAAGTGTAGGAAAATCTAGAGAGGTGGAGGTATGCCCTGGAAAGGAGAGGAATGAAGGTTAGCCTCAGTAAAACAGAATACATGTATGTGAGCGACAAGGACCCAAGAGGATCGGTGAGGTTACAGCGGACAGAGATAAGGAAGGTGGAGGATTTTAAGTACTTAGGCTCAACAGTCCAGAGCAATGGAGAGTGTGGAAAAGAGGTGAAGAAGCGTGTGCAGGCAGGTTGGAATGGTTGGAGAAAAGTTTCCGGTGTGATGTGTGATAGGAAGGTATCGGCAAGAATGAAAGGAAAACTGTACAAGACGATGTTGATGCCAACGATGTTGTATGGTTTAGAAACAGTGGCCCTGGGGAAATGACAGGAGGCAGAGATGGAGGTAGCAGAGATGAAAATGTTGAGGTTCTCTTTGGGAGTAACGAGGATGGATAGGATCAGGAATGAGCACATCAGAGGGACAGCCAACGTAAGACGTTTTGGAGACAAAGTCAGAGAGGCTAGATAGAGATGGTTTGGACATGTACAGAGGAGGGATAGTGAGTATATTGGTAGTAGGATGCTGAGGTTGGAACTACCAGGCAGAAGGCCAACAGGAAGACCAAAGAGACAATTCATGGACGTGGTGAAGCAGGACATGAAGGCAGTTGGTGTAAGAGAAGAAGATGCAGAGGACAGGGTGAGATGGAGGCAGATGATTCGCTGTGGCGACCCCTGAAGGGAACAGCCGAAAGGAAAAGAAGAATATACATATATATATATATATATATATATATATATATATATATATATATATATATACACACACAAGGATCCCTCGCTACTTCGCAAATTCATGCGGCATCAGTGCATCGCGTTTTTTAAAAATAAATATTCATCGAATTAAAATTAAGGAAATTAAGGAAGAATATGGGAAAAGTTAAGGAAAATGCCACAAAACAAGGCCAATTATGCAAAAAAAAAAAATAAATAAATAAAAAGATAAAAAAAAAACCCTAAACCAACACATAACAAAAAACAACCCAAAAGCTCCCATCAAAACTACTTACATTGTTGCATCTGTGTGGACACCCATCTGCACGTGTGTGCGCATGTATGTATGTGTATCATCATCTTCTCATGCAATATCATCTGTATGTGTGTTTATATATTTATATTTTATTTACATCTTATGCTATTTTTTCATGTTTAATTGTAATCATAAGCATTTATAGCATTGACTATGTATTTATGGATATTATATACACATATACATGTACGTATACGTCAGTGGGGGGTGATCCTACTTCGTGGATTTCGATGGTCGCGTGGGGATCTCGGTCCCAATTAACCGTGGAAAGTGAGGGATCCCTGTATTGTAAACAATTCAATTAACTCAGCTTAAATATCTCAAGCTATGAGACATTTTAAAGCATATGAGACAATCCAAGTGCTGATTGGTGGCATGAGCATCACACTGATTTTGACATATGTTTTTATATATATATATATATATATATATATATATATATATATATATATATATATATATATGACTACAAACTGTCCAATTTAAATCTTTTGTTGAATATCACAATTGTACCTTTCTCTGTTAAGGGCAGTGGTGGTCTAATGGTTAGGGCGCAGGATCGCTGATCCTAAGGTTGGGGGTTCGAGTCTCCACAAGGTTGTCACTGTCCCCCCCCAGTGCAGCTAACTGGGTTATCAAAGGCGGGCCATGTCTCTCATTGTCTATGGTGAGAGGCATGTAAAAGAACCATTGCTGAGTTTCGTAAAGAGTAGTTTCTGTCAGTCTAGGAACCACCACAGCCGTCTCAGCCAGCTGAGCCACCGTGGAAGGGACCTAGGCCTAGAGAGTGGGGATCAGCCAACGTGAACTGTCTCTTGCTATACAAAAACACTCAGCGCAGGTGAGGAGAAATAACTCTTCACTATCTTCGAATTTGAAGAATAGAGCCATCACCTTTCTCTGTAGAAGCTGTGTCAGCTGTGTAGGTTAAAAAAAAAACCTTGGCCAGTTGGCCCTAAAAGTTCTACTTTTTATTATTATTCATCAGAATCACACAAAAGTTTGCAAGTGTGTACTATGTAATATGATGAATAATTCCCTGGAAACATTTTTTTGTTTGTCTTTGCATTTTTCACCAGAACAGGAATTATTGCCATTTCCCACTATTTAGCCAGATGTGAATGCATCAAAGATGTGGTGGTGTAGCTCAGTTGAGCTTGTTTCATATTATTATACAGTGTATGATGAACCAGTAGTGGCTCATACAAGGTAAAAAAAATACATTTTGGAAGGATGTAGCACAAAGCACTGGTGCCATTGGAGAAAATAAGTATCTTGTATCATAAGTATCATGTGGCATTGGAGAAAATAAGTATCAAGTACTATTAGCTAGCTAACAAATGCTAGTACAAAGTCAGAGCTTTGTAAATACTTTTTACACATATCGCTACAATATACATGTGGCAAGTGAAACTAGTTACATCTCAATACACCTTTTGCTAAATTGCATTGGTGGGTCAAATTCTTGCATAATCTAAATTTTACTCTTGAAAATATATCAGCTACATCAAAATGCAATCATTTGAAGCAAGGTTTAATCCCAAAAATGCAGCTGTAGAACATCTCAAACAATTCAATTAACTCAGCTTAAACATCTCAAGCTATGAGACATTTTAAAGAATATGAGACAATCCAGTGCTGATTGGTGGCATGATGGTGAGCATCACACTGATTTTGGCTTACATCTCTTCACCAACACATGTGGCATGGAGGCACAGTGGTAAGCACGTCCACAACAAGAAGGCCTAGTTCAATTAATGGGCTCGAATGGTTATGTGAAGAGCTTGCGTGCTGTCCCCATGCTTGCAAGGGTTTCCTTCTGATACTCCGGTTTCCTCCCACAGTCCAAAAACATGCACAGTAGGCTGTTAGAAAATCGCCCCAGGTGTAAGAGTAAGTGTAAGTAGTTGTGTGTGCGTGTGCGTGTGTGTGTGTGTGTGTGTGTTGGCCCTGTGATGACCCAGTGAGCTGTTCAGGGTGTATCCCACCCTGGCCAAAAGTTGGCGGAGATGGGTGCCAGTCTCCCTGCAACTCTTAGTAGATATGAACAGCTTAGAAAATTAATTAAATTAATAAAGGAATCTCTTTAACGAAACACTTGATCAAAGTTCTTTGACTTTCACTGCATCCTCATGTCAACCAATCTCTTTTTTCCACTTCTTCTTCATCTCTTCTGGTCCCTGAGTGAGACAGCTGGTTGAATGCCTGCCCATTCCCAGGCCTCCATGTCAATACAAAAGGGGCAGGAGAAAGTGAGGGAGAAAAAATGTAAAACGGAAGAAAAAACCCCAAGAAGTAACGACAGCTGCAACCGTTCCAAGAAAATGCCAAGTGATGCCATGTCATCGAAGCCCAGTGCTTACTATTAGCACTCCGTTCTAGATCTTTACTTCATTTCCGTGCAGCTGTCACCCTCTCTCTGGACTACTTATTCCTAAAAAAAAATAGTCTACTTACAAAATACTGAATAGAATAGTAATGTATAGAAGGAAGCTCTGCTTTAACCAGAAATAGTAAGTGTCTTTTTTTTCAAATCAAAGTTTGGTTAATGAATGAATACCGGCACAGCAGGGTTGGAAAATGAAAATACATGGACACTAAGCATGGACTAATGTTTCAGTGAGTGTTTATTAGCAAGCAGATATGCTATGCGTAGATTTTTCTGTTAAAGGAGTGCAAGTCAGAGCTAAAAGTGGCACAAACACGAAAAGGACATGCTCTTAAAACATGATCCTGGCACCTGGACGTGTTTTCTTCCAAGTTATTTCCACTGGTGACGTACTAGCATCCTGTTACCCAGTTACTATGTGCACACACACACACACAACTATTTCTATTACTACTACTACTACTACTACTAATAATAATAATAATAATAATAATAATAATAATAATAATAATAATAATACCGTATTTGACATAAGTGCCCAGTGTGCTTTAAAAATGGAGTGGGTGGGTGCTTATTGAAATGTTACCAGCGAAGTGGAACAGTAAATGCTTATTACCATCGAGGTGGAAAACATCACTAATAACAGAACAATAAAAAAGTTTTACTGGTATTTGGATTATTCATTTTGTGGTATCAATCAAACTACTTACATGAAAGCTGAAAATAAACAGACAACAGCATAACTTGTTAACAAAAGCCTCCTTACTTTTCTCTCCTGGTGTTGTTCCTTTAAACATTTTCCCGGAAGTAAAATCAACACGAATGACAACTTTAGCACATGGCATGCTGAACCAAACAACACGAACATAAACTAAAGCATATGGCCAGGAACGTCTTTAAATTTATGAAGTTAGTGAGCAGGAAAATCGGGTGAAAAATACTCATTACTACTTTCTGATAGGTCCATATCTGGCTCATCACGCCATTCATTCAGAGCGTCCCATAGTTTTGCTGTAGCAGTTTCTAATGGTTCATCGGTTGTTTGACATTTACCAAGAGAACACAGCAAAATATTTTCCTTAATTAAAGCACGGCAGAACAATCAAATGTGTTGTTACTGATGAACATCATAGACATTCCCCAGTGGCAGGGGGTCTTGAAATACCATGTAAACTCACTTGTACAGGCAGTGAACGCCTCATTTTACTGTTACAGAGACTGATCGAATAAAATTGGTAAGTTTGAGCTACGATTTTGCTCCCAGTACACATGGACGGTTTTTAGACACAAGATAAAAAACATTGGGGGGGGGGCACTTATTGGAACAGGATGCTTATAACACATATTTTCCTCATTTTTTGTTCAACTAAATTTCGTCTAAATTTTGATTTATTCGACTAAAGAGTCGACCACCAAGGTTCCACTGTATAATATAATATATACTATAAAGTATATTTATTGTATTCTATAAATTACTGTATTTTATAAATGATATCGTATCACTCAGTGATATTTTTTACTTTAGTTACAGTCTGTAACATTCTTTACCTGGATTACTCTTCCATCTGCAGTCCCTAAGGTAGCCACTGTGTGTTCCTTGATAGGAACCACAGCAATGGAAGTGAGTAGAACTTTTCTAAAGCGGCCGCTGAACCAGTCTTTACGTGGATTGGTTCCTTTAATCTCCAACCTGTAGCCTTTGTCATGCTTCCCACAGCCAAATGAATCACCAACCGAGCTCTATAAAACAAAACAAACAAATAAAATTCCGATATGTTAAATACCATGAATACCACATATAATCAGCAGCACACGTTTCACTGGCATGGTGGTCTGTTATGTCCACCATAGATAATGAACTGCTTCAGAGAAGAAAAAAATGGAAAAAACATTTTTGTCTCAGAATCTACACTCCAGAACAAACCATTGCATAATGGTGCTTGGCCATGTGTCTTCTCCAATAGCACTCCAATCTTCCCTGCGACATTCAGACTGTTGTGCTCCCAGATGGCATGAGTTCATGAGAAATTGGGAGGAATGTGGAACTCTCCTGCTGTTCAGCTTTCTTTGGCTGTGAGCGCCACAACCTGTGGAGTTTGGTGGATGATCCAGTATTTCCTACATAGTTTTAATGACACATGCAGCATTCTGCTCCCTAAATGATTCAGTAAGTAGCTTTTATAAATGCAGAAAACCTCCAAGAGTTCAACACATGACAAAATTAAACTCTCTAATTTCATGTTCAGGCAAAAGGAAACCAGTGTAAAACAATTTTTATCTGGAGCCCTTGTAATTACAACCAAGCATTTGAGGGTCAAGGGCACAGCAATGCCACTTCATGAGTGGTGGAATCTGAACCCACAACTCACTGATCACCAGCTTAGCATCTTAACTATGGACTGATCACTCCAGTGCACATGTTGACTAGGAACATGCAAGTGAGCTGTTTATATGTTCACATGAATTGGATCAGGCATTTCACTAAAATGATCATGCAGTGGACACAGCAGGTTGCTCAATTATTAACCGTGACAGCGTTATTAAGGCTGCTGTGATTTAAATTAATAATCTGTGTGTATTTCAAGAAACAGAAACAACTAAACAGATGCTGTTAATAAATATCATAGGCTAATATAAACATAATTTTCAGAAGAAAAAAAAACATTTTATTTAAGAAGGTATGTCGGAATGAAAACTGAAGATGAAGGTACGTTCTCCAGAAATGGGAGGAATCAAATGATCCTTATGCTGAAGCAGGTGGGACTGAATTAATGCCTGGCAGAAGTGGATGAAACTGATGAAGAAAGCTACTGGTAAGAATTCTTTCAGTAACAAAAGATATTGGTAAGAATTCCATTGGGGAAAAAGAAGGATTGGTAAGAATTCTTTTGGGAACAGAAGGGGTTCGCCAGAATTCATTTGTGAATAGAAAGAATTGATGAGAATTCTTTTGATAGCTTATGGAATTAGCCAAAATTCACTCAGGAGAAGGAAGCGACTTATCAGAATTCCGTCAAGAGTAATGCAGAGCTATTTCATGTCATGCCAGGATGTAAGATACCATAACTGATTAAACTTATGTTAATTCAAAATTACAATCAAACAACTGGTCAGTTTCAAATCAAACAATAAAAAAGAACTCATCAGGAGATGGTATACTCCCAGCCTCAACAGGTGAGAAAATATGAATTTCACAAATTCAAAAATATCAAAAGCCACACCTACACCACCCAATAGAAATAAATTGCAAGTTTGATGCAGAAATCTCAATCGGTTTTCAAGTTTTGGCCTAAAATTTAAAATATTACCGATGGACATACCGATGACTATATGCCCAACCATTATATGTGTCAGGGGAATAAAAACAGAACTATTCAGATTGTTCATAATGACACCTTCCCATCGAGCAAAGGCTTTATCCAGTGAATGAATATGTGTGTGTGTGTGTGTGTGTGTGTGTGTGTGTGCGGACACCTTTAGACTTTTTCAATTAAAACTTGCTTTTTAAAAGTCCAAACCACCTGCCATCAACAGTGGAGGATGCGGAAAGTCAAGGCTGGTCAAGCTGTCACAGGACTAGGCATGAAGAACAAGGAGTCATCAATTATTAATGAAACCAGAACCTGGCACCAGCAACCATGACTAAAGGGCTCAACCAAGTACAGCAAGCAGGCGGTTAATGATTAAGGGTGGGATCAGCAGCTCAACTGGTGTATTGTTACATTGTAGAATGGCAGCGGCAACACTAGCACAATAGAGCTCATCACAGGGCAAGAGAAATGTAGTTTACCCCCTGCTAGTCAAGCTGGGGAAGACAGAGAGAGAGAGAGAGAGAGAGAGAGAGAGAGAGAGAGAGAGAGAGAGAGAGAGTAACAACACAGGAGGCTGCATTACTTATAACATCAATCCCATAATTCTTTTCAGAGAATTCTTTTCACTCACATAGTATCTCAGTGAGTAAGACATATGAGTCAGAGCCATGACTGCACTCAGAGCAAAACTCATGGCTTGATCTGAAAGCTCATTTCAAAGGGGGGCTTTGAAGTTACAAAGAACAATATAGGCAGGTGATAAATCAGGTCAGAAGAGCAATGGGGCCCGTTCTCGTTACCAGTGCGAGTGGGGTATGAACCAGCCAAGGACACTCTTACTACATAACAGACCGGTGAGAGAGAGTGAGACAGACTAGAGAACCACAAAACTGATTCATCAGATTCAGCATGATGAGCAAGGCAGAGGAATTTCTGCCGTATATAGCTTCGTCTTCACTGTGATAAGAGGTGCAGAGAGACATGTAAGGATAGAATGTTTGCTGTGGACACCAGTCTGCTTTGATGCATCTTCTGTTTGCTATGTTATGTACAAATTGGTCTCTAATATTAAAATTTCACCCCAAGACAACGGTAAAAGCATTAGTGATGGTCACTGCACAGATCAAAAAAGGAGAAAAATGTGCATTCCTCCCCTCCTGCATTGACAAAGTAGTGGATCAAGGGTTGGAAATGAAAAACAAGCATATTGTTTTGACAGACTTCAGTGGCTATTACTCTGAGATTTTCTCCACTGAGGCAGGTCAGTCTCAGAGGGACTGATGTCAAACAGCATTCGTAAATTATTGGGTTTCATGTTTCTGTCTTTTTATTCTTTAAACATTTTGTGAATTTTATATCAGATTTTTTTTAATGAATTTCTTCTCTTGCAATCACGCAGCATCATATCACCAAGATGTTCATTTCCTCAAGGATACATGTGTGTCATTACAGTATAGCATGCTCGTCATCTTTCTTTCATGCTTTCTAAACCACACATTCTAAAGTGGAAACATGGGAAAGCATCGGAGATAAACCTCTGAATGGCAGATCCTAGCTACTATATTATGTGCACTCAGGAAATGCTACAGGGTTTGTTTTACATAAAATTTTAGGCTATACAAATTTATGAACTAAACAAGAGCAAGGGGAGCATTGCAAATAATGGTTTGCATGTCTGCTTCACATCCAGAAGGTCTTGGGTTCCAATCCTGGGCTCAGCAGGGGCGTATCTGTGTGGGGTTTGCATGTTTTCCCTGTGCTGGCTTGGCTGTTCCAAGTTAACCCTCGGTGTGATTGTGAATGGTTGTGTGGTATTGGCCTTGCAATGGACTGGCCAGGGTGTACTGGGCCATTACCACGGTGTTGGCTGAGATAGGCTCCAGCCTCTCTGTTTCCCTAGTAAAATTAAGCAGTTTGGCGGATAGATAAACAAGAGCGACAAGGAGAGCGCGAACCTCAGCCAAGCCCAGCAATCCCCTATATGAATCAACATGTCAAAAGTTGTCCTATATCACAATGTTAATGAATGCCTTAAAAAATTCTGGGATCAAGAATTTAATATGGATCATTAAGGGAGTTTTTGTTGTCCTGTTACAAACTCTGACAGAAATTTCATAAATGAAACATAACTGGGCAGTGGTAGCCTAGTGGTATAGGTACTGGATCACTGATCCTAAGGTTGGGGGTTCAAGCCCCACTCACCACAGGTTGTCACTGACCCCCCAGTGCAGCTATCTGGATTATCAAAGGCCGGCCATGTCTCTCACTGTCTATAGTGAACCGTTGCTGACTTTCGACAAAAGTAGCTGCAAAGCCATCGGCATGTTACCACCCTGGGATGGCCTGGTGAGCTGTCCAGGGTGTACTATGCCCTCGCCTGGAGTCGACTGGGATGAGCGCCAGCCTCCCTGCGACCCTAACTACGTACATTTTATTTGACACATGCATTTGAGTGTGTGTGCGCGCATCTGTGTGAATGTGCGTGCGTATGTATGTGTGTGTATTTATATTTTATTTACATCTTGTGCATTATTTTTAAAGTTTAATTGTTATTATAAACATGAATAGCATTAAATATGTATTTATTGATATTATATACACATATACATGTACGTATACATCAGTCAGAGGAGTCAATCCTACTTCGCAAAAATCAGCGGTCACGGGTGGTCTGGGTCCCCATTAACCACGGAAAGTGAGGGGTACTTCGTCTTATTATAAACAAATACGTATACCATTTGTGGTAGCCCTGAAAAAAAAAACCTTATCATCCAAGCTTTAAAGTTCTTAGTGGAAATCAACCCGGTTATATTTTCCCAAAGCCAAAGAAGCATGCAGGTATCAGATATTTTGAAACTTTGAAATCCCTGGGGCATGGTGTTATTACCCTGATGAAAATAAAGCTTTGCCATAATAGCCACAGTACAATAGTGCTTCCAGTGTAACATTCAGGGTGATTCATATTGTATTCAGAACAATGGACAGCTGATAGGGTTACCAAGAGCCATCTTTGACGTTTTACAGCTTTACGGTCTTCAGCGTCTCAACTGTGAGGCCAGATCTGGGTGTAAGGGGATCTGAATACAAAATTCCACATCCTCATGTTCATTGTTTTACCTTAGGCTAAAGTACAGTGCAGCAGAGATGCTGCTGCAGTTGTACACATTGGCTGGAGATTTCTGGGAGTGCAGAGGTATTAGAAATCATTGCAATTAGTTGCCTTCTGATTAAAATAACATGCCATTCTGACCTTGGGCAGCTCAGTCGAAGCTTAGTTTAGCAGTAGTGGTAGAAGTAGATGATATTTGAGGGTGAGCTCCACCTGCATGCTACAGAGCAACCCGACTCTGGTGTTGGTGGATTACTGGGTCATGAAGATCAGCAGTACGACGGTAATTAGAGAAGCGGGTAATATGGACGGATTAGAGAAGGGGGTGTAAAACTCTTGAGGCAGTTTAATGGTCTGCATTCAAATTCTGAATAACACACACACACACACACACACACACACACACACACACACACACACACACACACACATATAAATCAATGTGGGAATGATCAAATATCTGGATCTCAGCACAAGTCTATCTTTAAATTTTAAAATTTATTTTTAAATCATTTTTATTAATTTTAGGTTTGTTTTATTCAAAGGTATATTTTAGTTTATTCAGTGCGTCCTTCCAGCTCTATTTTAATTTTACAGTCAGCCAACATGAAATCAGAACTGACCTTTTTGTGCTTGTTAGCTCATGCCCTTGTTTGGATGAACATGATTACTCAGTACTAGTCACATCAATGGCAAAATTCCACTTTGTATGAAATTTTCTACTAAAATGCAGCAACGTTTTGAATAAGTACAGTCAAGTACAAAAGTGTTAAGCAGATGTAAATTAATGCTGTAGAGCAAGTATGCCCTTCATTTACATATAAATAATTAGATGAAATGTTTCTCGATAAAATAAAAACTAAATTAAGCTCAGTAAACATTACTAAACAACATAAAATTCACTATTTGATGCGCCTGTAAAAAATATAGCAATCTCAGGTACAGTTTGCCTGTCAGTTTTACTGAGCATATGGTACATCGAGCCACCATTCTCTTGGAGATTCTAACTAACACTCATTTATTTATTTGCATGTACACCCCAGCAGCCCTCATGTTGTGTGATATAGAATTTTCTTTATTAACATACAAGAATGCTTTCTATAACATTTAATTTTGTGCCCAGAAAACTAATGTTTGAAAATCAAAAATAGTTTAGTACTGACTCACGATTGGAAAGTGAGCCTGTAACTGATGGGAAAGATAGCATATACCGCCCTTCCTTCCATCATGGGTGTTAACAAATTGGTGAAAAATATAATCTTGTCCAGGTGAAGGTGAACATGAGTATGCTGGGGGGAGGGGTGGTAGTGGTGGTTGGATGGGATGGTATGCTCAGAGTTGTCTTGAAATTAACTACAAAAAATATAGATAATGAATTAACCATGTACCAGTGCTTTTTAAAACTTGTAACTCCACCAAAGTTAGAAACATAGCTGCCACGACTAACGACGTATTCTGTTGTATAACTGTTGTGTTTAAACAAATACAGTTTGAGTGGAGATCACTAATTCAATGCCACGATAGATACTCACTTTGGATGGGTTAAATACAGAGGAAATCATTTCTTTTACGGTATAATACATTAATGAATTAATTTTCTGAACCACTGGATCCAAATTAGGGTCGCATGGAGGCTGGTACCCATCTCAGCCGACTCGGGGCGAGGGCAGAGTACAACCTGGACAACTTGCCAGGACATCACAGGACAGAAACACTCTGACGGCTATGCAGCCTACTCTTTATGAAAGAATGGTTGTATTACATGCCTCTCATCATAGACAATGAGAGACATGGCCAGCCTTTAATAACCCAGTTAGCTACACTGGGGGAACAGCAGTGACACCCATTGGCAGTGGGGCTTAAACCCCTAACCATGGGATCAGGAATCCAGCACCTTACACCACTGTCCTGGGATAATACAGTACCTATATAAGAAAAAAAAAAACTAATTAATTTTAAAAATCTGCAGCCATTTCACATTGAGGCAGCGGAGTTGGCTAAAAACAATCTTCTAAAATGGTCTCTACAAATGTCTGCCCATGTTTGTTTCTCTCATCTAATCCACATATCACTTTTCTTTTTCGTCTGGTTCAGACTGGAACAAACTAAAAATGCCCTTTGATGTTTTGCCACAACCTGCTGCTATACACCTTCGAGGCATGAGTACTGAACCACAACAATTAAAGGTCTAAAGTATGCATCAACTGAAATGCTTGTGTTCGCTCTGTTTACATTTGCATTGGATGCCAGTGAATTTCAGGTCGGAGCGCGTGTCCCTGCCTACGCCACATGCAGAAATCAGAACTGAGAGTTTGGGAAATTCTGCTGTCTTGATCTCTTGGCCACAGATTTCTGTTGCATCATCAGAAGTCAATGTCCAGAAGATGGTTTATTAAACGTCAATATCACAAAGCATATAACTGTGTCATTCAGTTTTCCAATGAGCTGAGAAGTTCTTCTTGTGGACATCTTATAATATCACAAGACCAACAGATAGAGAAAACAAAACTCAACTCCCTACTGATTTTCAGAAAGAAAGCTTTTCATATCTGTATATTCAACACACCAATTAGTTTCAATTTTACAGTAGCCACAACAGGGTCTTGCAACAATTTTCACTTCCTAGACTAATTAACTCAAAAGAACGCAAATAGCATTCATACACAGATGGCTTTATCGTATAAAAAAATAAGACACTAGACAGCCTCAAATAATTTCATTGTTAAAATGCATTAAATTTCACTTCACATCCAGAAATGTCTTACAGAAAAAAAAAAAATTACATATTGAGTTGCATAACTGGGGTCAGTATTTTCCACAGTTTGTATTAATGCACTTACTTATCAAGTTGACTAGGCAATGACAACTGAGCTTTAACTTGCCCAGGGTGATAGCTAGTGAATGTATAATTTCTCCTACTCTGAATTTGAGAACAATCAATATTTACATGGAGAAAAACAAGCTTGGATCGGCTCTGTATTTATTAGATCCTTAATGAATAACTATTTTCTCCCTGATTCATGTTCAGTATGATGTCATTCTTCAATTTAAAACTGAGGAATTACAGAGGGATAATAGAACAGTTGAAGATATACAATAAATGCACCTGCAACCAAGAGAGGGATGGTAAAAACTGACTGGTGTTGCTTTTCTGCATCCCACCATAAAAATATGTCAAATGATACAGGGGTTTCTGACAAATTTACAGCTCTTTTCATGGCCATCCATCTATTTAGAGCAGCGCAAATGAAAGAGGGATAATGCAGCCATCAAGATGCGTGGTTGAACTCTTTATCATTTACTGTTACAGTGTGAAGCTATTTGGGGCATTAAAATAAAAACTTCCGTTTATTAGAGTGGACAAGATGAGTCGGGAATGCAGCCTTGAGGCGGGGAGGGGGGCACTAACCAGTGTCTCTCCCCCTTATGCCGGTCCCAAGCCCGGAGAAATGCAGAGGGTTGCGACAGGAAGGGCATCCGGCGTAAAACTTTTGCAAATTTACAAAATGCAAACAATAAACACAAATCTCGTACCGGATCGGTCGAGGCCCGGGTTAACAACGACCGCCATCAGTGCTGTTAGCCAACAGGGTGCTGGTGGAAATTGGACTACTGTTGGTCGAAGACGTCGAAGAAGGAGAGGCAGGAGGCGTGTCCGTAGGCAGAGAGAAAAGAGGAAAAGCACGAGTCTAAGACTGAGAGTAGGGACTTTGAATGTTGGAACTATGCAAGGAAAAGATAGAGAGCTGGTTGACATGATGCAGAGGAGGAAGGTGGACATACTGTGTGTTCAGGAGACCAGGTGGAAAGGTAGCAAAGCTAAAAGCTTAGGAGCAGGGTTTAAAATGTTTTATCATGGTGGGCATGGGAAGAGAAATGGAGTAGGAGTCATCTTGAAGGAAGAGTTGGTCAGGAATGTTCTAGAAGTGAAAAGAGTGTCAGACAGAGTGATGAGTCGCAAGTTAGAAATTGAAGGTGTGATGTTCAATGTTGTTAGTGCTTATGCCCACAGACAGGATGTGAGCTAAAAGAGAAGGAGAGATTCTGGAGTGAGTTAGATGAAGTGATGCAGAATACCCCCAAATGTGAAAGAGTGGTCATTGGTGCAGACTTCAATGGACATGTTGGTACAGGCAACCGAGGGGACGAGGAAGTGATGGGCAGGTTTGGTATCCAGGACAGGAACACAGAAGGACAGATGTTGATCGATTTTGCAAAAAGGATGGAAATGGATGTGGTAAATACTTTCTTCAAGAAGAAACAGGAGCATAGGGTGACCTATAGAAGCGAAGGTAGGAGCACACAGGTAGACTACATCTTGTGTAGGCGATGTAATTTGAAGGAAGTCAGCGACTGCAAAGTAGTAGTGGGTGAGAGTGTTGCCAAACAGCATAGGATGGTGGTATGCAGGATGACACTGATGGTTCAGAAGGTGAAGAAGGCAAAGGCAGAGCGGAACACAAAGTGGTGGAAGTTGAAAAAGGAAGAGGGTCGTGTTGTCTTCAAGGAGAAGTTGAAACAGGCTTTGGGTGGTCAGGAAGTGCCTCCAGATGACTGGACAACCACAGCAAATGTGATCAGGGAGACATGTAGGAGAGTACTTGGTGTGTCCTCTGGAAGGAAAGTAGATAAGGAGACTTGGTGGTGGAATGAGGAAGTGCAGGAGTGTGTACAAAGGAAGAGGTCAGCTAAGAAGTGGGACATTGAGAGGACCAAAGAGAGTAAACAGGAGTATAAGGAGACACAGCGTAAGGCGAAAGTAGCAGTGGCTAAGGCCAAACAGAGGGCATATGATGACTTGTATGATAGGTTGGACAGTAAAGAGGGAGAAAATGATCTATACAGGTTGGCACATCAGAGAAATAGAGATGGGAAGGACGTGCAGCAAGTTAGATTGATAAAAGACAGAGAGGGAAATGTATTGACTGATGACAGAAGTGTGCTGAGAAGATGGAAAGAGTACTTTGAAGAGCTGATGAATGAGGAAAATGAGAGAAAAAAAAGAGTAGAAGAGGTGACCATTGAGGAGCAGGATGTAGCAAAGATTAGTAAGGGTGAGGTGAGGAGGGCACTGAAGAGGATGAAGAATGGAAAGGCAGTTGGTCCTGATGATATACCTGTGGAGGTATGGAAGTGTCTAGGAGAGGTAGCAGTAGATTTTCTGACAAGAACATTTAACAAGGTCTTAGAGAGTGAGCAGATGCCGGAGGAATGGAGGAGAAGTATGCTGGTGCCCATTTTTAAGAACAAGGGAGACGTGCAGAGTTGCGACAACTACAGAGGGATAAAGTTGATGAGCCATACGATGAAGTTATGGGAAAGAATAGTGGAAGCTAGACTAAGGGCAGAGGTCAGCATTTGTGAGCAACAGTTTGGTTTCATGCCAAGAAAGAGCACCACAGATGCAATGTTTGCTTTGAGGATGTTAATAGAGAAGGACAGAGAAGGTCAGAGGGAACTGCATTGTGCCTTTGTGGATCTGGAAAAAGCATATGACAGGGTGCCAAAAGAAGAACTGTGGTATTGCATGAAGAAGTCTGGAGTGGCAGAGAGGTATGTTAGAGTGGTGCAGGACATGTATGAGAGATGTAAGACAGTGGTGAGGTGTGCTGTCGGCGTGACCGACGAATTCAAGGTGGAGGTGGGACTGCATCAAGGATCAGCTCTGAGCCCCTTCTTGTTTGCGATGGTGATGGACAGGCTGACAGACGAGGTTAGGCAAGAATCTCCATGGACTATGATGTTTGCAGATGACATTGTGATCTGTAGTGAGGGCAGAGAACAAGTGGAGGAAAATTTAGAGCGGTGGAGGTATGCCCTGGAAAGGAGAGGAATGAAGGTTAGCCTCAGAAAATCAGAATACATGTGTGTGAATGAGAAAGACCCAGGAGGAATGGTGATGATACAGGGAGCAGAGATAACGAATGTGGAGGATTTTAAGTACTTATAACCCAGTTAGCTGCACTGGGGGGACAGTGTCAACCTTGTGGAGAGTAGGACTCGAACCCCCAACCTTAGGCTCCAACACCCTATACCACCAGGCCACCACTGCCCCTCGACATTTTAACAAGATAAAGAAAAAAAATGCATACAAACATCTGGTTTGCGGCACTGTAGAGCAATCACTTGCACTTGAGCATAGGAGATTAAAAGACATTTTTCCTCTTTGATAATCTAATGTTCTGTCATGACTGATGGTACAAACTGTGCCTTTAAATGAACTAGACGCATGCGGCAGATTCTTTGTTACAGTAACTATTCATAGAAATCCTCTACTCTTAATTATGGCCAAGGAAAATTAGTTTATTTTGCAAGTCTATACATATTTTTGAAAATTCAATTCAGCCAAAATGTAACAATCTTTACAGATAACTGTCAACAAGGACACACAGGTTTTTTTTTTTCATAAATGTACACATCATTATGTCAGTACAGTGATAACACACGGTTATAAATTACATTTAGGGGTCAATGAATTCCCCAGACATATTAAATATGCATGAAATATGGTGTTATCTGTTGCAAATAAAATGAAATCTGCTACAAAGTTTCTCTGATACCATTTGCTCACTCCTGTCTATGAGTGTCTATGATCCAGGCACAATGATATGAGTAAACACTTTTTTGTTTTTCTTAAAATTGTACACCTTGCTCTGTTTCCTAAAACTTGATCTTTGACCTTTCTACTCTCCATGTACCATTACACTGCCAAATTATCACAGTCCCACAGCGGTCTTGATATTTTATTTGTTACTGTAAACAGATGCAGAACAAAGACAATATGCAAATCAGACAAATAAGAAATACAAAGCCTGTGAGCTGGGGTGGTTCCATTGGAATTCCTTTGTATTCGGCACCAATTAACTGATACTAAAAGATAAAAACACATCAGCTATTCAATGGTGAATGTCTGTTTTCCTTTCGGCTTTTTCCCTTTTACTTGGGAGTTCCCACAGCGAATCATCTGATTCGCACGTTTGATTTGGCATAGGTTTATATGTCGGATGCCCTTCCTGTCACAACCCTTTTAACAAGGGACAAAAACACGCTGACAGCTTTGCAGCCTACTCTTTACGAAAGTCAGCAGTGGTTCTTTTACATGCCTCTCACCATAGACAGTGAGAGACATGGCTCACCTTTGATAACCCAGTTAGCTGCTGATAACCTGTTTAGGGATGATAACCTGTTTAGCTGATAACCCAGTTAGGGGGGGGGGGGCAGTGACAACCATTGTGGAGAGTGGGACTCGAACCCCCAACCTTTGGATCAGGGATCCAGTGCCCTATACCACTAGACCACCACTGCCCCCAGCTATTCAATGGTGAATGAATACCTTAAAAGGTGCCAAAACATTCTTCCCGTAAGTATTTAAGTCACTAAGTAGCAAGTCAGCTTTCATATCATCATCAATAGCATAGTATATTGTATATTGTGAATTGTGGCGTAGTGGTTAGCCCGTCCACGTCACAGCAAGAAGGCATGGGTTCAATTCCTTCCTCAGGCATTTCTGAACAGAGTTTACATGTTCTCCCCGTGCTTGCATGGGCTTCCTCTCTAGGTACTCGCAAAGCTACTTTAAAAATAGTTGATGATCATGATTAAAACAGTGGCATTTATCTGTTTTTGAATTCAAATTACTCAATTACATTCCTCTTGTTCTTCAGATAACTGACTAATTTAAATAGAATGTCGCAAAATTTAGCTCCTTATAACTTAACTCAGTCATTCATTTCTGAACCACTTAATTCTAATGAAACTAACCAAGTCGATTTCTTCATTTTCTCTCCTAGCCCTTTTCTGACAACTATTACGCTTCTTGTTTGAGCTACAGCCTTTTCATTTCTCAGAGCTAAAACTGGCCTGTGTGAATTAATACCTGATGCGATGTGACAGGTTCAGTTCAGTTCATTTTCTGTAACTGCTTAATCCTAATTAGGGTCGCGGGGGAGATGGTACCCATCCCAGCCGACTCTGGGCAAGGCCAAAGTACACACTGGACAGCTCGCGATGTGATGGGTGATAAATGTAAATATTGTGAAAGTTTTTTGTTACTTTCAGTGCATGGTGTCTTCTTGCTTGCCTCAGCTCTCATGTTCATTTATAGGAAATACAATCTTTCTTTTTCAATTACGTACTGTATTTTCTGGGCCATAAAGCGCACCGGATTATAAGGTGCAACATCAACACTCTATACACACGCACACACATGTGGGGCAGTGGTGGTCTAGTGGATAGGGCGCAGAATAGTTGATCCTAAGGTTGGGGGTTCGGGTCCCCACAGGGTTGTCACTGTCCCCCCCCAGTCCAGCTAATTGGGTTCTCAAAGACGGGCCATGTCTCTCACTGGTGAGAGGCATGTAAAAGAACCATTGCTGACTTTCATAAAGAGTAGGCTGTAAAGCCATCAGTGTGTTTCTGTCTCTTGCTAAAAAAATGGGTTGTGACAGGAAGGGCATCCGACGTAAAAACCTATGCCAAATCAAATGTGCGAATCAGATGATTCGCTGTGGCGACTCCTGAGAAAAGGGAAAAAAAAGCCGAAAGAAATATATTTATGTGTATGTATATATATATATATATATATATGCACACACACACACACAGGTAGGAATGTCATTGACAACCGGAATATCGCCGATATAATTATGTCGATCGATAATCGATACGTATAAAATGGATATTGATACTTCTAACGTTATAGCTTCCTGTGTTCATGACAGCGTCTGTAGTAAATGCCATTTCAATGACACCCCAAGTGAATGGTACGTCCCGCTTCTCTGTATGGTAAATGATACGTCCCTGTACTAGTGTGCCGTCAGAGCGCGTGTTTTCAACAGCACGGAACATTTTGAACAAGAAGAGACACTTATCACCAGATAATGCAGATATGTGCATCTTCTGAATCTATACATCTATTTTCGATTCACGTGACTGTGACACTCAGCGGAGAGCCAATCCTTTCTGTACTCCACTGTGTGGGCGGGTCCGATAGCTTCAAACTCCAATTTTATTGGATTATAACAACAGCCACAGACTGCGCGTGTTGTTTGAGTAAAGAGATAAATTTCCCTCGTTTTGATCGACTCATTTCCACGAAGCCAAGCACAGCTGGCAAGCAAACACAAATGGACGGACATGGAAAAACTTCAACCCGCAGACCAGCTGATTGCCAAAACTTGGGACGCGCTTCCTGTCATATAAACACTGCAGCGTGTGAGTCCAACACAGAAAGGATTGGTCTCAGCTTTGCGCCAGAGTGACGTGGCATTGAAAGTAGATTAATAAATTTGCATCATCTCCTGCTTGGCCTTTTAAGATGCTGGCGCTGCCGGCAGCACAAACAACTTCCGTACGCAACACTCGCACTGCATTGCCATGAATCATGCTTCACCACTTTTGCGGTCATCAAGTCGATCAGAAGAAACTCGCATAGGTCGTAAGTCGACGACTCACTGTATTCAATGCATTATACAAACTACTGTAATATATCTTAGTCTGTTCTATTTAATGCATTTATGGAACAGTACAGCAATATTCCAATGTATCAATGTATGTACCAATAATAGGTTTTCAATGACACCCCTACACACTGGGATCCCTCACTTTCCGCGATTAACTGGGACCGAGATCGCCACATGACAATCGAATTCCGCGAAGTAGGACCAGACCCCCCCCCCCCTGACTGACGTATACGTACATGTATATGTGTATTAAATATAATATATAATAAATACATATTCAATGCTATAAATGATTATAATAACAATTAAACATTAAAAAATAATGAATAAGATGTACTGTAAATAAAATCTAATTAAACACACATACAGATTGCCGTGCACGCACTCAGATGCGCACCTCACAACAATGTAACTAGTTTTGATGCGAGGTTTTGGGTTGTTTTTAGTTTTGTGTTTGTTTAGGGTTTTCTTTTTCTTTTTTTTTTTGCATAACTGGCCTTGTTTTTGCGGCATTTTCCTTAACCTTTTCCCGTATTCTTCCTTAATTTCCTTATTTTTTAACTCAATGAATATTTTATTTTAAAAAAATGCACCGAAGCCACATAAATTGAAGCGTGAAGTAGCGAGGGATCCCTGTATATATAAAATATTATACAAGTAAATTTGGTGTAGCCTAGATGACAAGCTAATTCGATTTAATTCGATTTTTCGACTTAAGTCATCTTTCCTGGAACCAATTAACGACATATGCTGAGGTATACCTTCATTATAATATTTTATTATCTATTATTTCCTCACGCATGGAGTCACAGATCAATAGAAATGGAGATTAGAAGTCATCCGGGTCATGACCTAAACTTCTCTCAGCCACGCCCCTTTAAAGCGACGGCGTTATCACAGTAACAAACATGGTGGTGCTCATTCGCAGCGTGAGTATTGTGTTTATTACAGAATGGAGGTCATTACTCTTAAGGAGCTGTATCAATGTAACTGTAAATTCAAGAAGGTTAATCTGAAGTCTCAAAGAGGAGACCTGTAGCAGTGCTTTATCCTGGTGATGAATGTGAGAGTCTCATTAAACCAGCTGAGCATCCTGAGATACAGAAGCATCCTTCTAACAAGACAGATAGTCAGTAGAGACGGAGATTAGGTGGAAAAACCGCTCACATATTACTCAGCAAGTCACCTGACTATGATAGCAGTCATGCTGATATTTGGACATAAAGCCCGGATCCCTAACTTACAAGCAGTTGACACCAATATTTAGCGATTGGAGTTCTTTGGTTTTGATAGAATTGATTGATTGAAACATATTTTATTCACCTAAGAAAGGTATTGGGCACAAGTTATCCAACTTATTGAAGCCCTCACCAAAAATAGATCATTTGGCTAATCCACCGACATGATGGTAAGCGCTGAATTAGTTTGCTTCACTTGGGTTTTGACGGTATCAGTGAAGAGGAGTCTCGCGGCCCTATCCACACATAAGGTGCACCAGATTTATAAGGCACATTGTCAAATTTTTTGAAAGATTAAAGGCTTTTAAGTGCACCTTATGGGCCAAAAAATACGATATGCTAAATTAAGGAATTATGCAAAAAAGCTCATCCTGAGACCCCATGGTCCTCATATGAGGACATTATATTTTCCCCCATCTACATTGCATGTTTTTATAAGATCCCAGTTTTCTCCCACAGACCAAAAATATGTACAGTAGGCTAATTGGCTGTTGCAAGTCACCCCTACATGCAAGTGTTGATGTGAATGGTTGTGTGAGTGTTGGCCTTGTGATGGCCTCGCTCGAGAGCTGACCAGGGTCTATCCCTCCCTTGTCCAGAGTCGGCTGAGATGGGCACCAGCCTCTCCGCACCCTAATTAGGATTAAACCGCATTGAAAATGAATGATTTTTTTTTTATTGATCTGTATACATTTAATCCACACATTGGGACCAGAACCGGACTGAGCTGTTAATTGGGCAGCTGCAGAAAAGAAAATCTTATTCATATCATGGATGAAACTTCCAAATGGATGAAGAAAATTTTCCAAAGGGCTCACTGACAGTGGTGTTATGAAGGTTTTGCTCCACTGGTATCACAAAGAAACTTAGCAGAGTATGATCATGTGATTTCAAAAATAGAGCTGCCCATACCTAAACAAAAATCATGAACAGATTTTGTAAACTGTGAGCTGGCCCTTTAGGAGCTGTTTATTGAACACTAGAAAAGGGGGGAAAATTTTTGAAAAAAACACATTTGCAGTTCATTCGTTTATCTTTAGTTACCGCTTTAGCCTTCTCACAGGGTCACATTCTAAAAAAAAACACCCAGAACAAATACAAATATGAGTCGTACATGTGGCCTAACAATGTGGTCAAACTCACTGCTTCAGCTTACAAAGTGTTTCATGGTGTACAGTACTAGAGCAGTAGTGTATACCAACAACGCCACACAAGCGTAAAAAATGATCAAATAAGAGAAGAGTATTAAAATTGTTCTGCATTTTCAAAGATATTCTTTCACTGTACCTTATAATTCTGCTTCCATGAGGAAATAAGACCAAACATAAATAAATTAATTAATTAATTAAAAAACCATACCTATCTAAAATAAACTTTCACCCTGATAAATAGTCTGCTCATGATCCAGATTCTTCAACACTCAAAACTACAGATCTCAGGTTCCTATGGTGTGATATCAGCCGTCTACAAAAAAAAGGCTATCTAGAGTCAGCAAGCTTTACTTACAAGAGACCTGCCAGTGAACACACTGTGTTTGGTGTTATGTTGTGTTATGAAAGTCACATAATGCTTTAAACTCTCTCTCATTTAGGCCAGATGTCAACAAGACACTTTTCATTGGCTGTAAATCTAGGAGCTGAGTGCAGCGGGTGTGTTTGTGTGTGTGTGTGTGTGTGTGTGTGTATAACTGTATACTCATACCAGACAAGACAAGTTTAGTTCTACAAAACACAACATGGGAGGGAGAGTTTCAACTGTGAACCGAGAACAAACAGAATTTCCTCCACACTCCTTAGAAAAGCCTGTTAAAACAAGTCCAACTCAGGTGTGATTTCACAGCAAATCTAATATGTGCATTTGTTTTACTACAAACTTAAAGCACAGTAAACATGCTTTAAATATAAGGGTAGGCAAAGAAGTGCTCTGTGGATTTAGCCTAGCTCTAGAGAGTACACGGGGTAGTGCCCTTTAGGCTGTTCCAACATGGAAGAAAACATGATAAGGCACCAAACGACCGGATTTAATGTGATTACATACCCCAATTTAATGAGTGCCTTCTAGGATACTCGTTGCCTTGATAGTGGTGTAAAATGAGTGGCAAAGCACTGTCTAGGCTTTTCAGACATCCTGTCTCCACTATGGTTAATATTTCATTGTATTTCACCATACCAAAAGCAAGGCATGTATAAATATGGATTTTCATACTCCGGCGATAAACATAATTTGAACTATATTAAGCTGTTAAAAAATTTAACTAATAATTGCCCAAATCGAGACAGCAATCAGGTGGTTGTTCTTATTTTTTATGATTTACCCTCTAAACACAATCCAGCCATTTTTTTAACAGCTTTGAAGCAATGCAGTAAAAAGAAAACAAAAAAAAACATGGCTGGAATGTGTAGAGAACAGAAACAAACAAACAAAAAAAAAGCAATGGATCATCGTGCCCAGTTTTCACACTT
>CM045733.1:41995000-42012500 GCA_024760905.1 Plotosus lineatus
GCTAAACTCAAAATTGGTTGTTGACGTCATATGTTAGCATAATACCTGTAGGCTAGTTTTCAAGTTAAGTGCAACAACAACAAAAAAAAAAAAGCCAAATTTGTGTAGCAACTTAAAAAACTTGTGAATGACTGCAAGTTTTTGCTGCATGTTTTGAACGTGTTGTCACATTTCTTTAGATGCCATCTTTATTTTTTTCTCAATGTGTTCAACCACAAGGTGATGTGTATGTAGTGAGTGGAAGAGTTTTATGTTATTGTGTCTCGCAACCAAATGCTCAACCAATCTGTGCAGTACACAGGTCTCCAGTTTGAGGCTAACACTGCAGGCAGCCATAGTCCTGGATAACAACACTGACTGTGCTCACTCGGTGGGAGGAGTATTTTGTTAATCACAGCAGTGCTAGCCAGTGAGGGTGTCTGTAAGGTCTTGTATGCAAAACAGAGTAGATAGCACAAGCCTATATCCATATTACGAAGCAGTTTAAAAAGATAGCCAATGTTGCACTTTCTGAGAAAGAATAGGTCACCTGTTGCATGATGATTTAAGGGATTAGGACTAGATCACATTTTGGAGGAAAGGGGTGGAGGAATTGAGCTTAAAGCATGCTGTAGTTTTATTAAGAAAGATATTTATATTCTATCTTGTCTTCCAGACAACAGGACATCATATAGGACAGGTGCAGTGTGTGTCTGTCTGTGAGTGAGTGAGTGAATGAGTGTGTGAAAGAGAGAGAAGTACTTAAAGTGTGACATCATGCACCTGAGTACCATCTGTCTGGTCTCCCCCAAACACCATAATGGTCCAGAGTCACGCAGGAGTAGAGCGTTACACTGTCTGTAAACATGCAGCTGCATCTATCCACCTGCTCAGACTGTGTGTGTGTTTGTGTGTGTGTGTGTGTGTTTGTGTGTGTGTTTGTGTGTGTGTGTGTGTGTGTGTGTTTGCGCGTGCGCACATAAGAGAGTCAAGCTGACTTCACAGACTGCACTGAAAAATTGCCAGGCAGCTCGCCTAACATTCCTGCACTCACATCTGCGTTCACTGTCTCAGACTCAGCCATGTGTACAATGTTACCAGGGTGAGGAAGAGTGATAGCGCAAGCAGGCAGGACACAACAGGCATGCTGCCTTTTATCCTTGTGATATTTGTTCCTCTGTAGTGAGCAAGAAACCACCCCTCAGCCAAGCCCTGACCTACAAACGACACTCGGTTTCGCCACTTTGTGCAAACACCAGCATGACAGTGCAACTGCACGCTAGCATGCAGGCTGCAGCTCGCCAAATGGCACTCTGTTGACACCACCATATAGAAACATAGATTCAAGGGTTACCAACATATCGAAATAAACATAAATTGATTTATTTAGAAAGGTCTTAAGAGTAGTGCAGGAAAAAAGTTTGCATCCTAGTTTGTGTAAATTTTACAGAATAATGTAAACGTACACTGATATTAAGTGGGCTAAAAGGAAACTGAAGCACTCTTCTACCATTTATGTGTCATTTTTCCTATTTCAGCTCTCTCTGAACCTTGCCTTTTATGGAATTATGTGGGTGTGGATAAATGTGCTGCATTCACATAGAATGCTTTTGCAAAAACAAAAAATTATAAGATTGCATAGGTATAAAATAAACTTAGATTCTGACACCACATCCTGATCAGGCAGATGAGGACAAGGAGGTTATTTTTTACCTGCAGTTTATTTGTGTGATTGCTTCTCATTTCCACCAAAGGCAAGCCTTTTGACAAGGAAGACTCCATTTGAGTTTGGAGATGATCCAGATCAAATTCTGAATGCAGAAATTTTTCAAATGATTTTTTAACATTGTGAGATAAGATAATTCTTGAACGTTTTGGTTCATATGAGGGATTGCTGGATTTGGTGGGGAGGTTGCGCTCTCTGAGTGCCCTGGTTTAGCTTAAATTTGACCTTGCTTTAATTTTGCTATATTAAAATCCGTTACTCTGTAAATTAGCCTGTTTATTTACAACTGGCTGATGTTTATTAACATCCACACTGCTAATCTTTTGTAAGCATCATATGTGCAACTACCTGATGAGCGTGAGTCATTTATTTAAGAATTGTGATTGAACATTAAAATACCAGACAAAGCAAAACAATGCAAAATCAATCATCCCAAAGTGTTTTGTTCTACTTTTAAAATCTCAATATAAAGAGAGCGAGCATTAAAACTCACATCGATCAGAACTCGCCTGGCTGGAATTGTATTACAACCTACAATCAATGAGGCTTCAGATTCAATTTAAAAGCAATCTGTGTGCTGTTTCTGCTAATCAATCCTAATCAGGTATTAATTCTGACTTTAGATATGTCAGCTACTTATTATATACAGTATATATGCCATCCTTATATGTCACATAAAGCTTGCTAATGTGCAAACACGACGACTTTTCAAGCGACGGGAATACGAGCAAGAGAAAAAAGATCATAACAACTAGTGATCACAACGCCTCTTTGCAACATAGGGATTTTAAAGCTGAGCGTTTATTATTCTGATAAGAAGCGATAAGAAAACAGGGTCGTGTAACATCTGCTCTGGACGTTGTTATAAACTCAACTGATGGCACCAGAATTTTCCTTTAAAAACCACACAATAAAAGTGTTTAAACTTAATTAGAAAGTTGAACCTGAGGCCAAACACGAGAAACAGGGATGCATATCCATCTGTATTTTCTCTCCTTTTGAATAAAGAACTTCTTGTGTCATTAAAAGCAAAATTGGCCCTGGTACATCAGCGGAATGGGAAGCGATAGATGATGCAGAGCGGATGACAGTGTTTAGAATAGAAAATATATGGAACAAAAATATTTAAGATGCTCGAATAGAGCAGGCCATGTTCCTGAAATGATGATGACTCGGGAGCACTGTGGACAGATGAAGAGCGAAGGCACTGAAAAACTGGAACAGACAAGTTCTGCAAGAGCAGAAGGGAAATAACTGCACTCTCTCAATCCATATGAAGTGTTAAATCTAGCCTTTCAGAGAGTCTGAGACACACAAAGGACACCTGGTGGGGTGTTTGAGGTCTCGGGGCTGTCCACAAAGATTCAGATAAGATAGCCGAGATGGAGTGGCAAGTCCAAACGGTTCAAAGACCCTGAAGCTTCCTCATAACCCCTAAGCAAACATACCCGAAGTCCAAAAAATGAAGCCGATGCTAACTAAGAAGTTAATACTCACTCTTCTATATTAATGCTCAGGAACGAACCAAAGTCTATGTTTCTGCAAACACAAACATGTGTATTAATTAAAGAATGAAAGATTGTACTCAAATATACTTTTTCATTCAGAGATACTGTATTAATGCTCTTCGAAAAGGTTCCTGTTCCAGAAAGCCATTGCTTTCAGCAACATCTATTTTTTTTTTATTTCTCCTAAAGTTAGAAAAAAGAGAAAAATTATACTAACTCGTGTTAACTGTTTTTTTTCTTTTGCACCATGGTCTAATGGTTGGGGCAGTGGTGGGCTAGTGGTTAGGGTGCAGGATCGCTGATCCTAAGGTTGGGGGTTCGAGTCCCCACAGAGTTGTCACTGTCCCCCCAGTGCAGCTAACTGGGCTATCAAAGGCAGGCCATGTCGCTCACTGTCTATGGTAAAAGGCATGTAAAAGAACCGTTGCTGACTTTCGTAAAGCGTAGGCTGCAAAGCCGTCAGTGTGTTTCTACGACCTGGAGAGGGATGGGCGCCGCCAGGCCAAATCTGCCCAAGTCTCGCCATGAAGGCGCCCCAACAGCATACCCAGATGTTAAGGGATAAGTGAAGTGAAGAAGTCTAATGGTTAGCATGTCCACTTCAGGGCCATAAAGTCCTAGGTTGAAGTAACAGGCTCAGTGTGAATGCTTCTGTGTGGCGTTTGCATGTTCCCTCTGTGCTTGTCTGAGTTTCGTCCAAAAGATATCTGCTTTAGGCCAACTGACTACTCTTAACCGCCCCTAGCCGCGAGTGTGAATGGTTGTGTATTGCCTTGTAATAGACTAGTAAGCTGTTTAGGGTGTGCCCCGTATTTAGTCGTATTTAGTGCCCCGTATTTAGACCCAGAGTCGGCTGAGATAGGCTCAAGCTTCCCCAAGACCCTGAATGAATGAATGACTATTAACAACATTATAAAATATCTCTTTCTACAGTAACAAATTTCTTAAGGTTTTTGCTTGTTTTTTGTTTTAGAATTTAGTGTTACAGGGAAAAAAAAAAAAAAGAATACATTCTAACCTATACTCAACTGTCCTATCATAAGAAACAACTCACCGGGTTTTGTAATAATATGCTCTTGAATTAAACTCCTCTCTGATGAAGTGTGTGATTATTTCACCAGGCTATATTTCATATTCAGTCAGCATCTCGTTAGCAGGCATGCTCATTATGCAGCATCTTTAGTGAGGCAGCTCATATGGAAATATACCTGTGGTGATTAACTTGCATAATCCTGTTCTGTTATGAATTTTGGGTAAGAAACGACCACCCATGCACATATATATTGACAGAGGCTCCTCTTGGAGTCGTCAGGAGATAAAGGCATGTTATTGATCTCCTGTGATTTAGTGACTGATCCAGTGATTGATCATGCTAATGGATGAAGGAGCCAAAAAAACCATGAGGTGATTTATGGCCACGAGAGAGAAAATGGGGCCAGTATTGAGACAAAAATGTCAGAGCTGGCATTTGAAAGTTTATTACATATATCGTGATCATTTATTAAGTCTCTAATTTCTATACAGTGCCTTATGTGAGGGCAGCACAGAAGTGTAGTGGTTAGCATGTCCAGCTCACAACAAGAAGGTCCTGGGTTCGATTCCCAGCTCGGGTGGTTATGTGTGGAGTTTGCATGTTCTCCCCATGCTTGTGTGTTTCCTCTGGGTACTATGGTTTGCTCCCACATTCCAAAAACATGTACAGAAGGTTATTGGCTGTTCCAAATTACCCCTAGGTGTGAGTGGGAGTATGAATGGTTGGTCCTGCGATGGCCTGTCAAGCTGTCCCGGGTGTACCCTGCCTTCGCCCAGAGTTGGCTGAGATACGCACCAGCCTCCCCATGACCCTAATTAGGATTAGGTGGTTCAGAGAATGAATGCCTCATGTGAAACAAAACTCCATGTGCAGAGAGGAGACGTTGAATTATTCTCTGGGGTTTTTTGTGTAAAGTGAGCGGGATGAGGGAAGGCAGTGTGAAGGGGCTGAGAACGGAGTTGGGGTGGAGATGGGGGCCAAGGTGAGGAATCAGTAAGTTTACATTATTGGAGAAAAGTCAAATTATTGTGTTAGTCTGACTAAAACTGGACTTTTAAAACACATGTCAACATGTTACTCTGACAAAAAATCGTACCAATCCACTTTCTGAATGTTGGACTAAGAGTACGAGATAGCTTGTTTGTAGCCAAGCTTTTATCTGCACGTAACCCCATTTAATCAGACTGAACTTGGACTCTGAGCATGCTCCTCAGTTCTGGCCATGAACTATGAAATTGAAGTATCAAAAGAAGCAACCCGAACAGATGAAAACACAGCAAGAAATTATTCCTAGAACTAATGATTTTTGAACTGTGGAAGGGACTAGGTTCATACTGTGCCAGCTGAAAAAGGTGAATATTTTGAAATACATGGACAATAGGACAAGAATAATGATTTGTGTCAAAAAAAAAAAAAAGTGGCAGAACATGAACACGGCTGGGTCTAAATGGACGTGCAAGCAAATTTGGGTTTGGGCACCTGCCACAGTCCATCACCAACAACAAAACAAGAGGATGTGATCCAGTGTTTTGTTGTTGTTTGCTTGGTTTTTTTAAGAAAATCTCTGAAACATGGTAGTTTTATTTTTGGACTGTTTATCTTATACTGCAAGTTTTTTTTTTTTAAGTGACACTTCACTATATTTAAATTCCGAGTTCTCAACCATTCATTAAGGGACAATTTTAATTGTATGAAACATTATATTTTGAAATTTAAGTAATTAACTAAACTGACTAAAACTAAAACATATCTAATGAATTTATTGTGTTTATTCATCACAATCATGTGATTGGAGACAAATGTTTAAAGGATTGTGCTTCACATTCACTAAATAGCCATGTAAGTAAAGCCAATACATGCTCAGGAAGAAAGATAGTACAGAGAGAGTACAGTGGGGGAAATAACAGAGACTATCTCCATGCATCCCTTTAAAAAAACAAGAACACTAGCAGCGTGCACCAGGAAAAAAGCAGTACGTATAGAAAAAAAACAAACAAACAAGTATCAAAACAAGAAAATGAAGCGAACATAATTATAAAGAGAAATAGCGTGCATCAGAAAATAAAGCATGTAAATTGTGCACAGCTGTAAATCGGTCCAACACTTTGCCACTAATCATTTATTATGTCAACAAAAAAGCCCAAGAGTGACATGGTTAATGTAGGCATATTGCCAACTACTGTTGTAAAGTCAAACATACCTTGGCCAATAAATTGATTCCTATTGATTAGTTCAGTTAAATCCTCGAGTCGAGCTATAACTGTAGCTCAGCTCAACTGCATGTGAACCTCGTCAATTAGTGATGACTCCAACTCAAGACCATGGACTGGGGGAGGTGACCGCTGCCCTCCTCTCTTTAGAGGGCATAAACAGAAGTAGCAAATATATAATACTAAGTCAGCGTGAGCCTTATACACTTCAGGATGATTTGAACATGTACATTATGTTTTTAGGCCTTTTTCAACGCACATAACCCCAATTTATATACATTTTAATAAATGGTACAGCAGCACCCCCACACACACACAAACATAAATACATACGTTTCATCACTATACAGTCATATCATTATGTTTACAGCTAAAAAAAAAACACCTGAAAGTGTGCCGTAGCAGCTGACAATTTGAAATGTAGTCAGAGAAAATTTGGAATCACTTTTAATTTGCTTCTGGTTCGAAAGATTTATCCTGGCTAGTATACTGCATATCTAAGTTTCAGTGCTTGCTTGTGCTTATCTTGCTCTCAATAATGCATATTAAGAAATACGAAAACAACATGGAGTATAGATGGAAGTGAATCGAGTGAATTCGACTGGCATTTGTGACTTTACTGCATATCGTCAGCTAAATTGAGATGTCACATGTAGTGGCGAACATCCTGTAAATACACATATGCTGTGATATTTAATTAAATATCAGAAGGGAAATTATTTTAATTTCACATTTTAATTCTAAACTGTTCGTGTTAGTTAATCTGATTCGTCCATGAACTTGTAATCTGAATGGCCAGAAGATATAAGCAGCATTTAATCTGAAAAGTGGACCTTTTGTTTGACTGCTAGAAGCTCTCTGTGCATTCATCACGCATGCGCTGGTGTTTAGGAGGAAACAGATTGAAATTCTTAACAGTGGTATTCAAACACATCACATGACATCACATTACAGACTTGATTGAAATACGTTGAGGAATTCCTTTAAGATTGGAAAAATGATAATAGTTTCAATGCCTTCCTCTCAATTCATTATTTTAATCTTATATTTTTACAGTAAATCAATAATCACCTGGTTGTAGGATGCCATTTTGGCTCCAGTGAGGTGATAGAGCGGCTTGGTGTAGGCCTGCTTCATGAAGTCCTTGAAGAAGTTGTTGATTTCAGCGATAGAGATGACACAAACCGTGGAGCTCGCTGTAGGCTCAGGGGAGTTTGGCTTGCTCTTGGCGAATGCAGCAAAGAGAACATCTTCTCCTTCTTTAAAACCCATCTCTCTGCGGAGGTCACTTCCCGTTTTGGCTACGTGTGCAGCCTGAAGGATGTTAAATACCGTCTGGGTTGAACGTTTCCTTCTCCCTTTCTCTGAATAGATGCATTCGAAAGGCATTTCCACATAGTGTTGGAGCTCCAGGTCAGAGGAGCAAATACGAACAATTCGGGAATGGAAAGCCTTGGAAGTGCTACTTTCTCGCTGCACAGTAAGGAAATAAACATACAAGCCACTATGGAACGAATAGACGTAGTGCAGAGGATAATTCCCACGAAGCGTTGGCTTTAGGTCCATGTAGGACTGCTCGGAAACAAACTCGAAGCGGTCCTGGGTCTCCCACATCTTTCGTACAGAGATGGTGTGGTGAAGACGTGGAGCTGGAGATGGATCCATCGGTTCTGAATTGGCAACAAAGAACCTCACAACTCTGCCAACTTCCACGCTGATGATCTGTGTTCCGGCCGGACCGGCAACATACTGGCTGCCATCATTATTATGGGAGCCCATGCACTGCACCTCAACATTCAGGTGAACATCTTCCAACAGGAACCGACTACAAATGCCTTTTTCAACCATGCCGCAGACAAACAGGTCGGGGTCGTAGTACGTCTCCATTATCAGGGCCTTGCTGCTGTTGTGAGGTTTGCCAGTGCAGCCTTCACAAGCAGTGCATTGTGGGTCATCATGCACAAGTTCAGTCTTAAAATCACCTACTTTCTTGAGGTTGCCAGATAATGCATAAAGAATGTTGGTAGAACTGATGTATACACTTCCATTGAAAACTAGAAGTTTCTGAACAGGTGTATTTGACTCAAAGCAAGGGAGGTTGTACGTCACCGAAAGATTCAATTTGGAGATTTCTCTTAGTTCACTGCACTGGCCAAATACATCCCGCCATAACGTGTGAAGAATGAGAAGAATGTATGCTGCATTTGGAATGGTTATTCTCATTTTGCTTGTCTGGAGATCAAAACAAACAAGAACTGAAAGTAGATTTAAACACAAGAAGAACAGAGAGTTTAATATTTGATTAAAATCAAATCAGCTTTTATTGCTAAAATGGCAGAAGAAATCCAGTTATATTTTACCATCTAATCAGCAACTAATTAATCGCTCATTTATTTTCTCAACGGCTTAATCCTAATTTGGGTTGCGGGGAGGCTGACGACCAGCTCAGTTGACTCGGAGCGACAGCAGAGTACACCTGAACGACAACATTGCAGGGCAGACACATGCTGATGAAAACCCAATGGCTTACTCTTTATAAAAGACAACAATGGCTCTTTAACATGCCATTTATCATAGACAGTGAGAGATATGGCAGGCCTCTGATAATCCAGTTTGCAACACTGGGGGGGGGGGGAGACAGACAGCAGTCACAGCTCAGACATAGTGGGGCTTGAACCCCAAACCTTCAGGTCAGTAAGCGAGCACCCTACCACTAGGTTGTGGGGCCGGTGGTGTAGTGGTTAGGGTGCTGCACTCATGATCAGGAGGCTATGTCTTCAAATCCCAGTTAGACCTCCAATGTGCTAAGACCCCTGGGCAAGATTTCAACCACGAGTGTGCCTCTGTTCACAGAGCAGTATAAATGGGTACCAGTAAAACTATACTGGGAAGGTAGCCTGCGATGGACTAGCATCCCATCCAGGATGAGTTGAACTCCTAATCGCTTCAAGCTACAGAAACCGGGTATAAGCACTGGTCTGATGTACCACTATGGCTCGGGTATAAAAAGCCCAACGGACTTTACCTTTTACCCTTTTTAGTGGTATAGGGCGCTGGATCGCTGATCCAAAGGTTGGGGGTTCGAGTCCCACTCTCCACAGGGTTGTCACTGTTCCCCCCCAGTGCGGCTAACTGGTTTATCAAAGGCGGGCCATGTCTCTCACTGTCTATGGCAAGAGGCATGTAAAAGAACCATTGCTGATTTTCGTAAAGAGTAGCTGCAAAGTCGTCAGCGTGTTTCTGTCCCTTGCTAAAAAAGGCTGTCCAAGGGCATCCGACATAAAAACCTCTGCCAAATCAAACATGCGAATCAGGTGATTCGCTGTGGCGACTCCCGAGTAAAAGGGAAAAAGCCGAAAGGAAGACAGATAGACCTACCACTAGGCCACCACTTCCCTAGCAGCTAATTAGTGTACATTTTACAAGGTCTGTTTTTAATTCATTCATTTGGTGAACTGTCCTTTATTAGGGTTGTGTGGAGGCTCAAGCATATCTCAGCTTGCTAGACGATTGCAGTTCCAACATACACAGAACCATTCACACTCACACTCAGACGCAATCTGGAACAACCAATTAGTCTATTGTGCATGTCTTTGAACTCTGGAAGGAAACCAGATTATATAGAGTAAATCCATGCCAGCATGGGCATAACATGCAAACGCCACACGAAAACAACTTTCCTGAGTCCTAGACTGAAAACCAGGACCTTTTTGCTTTGTGGCAGAAGTACTAAGTACTACCCCACGATGCTGCCCCATGTTATGAGATCATTAATGCAAAATGGCATCACAATCATTGTAACCCCGAAGCCTTGTGTTCTCATAATGTATAAAATAAGCATTGTCTGGTTATAATACCAAACATTCACCAAGTATATGTGAAGGCCATTAAGAAATAATTCTGGGGTAAGTCCTGCTTTACCCACATGTGTAACCTCTTCCTATGATCCACGGAAGCACTGAAATCACAAGTTACTATTTTCAAACAAGTACAACATAACAAGCTCTCCTTCAAAACAGGATTTTAAAAAAAGCCCACAATTCAGCGCTAACCACCATTAACATAATGCATTTCAAACGTCTCTGTGACGATCATGTAGTGGTGAAGCGGTGTGGAATGAATCACTGTAGTGGCAGCCGCTAAAGAAGGCGACCGCGAGGATGAGGCTAACTCTAAACAGTCCTCGAGGGAACGTTTGAGAAACTCGATTAAGGCGGGCCTGGATGCAGACACTGAAGAGGTGATTTATCTTTTTTAGTTGGCCTAAACGCTTTCATTTAGGAGGACTGTGTTGTCAAGTAAGAGATGAAGGAAGACAGAAGAGTGTCTTATGTTGCCTCCTGCCATCAAAGGCCACTAGAAAGCATTGGGTCTGACTGCCCTTCTACAAAAAGGAAATCAAGAGGAGCAGAATCCTGGACAACAGGAAATATTTTAGTGGACTCTCTTTGTTTTAATAAGTCATTTGGACGTGATTACGTTGTGATTTTCTGAGCATTTCACTTAAACTACTTTTACACTTTAGTTTGGAATGCAAAAAAACTATCATCTGAATCTCGACCCATTTACTAGGCACACAGTGGTGGCCTGGTGGTATAGGGTGCTGGATCACTGATCCAAAGGTTGAGGGTTCGAGTCCTACTCTCCACAAGGTTGTCACTGTCCCCACAGTGCAGCTAACTGGGTTATCAAAAGGTGGGCCATGTCTCTCACTGTCTATGGTGAGAGGTTCGTGTAAAAGAACCATTGCTGACTTTCATAAAAGAGTAGCTGCAAAGCCGTCAGCGTGTTTCTGTCCCTTGCTAAAGGGTTGTGTCAGGAAGGGCATCCATTCCAAATCAAACATGCGAATCATTCGTTGTGGTGACCCCTGATTAAAAAATGATTAAAAAATGGGGAAAAAGCCAAAAGGAACTCTCAATATGCCCTTGGACAAACTGAAAAACTCTGCCTCAGAGCACAAACGATTTATTGTGAGATGTTTGCATCCAATGAGGATTATGAAGCAAGTGGAACATTGGCGTTATCAGACAGCACCTTAGTGTAATTTATGAGGTTAAATATTATAGGGTTAGCAAATTCACTTAAAGACTGACGGCACGGTGGCGTAGTGGTTAGCACGTCCGCCTCACAGCAAGAAGGCCTGGGTTCGATTCCCGGCCTGGGCGTTTCTGTGTGGAGTTTGCATGTTCTCCCTGTGCTTGTGTGGGTTTCCTCCGGGTGCTCCGGTTTCCTCCCACAATCCAAAGACGGTTAATTGGCCGTTCTAAATTAGGGACTACAGATGGAAACTAGCTATTAAGCTATAATCTGGTACAGTACATCTCTGTCTCTATGAGCTTAATGTTCCTGTACATTGTCCCTTAAATAAAATAAATAAATAATCGCCATCATATCACTAAACCCTTATTATTCCTGAAGGCTTTTAATTTGTATTGTAGGATGTAAGCTACAGAAACCACACTTTTCTAACAAAGAAAAAAATTCTACTCGTAGTAAGGGACACAGTGGGGTGTGGGGGGTCACAGTGCATATTAAATAGCCTTTAAATAGGCTGTTAAACCGGAGGAAAAACTTCATGTGATATCGCGATATTGCTGTTCCAGGGTTATATTGCCCAGTCCCACACACTGTGCACTTTGGTAGGGTGAATCACTGTGATATGAAACACAGCCAAATCTAAGACTTGTTCATTTATTTGCTTTTCCATCAGAGCGAATTAACCCCCAAAAAAGTCCTGCAATAAACCAATTCAAGGATTTCACTCACAAACTGCAGATTTATTTACTGTTACTTCTAAATGTTTGGATTATTCCATTGGTGAGTCAAAAAGTCAAAGCAAAGATAAAAAGGACGGCTCCTTCTGTTTACAAAACAAGTCATTTAAAAGTTGTGCCATGGTAACCATAGTAACAGAACCGACCAGAAAGGATAGTTTTTTATGCTAATAAAACTTTTTATTAATTTTAGTTTTTTATTATACTTCTGAAATTAGAAAACACACAAACACACTTACCTGTTACAAGTTATCCTCACTAATGTCGATAAAAAAAAATAAATCCGAAATTACATCTTCACAAATTCTGTTGAGCGAGATGCGCGTGCACCTCTGGGTCAGAAATAAGGCTCGCGCAGCATCGGGTACGAAGGAAGTTTCTCTAATTCACTTTTTATTAAAAGTCTGATTTAAAAATATTACTGTAAAAACAAAGAAAAGAAAAGAAAATCTCTCTGACTCTCTGACTGGACCGTAATACTGTTGTATGGCTCTAGTTTTCCGCCGCTCGTGTAGATGACTATATACTGTACACCGCTAAAGCAAGTAATGCAGCTCGCGCTCAGCACGTGAGTGGATTTAGTGATGGTACGCGAGAGGCTTCAGGTGAACGCGGACTTTTCGTAGCCGTTGACGTCATTAGTCGTCGGCCATGCTGATTGGTCGAGGATAGAGCTCAGAGTTATTATGATTATTATTATTATTATTATTATTACACGAATGACAATAACAACAATAATAATTGAATATACAATAATTACATTATTGTTTGTAATTTTAAGTACAAGTGCAATATTTTATAATAATATTAATAATGGTAAATAATGTGTTGTTTATTACTATTATTGCAATTATTATTACTAATATTATTATGATGGCCTGACATCCCTCTCTCGGAGTCGGCTGAGATGGGCGCCAGCCTCCCCGCGACCCTAAATAGGATTATGCGTTTCAAAAAATGAATGAATGACTATTTTTATTAGTAGTAGTAGTTGTTGTTGTTGTTGTTGTAGATTCGTAAAGGGTACCGCCACAGGTTTTTTTTTTCTACATAGAGCTCCCCTGCACTCTTTTATCACACATGGACCATTTATAAAGTACTGCACTTCATCTCACTTGATTGCATGTAAGAGGGCCGATACAGCACTAGATCTGTTTAGTCCTCTTAAGGGGAACATTTTAAGGCACTGCCTATTTCCTCGTAGTTGGGCATTACAGAAAGCTCTTCAGTGCATTTATCTCATACAGATCCTTTAGTTTGACCCCTATGAGGGACCCTGAAGAGTTCTGAAGGTTTGGGTTTGAGCACCAATACCACCAGTGCATCAGCGTTCCCTGGGAAAGGCACAGCTCGAGGAATCCATAATGGTGTCTCCACAAAGACGGGAGAAGATGCAGAAAGAAGAAAGAAGTTTCTAAATAGCTGATTGTTATCATTGTGTTTGGAGAAAATAATTCACAAGAGGCTGCTTAATGCAGAACGGACTATGCTGTAGATGGCTGGAACTATATGGATTAAGCTTAATATAGCAGAACCACACCAAGCAGAAAATGTGAAAAATTATATTATATATACATATATATACACACACACACACACACACACACACACACATATATATACATACATATACACACACACACACACACATATATATATATATATATATATATATATATATATATATATATATATATATATATATATATATATATATATATATATAATTATATATATATATAGGTAGATAGATAGATACACATATACACACACACACATATATACATATACACATATACACACACATATATATATATATATATATATATATATATATATATATATATATATATTAGCTTTAAGAAAGAGAGGGGTGTGTTACTACTTTATTTTGTTATAATTTGTTTGCCGATAATGAAGCGCATCATGCCTTTGGAAACTGAAGATCCCGGTCGTAAAATAAGATGGATGGGAGAAAAAAAAAAACAGAAGAAGAGTTCACTGCACTGACAGTGAAACCAATCAATGAACTAACCGTGTTGTGTGTGTGTGTGTGTGTGTGTGTGAGCTATGACACAATCGGCAAATATGATTCACTCATTCAGTTTCACAGCGCCACCTGTTTTAAGCACATTTCCCGGTAAGCTGCTCACATTTCGTAATTATTTAGTGAGATAAAATATTTCCTGATTTATTTTCCACACTCGTGTTCCCAATGTTTACCATGCTATCCTGGTTTATTCTAATTGAATGTAGTTCTTTTAAAATATTGTAAATGGTTGGCTGTGACATCTAGTGGTGATCCTACTTCACTACACTGCCACCATATCACTATAATTACAGGACAGTATTATAATTAGCAAGTGTAGCCTCGTAGAAAAGTGGTGGTCTAGTGGACAGGGTGCAGGATCACTGATCCTTAGGTTGGAGGTTCGAGTCCCCACAGGGTTGTCACTGTCTGCCCAGTGCAGCTAACTGGGTTATCAAAGGCGGGCCCATGTCTCCCATTGTCTATGGTGAGAGGCATGTAAAAGAACCATTGCTGACTTTTGTAAAGAGTAGCTGCAAAGCCGTCAGCTTGTTTCTGTCCCTTGCTAAAGGGTTGTGACAGGAAGGGCATCCCACCTAAAAAAAAAAAACCTATGCCAAATCAAATGTGCGAATCATTCGCTGTGGCAACTCCCGAAAAAGGGAAAAAGAATAAGAAGAAGCCTCATAGAAAACTTTAACCACATGGTTACCGAGTGTAGAAGAAATAACCCCAGCCTTTTTTGTCCACCTGTATATTCCCTCACTGCTTAATAGACATCTGAGTCTAAAGTCTGTTTTTATTTTGAGCAAATCCAGGATTTTCTAATGGCAGATATGTTCACAGATCATGGGGTAAATGGAAAGTCCACTATTTATGCCCACTACAGTATTGCAGTTTTGCAGTATTGCAGAAAACCTATACAGTAAATGTATTCATATCCATTTTCTTATCTATTAGGGTGGTGAGGAAGCTGAAGCCAATCCCAGCTGGCTTCAGGTAAAAGGAGGAGCTACCTGAACAGGTCACCAATCTATCACACACAACCATTCACACAGATGTTTACACCTATAGGGCAATTTAGAGTGGGTTAGCCTAACGAATGAGTAAGTGAATGATTGCTATATGGTCCAGTCAGCAATTTTCAGTTATATTCAGGATGATATAGTGGTTAAGGCGATGGGTTACTGATCCATAGATCAGCATTTTGATGCCCAATATCAGCACTGTTGGGCCCTTGAGCAAGGCCCTTAACCCTCAATTGTATAAAAATGACAACTGTATGTGACCGCCTGCCAAATGTAGGATGAGAACAATTTTGAATCCAACACCTCTTAAGACAGAAAATGCTGACAGCGATCCAATGGCCTTCTTTTCTTTCAAACAACAGCAGTGGTTATAGCCTTTGATAACTAAGTTGCACTGGGGGGATAGCAGTGAGAACTTGGGGCTTGAACCTCTGACCTTCTGTTCAGTAAGCCAGCACCTTAACCAACGGTCCACCACCGTTCCAACCAGTTAACCTTATGCTTTGGATTGTTGGAGGAAACCAGAGTACCCCGAGGAAACCCAACACAAGATGCAGATCCAAATTCTTGAATGATTCATATGCGAATGTGTGGCTTTTCTGTTTACTGTGCTTCGTAAAATTATTAAATTAAATACAATTCATTTCAGTTTTATTTGTATAGCGCTTTTTACAATTGACACTGTCACAAAGCAGCTTTACGCAGAGAAACAGTGAAAATAGGGGCTTACAAAGTATAACGAATTGAAATACAGTCGTTCTTATAACCCCTACATGTTCCTACTGAGCAAGCCCACGGTGATGGTGGCAAATAAGAACTTCCCTAGTAGATGTGAGAAAGAAACCTTGAGAGGAAACAGGTCCAAAAGGGAATCCCATCCTCATTTGAGTGAAACGATAAAGATACAAACATACACAAGGAATTCATTACAGGCAAATAAAATTATCATAAGCACAGCATGATTACAGACCCAAGATCCAGTATGTGCGGTATAATTGATTTATGCTAATAACGAACAATGTGTTTGTTTCTAAGCTCAATATTGTTACAACACATCGCTGTTTGTTTGAACAAAGCCAACACTTTGTTTTTATTGCATTAGCTTAAGGTTTTATGAAGACTTTTCTTCACAGTAACAGTCATTTAGGGAAAATGTTTTAGATATCAGCTACTGATTAATACTGCTAATGTTCACATATCATTTTTCATACTTTGTTTCGTTTTAAACTAGCTTGTTGAAGGAAATAATCACACTGAGACTAAAATGTAGAAGAGAAACATTTACTAAATGACTTAGAACCTACTGTTTAATGATAGGGACCACATCAGTGGAGGAAGGAGGTTCAAACTCTGCAGATGAAGTTGGCGAATAATCGGTGATGGAATCAGGCCAATTAATAGGCCAATCAATAACGAGAGACTATGGTGAAGGCTCTGGAGAAGAGTAGTCAGGGGAAGCCAAACTAATATAAGAGTAGCCCAGAGGAGAAGATGAAGTGGTGGAGTAGAAATCAGAAGTAAGACCGTCAGTCTGGGTGGACTGGTCACAAGTCTCTGGTTGAGCCTGATTGGCCTGTTCATGGGAATAGGAGGTACAAGCAGGAAATGGGCAGCAGCTAGAAATCAAGGAGGTCAGCAGATAGTATAGATTGCTGAGGATGACGATGATGTTTTACACTTCTCCGAAAAATGACACAGTAGGCTAGCCAAACTAAAATAGAGAGAAAATAAGAAAATTATTGGAGAATTTGCATGTCCTGTGACTATATAATCAACTATAATCTTGTGCACGCGCACAGGAGAATATAATGAAACTCTTAGAAGGCTAGAAGCCAAGGATATGCACCAAACTAGGAAAGAGTGTCCCTATGACATGAGCAGAAAGCAGCGAGTAAGACACGGCTGTGGACCATCAGAATACTGTGGATAAGTCCGTGGCAATCAATATTAGTGGCTAATGAAATGCAAAAAGCAGATAGCGGTATAACCATAGAAAGGCTTACTGATAAGAAGGAAAACTCGAAGAACAAAACATGTCCTAAAATAGAGAAAAGAGCAAGAAACTTACACACAGTTGCAAGCTGTAAGAAGTACACAGCAAGAGAAGTTATAGCCAAATACGTTTGATACAGAAATTGACGCGTATGAATGAAGCAACTATTTTATTAAACCTCCAAAATTAGGCTTAAAAATAACTGGGAAAAGTATGA
>CM045733.1:42017500-42037500 GCA_024760905.1 Plotosus lineatus
ATCTTATGCAAACTGCTGGACTTCTTTATCTCATACTGGAATTAATTATTGTTCATTAACAGCATCAACATGAATACAAATACAGAAATTACAATAGCTTTGGAACGAGTGATCATCTTGTCTTTATTTAAAGACTTTTGTAGTCCTGAATGTGAGAACTGTCCAGAGAGTCATTAAGTCATCTCTAATTAAATATATTTAAATTGTTAATGATTATAGGTATAGAAAAGCAATTGTATGATTTACTACATAATTTAATTAATGGATAATTTAATGTGGCCAATGTATGAGGAGTTTGTTCACTGCAATGAATTTAAGATTTTATTTCAGCCACTCCACTCTATTTCAATGATCTTTTTTCTTTTTCTTCGAGCTCAGCTGAACATGGTCAGGCTGACACATGATGTCACGAGGGACCAATCAGAGTCTAGAGCTAGAGATGGAAGTCCAGTCAGATTGGAATGGTCGCTTTATAAACCATTGTAGAGTGGGTAGACGGAATCTGAAGTCCTTCCTTGGAAAAATTTCTTCTGTATGATTGATTGTACGTTTTTCCTTTCCAAAAAGCCAAATAAATGCATGAAAAATGAATTTGGATCTATTGTGTCAGTTTTTGCCACAATTCTCATCAAAAGCTTAAGTTACTGATCTACCATTATAAAGATTTTACATTGAACTGTCAAAAATTGTGGACAGGAAGTTGCTAGCTGACAAACAAACAAACCCATGAAAACATTACCTCTTTGTTGGAAATAAAAAGAGATTTGTGGTGACCGTCAAGTGGCTGGAACTAAGGGTTGGCATAAAATCTTAACCATTTCAGTGGCTTAATTTGGAAATAATTGATATGCAGTTAATTTATGCCAAGTATTATGATGTGATCAAAACTCATTGGTATCAGCAGTTGTGCCCCAGTACATATGAACTGTATCCCAGTATAAATTAACTGTGTACCAGTATGCATGAGCTGTTCCCCAGTATATATTTATAATCTGTTTCCTGGTATACACGAGCTGTGTCCCAGTATGTATGAGCTATGCCCCAAATAAATGTATTTCTACTCAAAAAGTAAGAGTCCGAACTCTAAATGTAAACTATTAGTTACATATACACTCTGTATACCAGTGCATGTCACTGAACAGTAGGTGAGCTATGCAGATCCACAATGCTCAGTGAAATTATATCCAAATGACTTTATTCTAATTTAAATATTATTGAATTACTTATGTAGATGGATATCAGAAAATCCTTCACACTGAGGAATGTCGACATGGAATCAGCAAGGAGAGATACCTTACTGGGAGTACTGTACACTTCTGGCAGTAATTTGTGATGAATAAGTCAGCTAAGTGAGCCGGAAAGCCTGTTGAATGCAAATGCAACAAACATAGATGGACTGCATGTGATGTATGCATACTTAATTTGGTATGTGCCCTCGCTGACTGGGTCCCAAACTTTGTTATTTACACATTTTTTGTGTATAAAAACACGGGATCATGCCTTCATGTTATGTTGTTGACTGCACAAATAGAAGCAAAAACAACCCTGGACTGTTCCTGTTCCAAGACAGTTCCAGCTCGCAGAAAAAAAATGGAAAGGTAAATGCCAATTGCGATCCAAAGAGAATTGTAAAATGTTTTAGGTCTAAATAAAAATGCTGGTTTTTATTTCAAAATCCTAAAGAGTTTACTTATATTTCCTTTCATGTAAATCCCCCTCCCATACCATCATAGTAACATCGTACTGAATTATTATATCACATATTATATATCAACCATTAAAAAAATTAATACTTTTACATTTTTTAAACAAAAAACAAAAAATTCACAAATTTCAGTTCCTTGCATGTTTGTTATTTAAGAGACCTATCATAAAAAATACCAGCGCTGCTTTTACAGTAATGACATACATCATGACATTAATAAATCATGAAACATAAATAATGAAAATCAGTCCCCTGTTAAAAGACAGTTAGAAGTAGAGGATGGGAGGTCTGGAGTTCTACCACTAACAGACAACATACAAGACAAAACACAAGAAAACCCCGATGATCAACCAACATACTGGTAACAACCGGTAACACTGCTAAACAGCAAGACTGGAAAAGGATTTTTTTTTTTTTTTTTTTTTGCATCCAGTCTGCGCTCATTAGACCACTTTTTGACAACATTGAAATACATCTATATATTTGTGCTGTGTGTTTTTGATGACCTTATCTTTTTAGCACAAATAGCCTTTCACTGTCATGTGATTGATTCTTTCACTGTCATGTGATTGATTCTCAAACAAATAAACAGACTTAGTTTAGACTAAGTTGAAATTTCACTTGCCCTGAAAACTGTTTTGCAAATCATTGTTATTTTGGGATGTAAATGCAGAGCGTTCCAGAGTTCCACTTAGGTCTTTGTTATTACATATTTGGGTGTAAGAGCACAGCACATTATTCCGATGTATCTCTGCTTTCGGTGCAATATTCGGCAACAATCATTTAATGATTGCGTGTTCTTACTGTATTAATCCCCAAAGGGAAATTGTTTTGTCTGCATTTATAACCATCCAAAATGAGCGCACACACACACACACACACACACACACACACACAAACGTAAACAGTGAGCACACACTCCGAGTAGTGGGCTGCCACTGAGGGTGTTCAGAGAGCAGTTGCGGGTTAGTTACCTTGGTCAAGGGCACTTCATCCATGAATGTGTAGGAAGGGAAGGTGCTGTTCATCCCCACTGACACACATTTTCCTGCTGGTTTGGGAATCAACCGGTATGGAACTGATGTACTTAACAATAGTCTCATGACTATACAACTTTTTTATGACCCAACAAGATAAAATCTTTTATGATTATTTAAAAAATATTTTTAGTGAAATTCAATTTAACTTTATATATATATTATTTACAAATCCCCCAGTGCAGCTAACTGGGTTATCAAAGGCAGGCCATGTCTCTCACTGTCTATGGTGAGAGGCATGTAAAAGAACCATTGCTGACTTTTGTAAAGAGTAGGATGTGAAGCCGTCAGCGTGTTTCTGTCCCTTGCTGAAAAAAAAAAAGGGTTGTGACAGGAAGGGCAGCCGACGTTAAAACCTATGCCAAACCAAATGTGCGAATCAGATGATTCGCTGTGCCGACCCCTTAGAAAGGGAAAAAGCTGAAAGAAAGAAAAAAGAAAGAAAGAAAGAAAGAAAGAAAGAAAGAAAGAAAGAAAGAAAGAAAATATCAAATTTACAAATGAAATATGAACAATGAGTAAACTATTTATAATTGGAGTGAATTAAAAAAGTCCAGTTCATGCTATGCTGTAAATTCAAAAGCAGATTTTTATGACTTAAATTAACCTATTTTTAAAAAACTTCTTCTCCGTTCGGCTTTTCCCTTCAGGGGTCGCCACAGCGAATCATCTGCCTCCATCTCATCCTATCCTTTGCATCATCCTCTCTTACACCAACGACCTTCATGTCCTCCTTCACCACAGCCATAAATAGTCTCTTTGGTCTTCCTCTAGGCCTTCTGCTTGGTAGTTCCAACCTCAGCATCCTACTACCAATATACAAATTGTCCCTCCTCTGTACATGTCCAAACCATCTCAATCTAGCCTCTCTGACTTTGTCTCCAAAAACGTCTTACATGTGCTGTTCCTCTGATGTGCTCATTCCTGATCCTATCCATCCTCGTTACTCCCAAAGAGAACCTCAACATTTTCATCTCTGCTACCGCCAGCTCTGTCTCCTGTTTTCCCCAGGGCCACTGTTTCTAAACCATACAACATCGCTGGCCTCAACACCGTCTTGTACACTTTTCCTTTCATTTTTGCCGATACCCTCCTATCACACATCACACCGGACACTTTCCTCCAACCATTCCAATCAGCCTGCACACGCTTCTTCACCTCTTTTCCACACTCTCCATTGCTCTGGATTGTTGAGCCTAAGTACTTAAAATCCTCCACCTTCCTTATCTCTGCTCCCTGTAACATCACCGTTTCTGTTAGGTCCTTGTCATTCATACACATGTATTCTGTCTTACTGAGGCTAACCTTCATTCCTCTCCTTTCCAGGGCATACCTCCACCTCTCTAGATTTTCCTGCACTTGTTCTCTGCTCTCACAACAGGTCACAATGTCATCTGCAAACATCATAGTCCATGGGGAATCTTGTCTCACCTCGTCTGCCAGCCTGTCCGTCACCATAGCAAACAAGAAGGGTATCAGAGCTGACCCTTGATGCAGTCCCACATCCACCTTGAACTCTTCTGTCACACCGACAGCACACCTCACCACTGTCTTAAATCTCTTATACATGTCCTGCACCACTCTAACATACTTCTCTGCCACTCCCGACTTCCTCATGCAATACCACAGTTCCTCTCTTGGCACCCTGTCATATGCCTTCTCCAGATCCACAAAGGCACAATGCAGCACCTTCTGACCTTCTCTGTCCTTCTCTATTAACATCCTCAAAGCAAACATTCCATCTGTGGTGCTCTTTGTTGGCATGAAGCCAAACTGTTGTTCACAAATGCTGACCTCTGCTCTTAGCTTATCTTCCACTATTCTTTCCCATAACTTCATCGTATGGCTCATCAGCTTTATCCCTCTGTAGTTGCCACAACTCTGCACGTCTCCCTTGTTCTTAAAAATGGGCACCATCAAACTTCTCCTCCATTCCTCCGTCATCCTCTCACTCTCTAAGACCTTGTTGAATGTTCTTGTCTGGAAATCTACTGCTACCTCTCCTAGACACGTCCATACCTCCACCGGTATGTCATCAGGACCAACTGCGTTTCCATTCTTCATCCTCTTCAATGCCCTCCTCACTTCACCCTTAGTAATCTTTGATACTTCCTGGTCCTCAAAGGTCACCTCTTCTACTCTTTTTTCCTCTCTCATTTTCCTCATACATCAGATCTTCAAAGTACTCTTTCCATCTTCCCAGCACACTTCTGTCATCAGTCAATACATTTCCCTTTCTGTCCTTTGTCACTGTAACTTGCTGCACGTCCTTCCCTCTCTATTTCTCTGCTGTGCCAACCTGTATACTGTAAATCATTTTCTCCCTCCTTACTTTACAACCGAGCATACAAGCCATCATACACCCTCTGTTTGGCCTTTGACACCGCTACCTTTGCCTGACACTGTCTCCCTGTACTCCTGTTTACTCTCTTCGGTCCTCTCAATGTCCCACTTCTTCTTAGCTAACCTCTTCCTTTGTACACACTCCTGCACTTCCTCATTCCACCACCAAGTCTCCTTATCTACTCTCCTTCCAGATGACACACCATGTATTCTCCTACCTGTCTCCCTGATCACATTAGCTGTAGTTGTCCAGGCATCTGGAAGCACTTCCTGACCACCCAAAGCCTGTTTCAATTCCTCCTTGAAGACAACCCGACACTCTTCCCTTTTCAGCTTCCACCACTTTGTCTTCTGCTCTGCCTTTGCCTTCTTCACCTTCCTCACCATCAGTGTCATCCTGCACACCACCATCCTATGCTGTTTGGCAACACTCTCACCCACTACTACTTTGCAGTCACTGACTTCCTTCAAATTACATCACCTGCACAAGATGCAGTCTACTTGTGTGCTCCTACCTCCGCTTTTGTAAGTCACTCTGTGCTCCTGTCTCTTCTGGAAGAAAGTATTCACCACAGCCATTTCCATCCTTTTTGCAAAATCTACCAACATCTGTCCTTCTGTGTTCCTGTCCTGGATACCAAACCTGCCTATCACTTCCTCGTCCCCTCTGTTTCCTGCACCCACATGCCCATTGAAGTCTGCCCCAATGACCACTCTTTCACCTCTGGCGGTACTCTGCATCACTTCATCTAACACACTCCAGAATATCTCCTTCTCTTCGAGATCACATCCTGCCTGTGGGGCATAAGCACTAACAACATTGAAAATAACGCCTTCAATTTCTAACTTGAGACTCATCACTCTGTCTGACACTCTTTTCACTTCTAGAACATTCCTGACAAACTCCTCCTTCAAGATGACTCCGACTCCATTTCTCTTCCCATCCACACCATGAAAAAACAACTTCAACCCTGCTCCTAAGCTTCTAGCCTTGCTACCTTTTCACCTGGTCTCCTGAACACACCGTATGTCCACCTTCCTCCTCTGCATCATGCCAGCCAGCTCTCTACCTTTTCCTATCATAGTTCCAACATTCAAAGTCCCTACTTTCAGTCCTAGGCTCACGCTTTTCCTCTTCTCTCTCTCTGCCTACAGACACGCCTCCCGCCTCTCCTTCGACGTCTTCGACCAACTTCCACCAGCACCCTATTAATTAACAACACTGATGGCGGTTGTTGTTAACCTGCACCTCGACCGATCTGGTATGACATTCTTTCTTGTGATTCGCATATTTTATTTGGCATTTGTTTTACGCCAGATGCCCTTCCTGACACAACCCTCTGCATTTATCCGGGCTTCGGACAGGTGTGAGAGAGAGAGACACTGGTTTGTGCCCCCCCACCCACCACCCCACGGCTGCATTCTATTTTTAAAAACTAATTAGCAATAATTTTTACTTCATGCATTTTTAAAATGAAGGAAAAGCAATGTGACCCTGTTACCTAGAAGTCCTTCAGTGATGGAGTCCAAAATTCAATGTTTGTGTCCTGCCAAGAATTTTGGGAGCTTTCACCAATATTATGTATCATTTTATTATTTTTATTATTATTGTTGTTGTTGTTTTATCATTAGTCACCGTTTGGAATAATTTTCACTTAATAAATACATGTTAGTTCATCTTATAAGCATTATTTATAATGAGAGGTTTACCTTTCCACCAGAATTAACATAATACACACATTTATAAATTCCTAATTAAACCTGCAAATACCGATATGTAAAATCTGTAATATGGTATACATTATTTAAAAGCTAAATATTATTTTTTCTTTTTTAATTATAGCGATTTACTCTAAGCTGAATTTTGTATATGAACATTCAGATTTTGACCACCGGATTTAAAGTAAGCTCCTCTTCTTCTTTTCCTTTTGGCTTTTCCTTTCAGGGGTCGCCACAGCAAATGATCCGCCTCCATCTCACCCTATTCTCTGCATCTTCTACTCTTTCTCCAACCACCTTCATGTGCTCCTTCACCACATTCATAAATCTTCTCTTTTGTCTTCCTCTAGGCCTCCTGCTTGGTTCCTTTAGGCCTTCTGCCTGGTTTCAGTAAGCTCCTATATTTGAATATAAAAGTATATTAATATCTACATATTTTTTACGGTTATCAATAGTAGTTTTCATAGGGTGTAGCAGTGGGGTGAAGGTGAGCCTCAAACTTAAAATTTCATTAATTCATTCGTCATTCAGTCATTCATTTTCTGAACCGCTTAATCTTAATTAGGGTCACGGGGAAGCTGGTGCCCATTTCAGCTGACTCTGGGTGAGGGAAGGGTACACCCGGTACAGCTCACCAGACCATCACAGGGCACAAACAAGTAGACGGCTATGCAGCCTACTCTTGACGATAATTAGCAATGGTTCTTTTACAGCCTCTCACCATAGACAGTACCGGCTTTTGATAAACCAGATAGCTGTATGAGGGACAACATCGATAACCTGTTGAAAGTGGGGCTTGAACCACTAACCTTGGGACAAACTTAAAATTTGATTAGTTAAATCATAAAAATTGAATTGTTAAAAAAAGCATGCAAAATTTTGGAATTCAGATTTTGCCTTAAATAACCATCTGTCACTTTCCCCCATACTTACTACTGGGGGCTGCAGACTGATCAGTCCCTATTTTTTTTAACTTCATTCATAGGTTGCAGATTGATTCAGTTAAGTTCAGTTCTAGCCTATCACCCCTACTGGGACATAGGCCGCCAACAAGATCCCTCCTTCTGTCTCTGTGCTGGGCCAGTCTTTCCAGCTGACCCCATAAGTGGCCCATCTTTTTTATGTCCCCGTCCAGGTCACATCGCCAAGTGTTTCTCGGCCTCCCTCTCTTCCTTTTTGCTCGGTGGTTCCACCTCTAGGCTTGTCTTGTTGTGTTAGTGGCTGGTTTGCACAGTTTGGCCTAACCACCTCCAGCGATGTTGTTTGATCGTGACTTCTACTGGCTTTTGTCTTGTTTGTTCCCACGGTTCCCTGTTGCTGATCCTGTCAGGCCATCTTATGCGGAGGATCCGTCTCAGGCAGCCATTGATGAAGGTCTGGATCTTCTTTGTAGTAGTGGCAGTGGTTCTCCATGTTTCAGCTCCATATAGTAGGACAGACTTCACGTTGGTGTTGAAGAGCCTTATCTTGATGTTGGCTGATAGGTCTCTTGAAGCCCAGATGTTCTTGAGCTGTAAAAAGGCTATCCTGGCCTTGTTTATTCTGGCCTTTACATCTGTGTCTGTCCCTCCCTTGAAGTCGACGATGCTGCCAAAGTATGTGAAGCTGTCCATCTCCTCTTATGCCTCATCTCCCAGAATGATAGGGAATGTGCTGGTGGTGTTGACTTTCAGGACCTTGCTTTTTCCTCGATGGATGTTCAGACCTAGCCGGGATGAGGTCTCTGCCACGATGCCTGTTTTTTCTTGCATCTGATGTTGAGCATGTGAGAGCAGTTCCAGGTTGTCAGCAAAGTCCAGATCATCCAGTTGTGAAGAGAGAGTCCATTGTATTCCAATCAATGGTGAGCAGGAATAGAAAAGGGTCAAGCATAACTGTCTGACCACTGTTCAAACTTAGAAAGCATCAGAGACCTGGATTCCATGGGCTGGCCTACAGGTGAGTCCCTTGTACGAGTTCCTGATGATGTTGGTGAGTTTTGCTGGTACTCCGTGGTGTTTTAGCAGTTTCCATAGGGTCGCTCTGACCACACTGTCAAAGGGTTTCTCATAGTCTAGGAAGTTGATGTAGAGAGGGTCATTCCACTCCAGGGACTGTTCCAGGATGATGCGAAGTGTTGCTATCTGGTCTATGCACGAGCGGTCTTTCCGGAAGCCTGTCTGCTGGTCTCTAAGCTGTGGGTCGACAATGTCTTTCATCCTGTTTAGAAGGATCCTGCTAAAGACCTTTCCAGGAACTGACAATAGGATGATCCCTCTGAAGTTTGCATAGTTACTGAGATCCCCTTTCTTTGGCAGTTTGATGAGGTACCCCTCCTTCCACTCTGATGGCACTTGTTCTTCTTCCGAGATCTTCTGAAAGAGGGGGTGGAGCACATTAACTACCTTTGGTGTCTCTGCTGGGATGTTGTCTGGTCCAAGAGCCTTGCCTGCCTTCAGCTGTCTGAGAGCTTTTATGATTTCCTCTTTGCTGGGTGGATTACAGTCAATTGGGAGGTCGTTGTCAGCTGTTGGGATGTCTGGTGGGTCTTGTGTCATTGGTTGATTTAGGAGCTCTTCAAAGTGTTCTCTCCATCTGTTCTTTTGTCCTGCGTCACTTGGTATGGCTTTCACGTCTTTTCCTTTTTCTGGCCTTTTGGGCTTGGGAAACTTCCCAATGAGCTTCCTGGTGATGATGTAGAGGTCCTTCATGTTTCCGTATCGTGCAGCTTCCTCTGCCTCTATGGCAAGTGCCTCCACATACCTCCTCTTGTCTGCTTTTATGATGTCTTTTGCAGCTCTGGCGGCACGTGTGTAGGACTTCTGTGCATTGGCTTTTTCTGTTGTGCGGCTGGTGTTAAGTGCTGCCTTCTTTTCGTTTCTATCTGAGATCTTTTCCAAAGAGTCGGCTGTTATCCATTCCTTGTGGCTGTGAGTCTTGTTGCCTAGTACCTCTTGGCAGGTTGATGTCAATCTCTCTCTCACTACCTTCCATTTTCCATTTACGGTTTCTTCTTCAAGCAGCTCGTGGAGGACTTGGAACCTATTTGTGAGGGTCAGTCTGTATTCCTCCAGCTTCCCTGAATCCTTTAGGAGTCCCATGGTGAAGCGCTGGCGCATTGCTGTTCTCTCACTCCAGTTCTTCTTCAGCTTGAGCTTGAGTCGAGCCACCAGTAGGTGGTGGTCGGAAACGATGTCTGCCCCCCTCTTGACTCGCACATCTTGTAACGACTGGCGGAACTTTCTGGCAATGCTCACGAGGTCAATCTGATTTTCTGTGTTGTGGTCCGGTGAGACCCAGGTTACCTTGTGGATGCGCTTATGGGGGAAAAGAGATTGATTAATCTTGGTGAATCTCTCCAGCAGGTCATGGGTTTGCATCCTCAGAGGGTCCTCAATTTGCTGGAACACTTATTAATTTCTGACAGTTGGTGTTTATGGATGAAGACCAGAAGGTAGATTGTCCAAGAAACAGAAAATGTCATCCACAAATTGAGCTCCTGCTTCACACTCCACAGGCCCTAGTCTTCATGGGTGCCAATAACTTTGCAAGCTGTTTGGTTTTCAAAGGAAGGCTACTAGAAGATTATTTTCCCAAATTATATAAAAGTCATATGTGTTTTAGTCACTTTTTTGCAGGGTACCAATATTTATGGAATTACCTCTGAATGTAAGTTTAACTTATTCCACAGAAGCCGTCCCCACCCCAACACACACACACACACACACACACACACACACACAGACACACACACACACACAAACACAAACACACACACACACAAAAACATTCATCACAACAAGCATTGAAATGCCACATCAGGAATTTCCTTTTAGTATAACTTTCCTGCCAGCTGAAAAAAAGATAGCAATGTGTTTATAAAAATGTGACTCATCCGTTTCCATGGTAATATGATTCAGCTCAGTAGAAGTAAACACCTGGTGTTGATACAATCTTCTATGGAAAATTATGGAAGAAGTAACTAGAAGTCACACATTGAATACATAAAACTACACTGTCAAGGTGCATTTCAGTAATAAACAACACAAAACAGGTTATGTATCATAAATCATTGCATATTCTATACTGTTCCCTGGTATTACCATTATTGTACTGTAGTACTGTAAACATACTGAATACACCTACAGTCAATTTAACTCACTGGCCCTATACCTATATTCAACCACAGTCACATTCACAACATTTCTACAGTCCCCTAAAATAAAGATAAAGTCTCAGTAAAGAAAAAGTATACACACACACACACACACTCACACACACACACACACACACACACACACACATACGCACACACGCACATATATATATATATATATATATATATATATATATATATATATATATATATATATATATATATATATATATATATATATATATATATATTTGATGAAATCAAACTGCCAGCTGTCCCAGTGCCCTGCAGGAAGAGGAAACAACTGCGATAAATCAGTATTTGGCTGACAGACTGGAGTGGTGAGCTCATGGAAATGTGAAATGAAAACAAAGTGGTGGTCATGCACTACATGGTTATTTGTAGTCAAACTCGAGACTGAGAGATGAGAGCTACTGTGTGTCGTAACATGTTCCCTGAGCCTTACTACTGATGGATCTGTAATGAAACCTGAACTGATGCCATCGTTCATCTTTGTGTTTAATATAAAGTAAAGTCCATGATTCTAGTGTTGTTTACAGTAGTTGAGAAAGTTAAAGAAAAACTTTACATTTCCTGTATTACAATTTAAAATCCTGCAGACCTTTACTTTGGCAAAATTGTGTCAATATTATTCACCAAATATACCCAAAGTAAAAGTCCTAATTCTACATTGAAATCTCAGAAATATGTTTGATTATTATTATTATTATTATTATTATTATTAGTAGTAGTAGTAGTAGTAGTAGTAGTAGTAGTATGCATTCAAGTGTATGTTGCATTTGAATGCTAGTGTACTGTGCAACTTTTAATTACTATACATAGTTGCTAGATTATTTTCATTAATGCAAAATTGTCTTTAAAATAAAATTATAATGTATTATTCATTTGCAGTGACAAGTTCTCTTGGGAACTGTATACTGTACCTGTAAGTCATATTTTCATGAAAAACATCCTGTTTAAATGTTTGCAATTATCTATTTCCCAGCTAACACAAGAGGGCTTATTATTTTTTTATTTTGCTTAAAATGTAGGATGTTCTTCAGAAATCAAAGAACATCTCAGAAGATTATTCTATTAATATTAATACAAATATTCACATTCAAAATGTAGAATGAATGAATGTTTTTTGTTTGTTTGTTTTTATCTTGTACAGGAAGGCTCTTAAAATTTTAAAGGTACAGTATAAATAACTTGGGGCAGTAGTGGCCTTGTGAGGGCAGTGGTGGCCTGATGGTAAAGTTGTTGAATCACTGATCCTAAGGTTGGGGGTTCAAGCTCCACTGTCAGCGGGTTGTCACCGTCCATTTAGCTGCAATGGAGGGACAATAGTGACAACCTAGTGATAATGGGGCTTGAACCCCCAACCTTGAGATCAGTAATTCAGCACCCTGCCACATTGAACTATAGAAATAATAAAATAGCAAAAGTCAGTTGTTTTGAAAATTCTATATAACAAGTACAGTATGTGTGTAAATTGAAACTAATAAAAAAGTTCAACATTTAATAAACGTATGAAAACTAAAAACACCATTAAAATTCATTCATTTTCTAAGCTGCTTAATACTACTGTAATTAGGGTTACGGGGTGGCGCGTGTCCATCTCAGCCGACTCTGGGTGAGGGCAGGGTACACCTTGGATAGCTCACCAAGCCATCGCAGGGTCAATACAACCATTAACACTTACAACGAAGGGCGATTTGTAACAGCCAATTAGCCTACTGTGCATGTTTTTAGACTGTGAGAGGAAACCGGAAGATCTGCAGATTGAAAATTGGATTGTTCCGTTATTCAAAGTCATACTACAGACCTTCCATCCTTCCCTACTGTTTAAAGTCGTTCTTGTTTCTTGGCAATGGACTGCAGAAAGAGAGAATGCTACCGGATGCCATCAGAGGGCAGCAGTATACACCCAGACAGAAACACGAGAGCAGTTTAGAACTCTATTACCCATAATCCTCCAGGCTGATTAACCTAGATTAGGTGTACCTGCAAGGCAAGTTTTTAAACGTTTTCAAATTGAGCACACTCCATGTATCTGAAATCACTCATTCACTCACTACCCCCACTCACTATCTAGGAAATTAAGTTGAGAGGACAATATAGTGAGTTCAATGTGTTCAACTCTTTTTCTCTTTCAGATACTGCAGGACCATTGTAAGGTGGTGGTTTGCTGCTGCCTTTGATTTAATTAAATTTGTGGCTTTGGATCAGATTTCTTCAGTGCATTATAACTCCCGTACATTTTATTAAAACATTTATTAAGTTTAAATGCACTGTATAATAGTCCTTCTCAAAAAATTAGCATATTGTGATAAAGTTCATTATTTTCTGTAATGCACTGATAAAAATTAAACTTTCATATATTTTAGATTCATTGCACACCAACTGAAATATTTCAGGTCTTTTATTGTTTTAATACCGATGATTTTGGCATACAGATCATGAAAACCCAAAATTCCTATCTCAAAAAATTAGCATATTTCATTCGGCCAATAAAAAAAGTGCTTTTAAAACAAAAAGTCAGTCAACCTTCAAATAATTATGTTCAGTTATGCACTCAATACTTGGTCAAGAATCCTTTTGCAGAAATGACTGCTTCAATGCGGGCGTGGCATGGAGGTAATCAGCCTGTGGCACTGCTGAGGTGTTATGGAGGCCCAGGATGCTTCGATAGCGGCCTTAAGCTCATCCACAGTGTTGGGTCTGGTGTCTCTCAACTTTCTCTTCACAATATCCCACAGATTCTCTATGGGGTTCAGGTCAGGAGAGTTGGCAGGCCAATTGAGCACAGTAATACCATGGTCAGTAAACCATTTACCAGTGGCTTTGGCACTGTGAGCAGGTGCCAGGTCGTGCTGAGAAATGAAAATCTCAATCTCCATAAAGCTTTTCAGCAGATGGAAGCATGAAGTGCTCCAAAATCTCCTGATAGCTAGCTGCATTGACCCTGCCCTTGATAAAACACAGTGGACCAACACCAGCAGCTGACATGGCACCCCAGACCATCACTGACTGTGGGTACCTGACATTGGACTTCAGGCATTTTGGCATTTCCTTCTCCCCAGTCTTCCTCCAGACTCTGGCACCTTGATTTCCGAATGACATGCAGAATTTGCTTTCATCCAGAAAAGTACTTTGGACCACTGAGCAACAGTCCAGTGCTGCTTCTCTGTAGCCCAGGTCAGGCGCTTCTGCCGCTGTTTCTGGTTCAAAAGTGGCTTGACCTGGGGAATGCGGCACCTGTAGCCCATTTCCTGCACACGCCTGTGCACGGTGGCTCTGGATGTTTCTACACCAGACTCAGTCCACTGCTTCCACAGGTCCCCCAAGGTCTGGAATCGGCCCTTCTTTCACTTTTTCCTTCCCACAGCCGTCCCACTGCGGTGCCTTGATACAGCACTCTGGGAACAGCCTATTCACTCAGAGATTTCTTTCTGTGTCTTACCCTCTTGCTTGAGGGTGTCAATGATGGCCTTCTGGACAGCAGTCAGGTCGGCAGTCTTACCCATGATTGTGGTTTTGAGTAATGAACCAGGCTGGGAGTTTTTAAAAGCCTCAGGAATCTGGGTACACCCTACCTTCACCATAGAATTTAACTGTATCTGATATGGGTAATTTTTTTGGTGTCGGCCTTTGGCCTTTGTCAGCCTACTCTTTTTACGAAAGTCAGCAATGGTTCTTTTACATACCTCTCACCATAGACAGTGAGAGACATGGCCCACCTTTGATAACCCAGTTAGCTGCACTGGGGTGGACAGTGACAACCTTGTGGAGAGTGGGACTCAAACCCCCAACCTTAGGATCAGCGATCCAGCACCCGATACCACGAGACCAATCTCAGTCAATAACTGCTTAATATCCCGCTCTCAAATTCAAAGTCAAAATATCATAAGAAAAAAACAAAACAAAACAATGGTTTGTGACCATAATGGAGAAAGCACAACCACTGTAAAAATAAACCATAAATATCTTCTTTTATTCAGTCATAAATTCATTTTCTGAACTGCTTCATCCTGATTATGGTTATGGGGCGGCTGGCTACTATTTCAACAGCCTCTGGGTGAGGGTGGAGCACACCCTAGACAGCTCGCCAGGCCATCGCAGTATCTTATTTTAGTTTACTCTTATTGTTTTTATATAGTATATATTAAAACAATATATTTGCCTTTTGACACCTAATTGTTGGACAACTTTTTATAGTGTATTATATACAAATTGTAATAGTACTATTTCTAATAAGCCTGTCGTGTATTGAAATCGAGTATCGCTGGTTTCAGACCACTCCTCCTCCCTTCAGTTCAAACATAATTACAAGAATATTGTCAACAATGTCTTACAATTGTCAATTTCACCATACTGAAAATTAGAATAATTGGTTAGAATTGAACTTCATAATATTCAAAATTAAAATTTCATTGATAAGGTCAAATACTATGTAACAAAGTAATTATCACATTGCAAGCAAGCAGCTTTCAGCGTACTGTACACTCAACTGACATTTTTACAGATTCAACTTTTCCGGTGGTTTCACTGTACACCTGAGGCGTAGCACCACCATAGGTTTAGATACAGTGACAGTTTTGTCATCTGAAGTCACTGGTATCTGTTCGGTTGAGCTTTCCTCAGAGTCCTTCTGTTGTGGAGTCTGAACGACAGACGATGCTGGTATGGTGTCAAGAAGCAAGGGTGGTGACGGTACTGTTGAAACAGGAGATGGCGTAGCAGATACACTTTCCTCATTGGGATGATCTTGATGTCGACGCCAGATGCGGCCATCATGTAACTTAACTGTATATGTGACAGGGCCTAATTTCTCCTCAGTTACCCTGTGTTAACATTTTGGCATTCCTTGAAAATTCTTAGCCCATACAGAGTCACCAATATGGAAAACACGGTCCCTGGCATGCGAATCATGTCTCTCAATTTCGTACCATTGCTTTGCAAGAACTTGAGCATGTGCAGAGGGCAGCACCAAATCTAGTCGTGTTCTTGGTCTTCTCTTTAAGAGTAATTCTGCTGGCAACTGTCCAGTGGTGGTTTGGGGCGTGACTTGATAAGCTGATAGTATACGATACAGACGATCTTCCAGGGTACCTGATGATTTGGCTCATCCTGCTTTGATAGTCTATACTGCTCGCTCAGCTAATCTGTTACTAGCCGGATGGTAGGGTGAACATGTTATGTGCTTTATACCATTCATTTTACAAAAGTCCTGGAACTGAGTACTGGTGAAGTTGGTACCATTGTCGCAAACGTTTGGCACAATTTTGTCAGAGTGACATCTGTGGTAGAGGTGGGCACAATACGTGAATCAATGTACTTGCTATGTGCATCGACCAAAACTAAAATGATATATCCTCCTTATGGTCCAGCATAATCAATATGGATTCTGTGCCATGGTTTACCTGGCCACTCCCACAGATGCAGTGGTGCCACTGGAGGACGTTTACAGTTCATCTGACAATCATAACATTTCTTCACTTTCTTCTCAATTTCATTGTCCATTCCAGGCCACCAGATGTAGCTGCGAGTGAGACCTTACGTGGATGAGTTTCATGTAACCCAGCATTCTTTCTCTACCTGGTAGAGGAATGATGGCACGAGTGCAACACAAAAGGACACCTTGCTCGACACAACTCATTTTGTCGATTTATACAGTATACGTTTTAAATTCTGTTGAATCAGCAGTGTGTCATTGAGTAATGATAGAGCCAAGACTGCTTCTTCATATACTGGTACATTAACAATCGGAGAGTCTAGTGGCAGTCTCCTCAAGCCATCAGCATTAGCTTTACATTCTTCTCGTCTGTAGTGTAACTGATATTGATAGTTCGATAAGGTGAAAGCCTTAACCTAAAGGTTGCATTCTGGCACTGGCCATAGGTGAAATCAAGCTGTCTTGTTTGAACTCTCAGCCATAAAGGTACTTGTGGAATTTATTCACACCAAAAATTATAGCAAGACCCTCACGGTCAATTTGAGCGTAATTCTTCTCGGCAGGTGCGAGTGACCTCTAAGCGTATGCTATGGGTTTATCTGTTCTGTCCTCCATCTGGTGGGAGAGTACGACTCCCACTCCATATGGAGAAGCATCACAACTAAGTATTAGTGGGAGCTCGAGTTTGCAGTGCACAAGAATGCTGGATGACTGTAGTAGCTCTTTGGATTTGTCAAAGGCAGGTTGTTGATCAGAGCCCAATTTCCATGGTTGATTTTTGCATAACAAATCATATGAGGGTGCAAGTGTGGTACTAACATTATTCATCAACTTGTGGTAATGGTTAATAAGTCCTAAGTAACTTTTCAATTTTGTTACTGAGGTGGGTACGGGTGCATCTTTGATGGCTTTCACTTTATCACTGATTGGGTCAATATTGCCTTTGTCTCACCAGTGACCTAGATCCATGCAGTTGGGACACAGGAACGTACACTTATCATGTTTTCCCTTCAGCCCAGCTTCCTCTAAGTGATGTAAGGTAGTTATGAGATTAGCACGTGCTTCACGATAAGAATGACCAGCCACAATAATGTCATCGATGAAAACATGGGAATACCTTGGAGAATTTGTTCCATGATTCTCTGAAAAATCCGAGGTGCTGATGACACACCATAAGGAAGACAAGTGTATGAAAACAGTCCCTTTGTTCTGATAGTTGTTAGTTTCTGCGACTCTTCATCAAGGCACACTTGCTGATACACATGACTTAGCAGACACCACCACTTAATTTACTGTACAAATCCTCAATGTTAGGAATCGGGCGTCTGTCTACTTTTGTGGCAGCGTTAACAGTTAGTCTGTAATCTCCACAAATTCTAACATCCCCATTAGGTTTCAAAATAGGAACAATTGGTGCACCCCACTCAGAAATGTCTACTGGTTTTATGATATCATCATTTACAAGTCTGTCTAGTTCCTTTTCTACTTTGCCACGCATTGAAATTGGCACAGAACGTGGTTTAAAATAACGGGGCTGTACATTATCTTCAACATGTAGCTTGGCAGTAATATTTTTAAGCTTGCCCAGGCCTGGTTTAAATAGATCAGGAAACAAATCAGTGAAGTTCTTGCTGTTGACTTTATGGACTTCAGTCAAATTTAACTGCATTTGTTGTAGCCAATCACGACCTAGCAAATTTGGCCCATTACCCTTCACGATCAGACAGGGAAGTTTGAAGGTTTTATTTTGATAGACAACATTTAACTGAATGCACCCTTCAGGTTTCATGGTTTCACCTAAATTGGTACGTAGAAGAGGCAAGTTATTAGTTTCAATGTTCAACTGGTGACCATTTTGTTTTAATACTTCCACTTGATCTGAACTATTGATGGAAGTGGCAGCACCTGGGTCAATTTCCATCATAGTGTAGGTGTTATTTAGAGTTAGAACAAAGTGATATGGCTTTACTACAATGTTGTCAGAAGTGGTAGTGGTCCTGTACAAACTTAAATGTTCATATTCCTCATATTGTGATTGTTTGTCGGTCTAGCATTCGTTATCGGACTGAACATAATGAGTGTTTTCATGCAAAGAATGAGTATTGTCGCTACAAGCTCTAGCAAATTGGTTCTTTTTCTTACACTTGTGACAGGTTTTACCCCAGGATAGACAGAGCTTTCTATTGTGAGGGGGTCCCCCACAACCTGGACATGATATTTTAGTGCCATTCCTACTGCGACGCTCCACCTGGTGGGAGTTCGGAGAACCTCTTGGGTATTGTTATTGTTATATTTTCCAAATGGAAGTTGGTTGCCTTTATGAGAGTTTGTGTCTATATTACTTAGTGTACCGACTGAGTGGGATGATTTATCATAGCCTGAGTTTGTTGCTTTGTGGCTTCTAGTGTTCTACTGTAGGTTAGCAGGTTTGCTAGGGTTATATCATGTTCACTCAAACCTTTATCTATAACCTTTTCGATCGTGCATTTCTGGATGATTTGTGGCTTAATTTCTCGATCTCTGTTAGTAAATTCACAGCGTTTACTGAGAGCTATTAGACGTGCATGATATTTATCTAGCGATTCATCGGGTTGTTGGCTGGCTTGTCTAAATACAAATATTTCATATCCAACGTTTCTTTTAGGAGAAAAGTAAGTTAGTAATTTTCTTTCATTTCTGCATACGAGTCACTATCAGTAACACCTAATGAATCACTTAACTCGAATCTTCCCCCGCGTGGTGTAGAAGCATGGCGCTTCATACACCCGTCATTGGTTATGTTCTTCCCTGTTAAAAAGTTGTCAAATCGACGAACCCACTTTTCCCAGTCCGCGCCGGCAGTGTCAGCCGGTTCCATGGAGAACGCTGACAATAACATTTGAAGATCCATTGTGCAGCGTGCGTAGTTAGGTGGACGTGGTCTTTGTCACCAATTATGTCGTGTATTGAAATCGAGTATCAATGGTTTCAGACATGAAAAGATACAAAATTACCTCATGGAGGAAAACAACTTATTTATTGATCAACTAAGATGGCATTCGCGCATGCGCAGACATTTCTATACATGAATACACAATACTGTAAACGGAACATATACAACAAAGCCAATGTACATTTTCAAGACTTATTGTCTTAATTTCATTTCTTTTTTGTATAATTTGCATTTCTACAGAAAACATATTAAATTAAAACTATGAGTCGTGAAGGGCAGTGGTGGTCTAGGGCGCTGGATCGCTGATCCAAAGGTTGGGGGTTCAAGTCCCACTCTCCACAAGGTTTTCACACTTCATCCTAATTAGGGTCACAGGGAGGCTGGTGCCCATCCCAGCCAACTCCAGGCGAGGGCAGAGTACACCCTAGACAGCTCACCAGGCCATCGCAGGGCGGAAACACGTTGACGGCTTTGCAGCCTTCTCTTGTCGAAAGTCAGCAATGGTTCTTTTACATGACTCACACCATAGACAGTGGGAGACATGGCCGGCCTTTGATAACCCAGTTAGCTGCACTGGGGGGGACAGTGACAACCTTGTGGTGAGTGGGACTTGAACCCCCAACATTTGGATTAGCGATCCAGCGCCCTACACCACTAGACCACCACTGCCC
>CM045733.1:42042500-42082500 GCA_024760905.1 Plotosus lineatus
AAAATTGTTAAAGATGTTAAAGATGTTACAAAGCTTTGTTAAGACTTGAAAACTGATGGAAGAAAAACAAATCCCGATGACGTATATAAATGTAAATTCAAGCATGAATGAAGAAACAAAAGTAAAAAGTATAGATTCACAATCTCGTCCCAAAAAGAGGAATAAAACACAAGACTGTGAAAAATCTGCTGCTTGTTTACTGATAAACACTAACAACTGACAAATAAAATCCATAATAATAATTTCATAGATCCGTAGAGAAGCACAGATTGGAGGGATATAAAAACTCTCAGAATCTCTACTCTTTTCACACCAACCTCTTCAACATGAAGGGACTTTCATTTTTTATTTCATTCTTTTTAACCTTTAAAAATCTCCTCCTTTTAAGATTCTGCCCACTCCACATCCCCTCCTTATTCCTTCCTTCACTTTCTGCATTCTTACTTACACCACCTTGGTGGTGGTGATGCGGATGTTGCTGAAGCACTTCCCCATGGCTTCGTAGAGCGGGTCACAGAAGGTGTGTATGCAGATGGAGTAAACCTGGCTGATGCAGTGGATCTCAATCAGGTAGCTCTTCACACATGGCACCACAGCCCAGATATGCAAGAAGGACAGGATGGCGAAGAAGATGCCCCAGATCAGTGACAGGGGGATGCCCACCAGTGCCGTCAGCAGCCGGTAGAACCAGTACTTGCTGACTGTGAAAGTGGTGAAGCTGGCTTTCCATACGCTATCAAAGCTGTAGGTGCCTGCAGGCTCGGCAATCACATCCTCAAAGTCCACCTGCACGCAGATAGACTTCCGGTTACGTTTGTATAAACAAATTCCATACATTAAACACGCTCAGTGTTCCTAGAACATCCTATGTGGTTTTATCCCAAAATTCATAATTAGGTTATTCATTAAAAATTATACTTTTTATCTGTTTATAGTTACATTTTAACATATATATATATATATATATATATATATATATATATATATATATATATATATATATATATATATGGTATATATATATATATATATATGGTATATATGTATATATACATATATACATACATACACACACACACACAAATATATAAATATATATATATATATATAAATATATATATATATATATATATATATATATATATATATATATATATATATATATATATATATATATATATATATATTTACATACATATATACACACATATATATATATATACATACATACACACACACATATATATATATATATATATATATATATGTATATATATATATTTTTTTTTTTTTTTATATATATAAAAGCTTGCAGACTAACCTATTGACTTTTTGTAGTATGATCCTGATTGTCTTAATCACCTCAATACAACTTTTTATCTCACATCACTGCAGCCATTATACATATTTAGAATAAAGGTTTTCAACTTTGTGTAACACTTGGAACCTCACGACAGTAAGATTCTTGGTTTGGGTCTCAGACAAAGTATATAACTACAGTGTGATTCTAATGGCATCCAGACTGATTGCTAGGGTGTTACTAAGTAGTTGCTAAGATATTCCAGCTGGTTGCTCTGTGGTTGTATGATAACTCAAATATAACTCAAGTGCTTATTAAAGTGTTACAATACGGCTGCTATGGGATTGCTAATGCATTGCCAGATTATTGCTATGGTGTCGTGAGTGGTTACTGAGGTGTTACTAGGTTGCAGTGGTGCCACTGGCATTAATAGTGGTTGTTAGGTGGTTACTCTGGTATCGATGATGGTTCCCAAGGTCCTACCAGGTGATTGCAAAGTCATACTCTGTGGCTGTATTGTGGCTACTCTATTAGGCTATCCTAGGTGGGTTTCTGGGATGTAACTATGTGGTTGCTATGGAATCCTAGATGGTTGTTGTTTTAATTGGTTGCTATCATGCTGCTATGCAATTTTAATTTCATACAGACTGGTGCCTATGATGTTACTAGGTGGTTGCCATGGTATTCCTGATTGTTGGTACGCAAATACTACAATATCACAATTGGTTGCTATAGGGTTGCCACTTGTTAGAATGCTGCTATTGATAATTGGTTGATTTGGTGTTATTCGGTTCTATTGTATTATATGCATCTTCTAGCTGGTAGCAAGTTGTTGCTAGGTCATCAGTATGGTGATTAGAGTGTTACCAAATGATTAAAATGTCACACTATGTGGTTGTAATGAGTCTGCTATGTGGCTGCTCTATGAGGTTATCTCAGGTGAGTTGTGATTAAATGGTTACTATGGAATCTCATCTGGTTGCTATTTTAATTGGTTGCTAACATTTTGCTGTGTGATTGCAATGGCATCCAGACTGGCTGGTAGAATGTTTTTAGGTGGACCCAGCTGGATGTTAAGTGGTGCTAGATGGTTGATATTGGATTGATAACTCTTTGCTAGAATGCTGGTTTGGTATCATAAGTGGTTGCTTGGGTGTAACTAGTTTGCGATTATATTCCAAGAAGCCGCTCATTGGTAATGATGGTATTACAAGTGACTGCCAGGTGTTTCCGATGGCATGTAAAGTAGTTACTACAATGCTACCAGGTGATTGCAATGAGTTTTCTATGTGGCTGTTCTACTGGGTTATCCCAGATGAGTCTCTGGGTTATCACTAGGTGGTTGCTATGAAATCTCAGCTGGCTGCTATGTTAATTGTTTCCTATCAGGTTCCAAAACAGATGCTAGCATAGAAGTAATGATGAACGATTCACCATGTACAGTAAATCTATGGTTTGAAAAAAATATATATATATTACTTTTGAAAACTGTATTTCAAATGTTTTCTCTCAAATAAAATTTAAAAATAAAGAAAGAAAGAACACATACTTTCAATGAGAGATCTACTAATGTGCCAAAATTTGGGAGGCAATAAGAAGCATTAAAAGCCCCGGTTAAACTGGGTAATACTTGGATGTAAGCCTTTGGCATATACATGATGAGTGTGCTGGAACAAAAAACCCCTATGCCGTTATTCATATTGCAGCATGGTACGGGGTATTTCCACTACACGTCTACCCCACATTCTTCAGAGACAGCTCTTTTACACAGTGTTCTCGTGTGATTAGTCAACCCTCACTCAGGCAAGGAGCACCAGCTATCTCCCTGCACTTCATAAATTACGCCCAAAGTTCAACGAAGAGCTAGCGTTATCATATGAGCACTACATCATACCAACAGTGCTGGGGCGTCTTGTATTCTGATTGGTCGGGCATTAGACAAGTACCAGCAGTACTACAGCAGATGCTCAGTATAACTTAAAACTTGCTATAATAATAAAAGAGTTAAAGATTTCAAAATGCGTTTTGAGGTGTTGAGCCTTCTGGGAAGGAATCTTCAATGTAATGCTTTATAGTTGTTTTTCCAGCTTCTCCAGAATGAAGGAGGTTTTACACTTTCTAGTTTCTTGGAATCATGAAAAGAGGCAAATTTGCCTTTGTAGCTTCAGCAAGAAGATGCTGTGTATAAAAAAAGAGTACTTTAAAATGCTTTGAGATCTGCTGTTATAAGCGAAAAGGGCCATAAATGTCTAAAACTAATCAATGTTTAACTGTATTGGTTTAAACTTGTATCACAAGTCAGGTCAGTTTTCTAGCAAGTTCTTCATCCGTCTGGTGTGTTTAACCAGTGTCTGGATAATAGAAATTTTCCATCCATGCTCCGAGTAAAAATAACCCCCTAAAACACCCAAAATGAAATATTATAACATGTGAAATCCGCTGAAACCACTGTGGCTAGACTGCCAGCTCTGGATGGCTAGAGAAACCCAATCCGTTTTCAAACATCTGCTCACTTTCATCAGTCTAATTCATCGACTACCCACAAGTCCAAATGGCAAGCATCGTCGAAACGTACCATACACGCCCTGACTGACTGATAGGGATGTACAACTGGTTTGCACCATCATCTCATAGCAAGATGGTTCTGGGTTCAAACTTTGGCCTGTTATGTTCTGTCCATTTTTAAAAACTTTCATTAATAGTTTTTCAGGACATGATGTTTAATAACTACCCTTATGTTTACTTTGAAGAATAGAACACAACACAAGCATGTGGAGTTATAGAAAACTAGAGGGGCACTCAGAGATTATAAAGTACTTCCGCAGGCATAAATAGACAATCTGCCTGCGGCTGCAGTCGTTTATAACTTGGCATAATTATAAGTAAATATTTCCTTAATGGTTATTTGATGAACATTTTGGTGCAGGTTAAAGAATAGCCATTTTTTTGGGGATTCTTTATTCATTTTTTATTTTACATAATTCCATACACAGATCAGCTCCAAATTGATAACTTGTTATTTGTACCACATTCTATGCTTGAAAGATTCGCATAAAAATCCATGATCAAAAATCCTCTGTTCTAAAAATGAAAACCGATAATGACTACAACGCACAGACACTGGAGACTCCCACCCATTCACCCAAAAAGTATTTGGGACAAAAATCTGCAAATGAACTGTTACTAAAGAAATGGCAAAGCATTATGTACCAATATATAATAAAAAATAATTCATGACTTAATACTGGAATCATAATTTTGCAATAAATACAATTTAAAAAATAGATATTTAATTAGAAATACTAGTGAAGTGCAAACCTCTGCCATGATAAATAATTTAAAAAAAATAAACGTACACAAACACCACCGGGGCAGTGGTGGTCTAGTGGTATAGGGCGCTGGATCGCTGATCCAAAGGTTGGGGGTTCAAGTCCCACTCTGCACAAGGTTGTCACTGCCCCCCCCCCAGTGGAGCTAACTGGGTTATCAAAGGCCGGCCATGTCTCTCACTGTCTATGGTGTGAGGCATGTAAAAGAACCATTGCTGACTTTCGACAAGAGTAGGCTGCAAAGCCGTCTGCGTGTTTCCGCCCTGCGATGGCCTGGCGAGCTGTCCAGGGTGTACTCTGCCCTCGCCCGAAGTTGGCTGGGATGGGCACCAGCCTCCCCGCGACCCAAATTAGGATTAAGCGATTACAGAAAATGAACTGAACTGAACAAACACCACCTGTTGGGGCTGCTGTAATACGATACATAAAATCGGCATAAAATCATTGGATGCTGAAGAACTTGACCAGATAATTGCCAAAATCTCCAAAATCTAATGGAGTGTTACTTACCATACAGAACCCTGAGAAAAAATACATCAAAATTAAAAAGTCCTAGTAAATCAGTTACATGAACCAAATTAATCTCTATTAGCTTTAATAAACCAACTTTACATTTACCGATAGCAATGTTGGATAATAACACCAATAATGCTGTTAGGCTGCTTTCTTCAAACTTCAACTTTCACACAGCCCCTTTAATTATACAGTATTTAATTACATCCCACTATACTGGTACTTGAGTAGTTACAGTTGTGTGCATTGTAATTTTAAAACAATGATTCATCTCAGCATCCTCTCAGATATTTAAAACATTTCTCTTCTGAGCACCAGGAGTTGTGTCCCCATCTCAAAAATGACTTCATTTGTAACCAAAAGCAGCATTTTAGCTTCATGGTGGTCCTGTTTTAGACTGTATTATTTTATCATTAATATATTATAGTGGATCATTTTCAACATTAACAGCTTCAGCCGGATTCACTCAGAGTCTCTGAAGCGCGGCGGACGTGATGATGTGTGTTGGAGAAGTTAAGAAGGAAGGAAGTGGCAGCATCAGGAGCCTCTATCATGAGTTAGATGAAGATGGAGTCTCTGGAGGACTCAAGTTTCAGTGTGCCATTAAAAGAATTTTTTTAACGAGAGGAAAAAGCGGCTCAGTTCCAACGGAAAGCTGCTCTGGTTTTTTTTTTTTTCCTTGGCATTCTTATGTGGATCGCGGATTCGACTCAAGCACCGCAGGGCCGAGTGCCAGGTGACTGCCTGGAGGAACACCCTGTGTGTGTGTGTGTGTGTGTGTGTGTGTGTGTGTGTGTGTGTGTGTGTGTCTCTAAATGATGATCAAAATGAAATGTAGTTGGGAATTCCCTGCTTTTATCCCATACGCGAGACCACGAGTTAAAACGCCCACTTTTCTGTCTTCTGTCTCAAAGCCAGTGAGAAAAGCTAAACAACATCTAGAGCTCGTCTCGTCTTGTGGATGTAATTTGTGGACAAATCAGAAGCACTTTTGTATTGTGGATATCTTTGGGTGCGTGACTCATGCATCTCTCATTTCTTAGCTGCTTTTCATCCTTTTTTTATTCTGAGGGGAAAAATCTCATCTGTACTCACTGACACTTAACATGAACATTCTGCAACCCTCCCCTTCTCTTTCTCTGTGTCTCTAAATCCCTGTGTATGCCTCTTCACCTACCTCTCTCTCTCTCTCTCTCTCTCTCTCTCTCTCTCTCTCTCTCTCTCTCTCTCTCTCTCCTTCTGTATCTTTCTTGGTGCGTGTGTCTATATCTCTCTCCGTCATTCTCGCTTTCTTTCTGTCTGTGTGTGTGCACATGTGAGTGTACATCTCTCTCTCTCTCTCTCTCTCTCTCTCTCTCTCTCTCCCTCTCCATGACTCCACACCCTGGAAAACTTTGTGCTAAGAATTTTAGGAGTGAAACAAGCCATCTCTCAAAAACAGGAAGCATTAAATATTTCCTCTGTTCCAGTAGAGACCTGAAGCTATTGATTGCTCCACTATCGTTTGTGATGGCTTGTTTCCGTATGTGGGTGGCGTTTATGCAAAGGAACATTTCACAGCTTCATGCCCCAATTCAAACCAGTCCAGTGCTAATGGTTCCAGTGACACAGTTTGACTTTCTGGACCATTAACACACGTTCACTTGCACAGACACTCGGTATACAACTACACTCATTTGCCAAAATGTTTAATCCTACTCGGGTCAGCGGGAGACTGGAGTCCATCTCAGGAGATTCCGGGGGTACACCCTGAGCACCCAAGGCAAACACACCGGCAACGTTTATAGTCACACTCATACCATGGGGCAATCTGGAATAGCTAATTATCCCAATATGCATGTGTGTGTGTGTGTGTGTGTGTGTGTGTGTGTGTGTGTGTGTGTGTGTGTTTGTGTGTGTGTGTGTGTGTGTGTGTGTGTTGGGGAGGCAGATTACCCAGAGGAAACTCAAGCAAGCACAGGGAGAACATGCACATTCCACACAGAAACACCCTCACTGTGGCCAGGTTTCAAGCCCAGGACCTTCTTGCTGCGAGTCAGACGTGCAAACCACAGCGCCACCATGCTGTCCTGAAAACTAGTTAATATGCATGTACGTATATCAACTTTTTATAAAGATGCATAAACTATGAAGCAGTTTATTTGTAGACTTCTCTAGAATGAATCAGGTCTGAGTTTTATCAGTTTATGCATGGTTTTCTTTGGCAATTTTTTTGTCCCCACTGATTAATATGTGATAGTTTTACTGTTTTTTAACATTCATCTACTACACGTTGCATCATCTGGCAAAAAAAGTGATTCTGTTTCTAAACAAAATCCTGTTTTTAATCCAGTAACACTTTGGAAATAAACCTCTCACTCCTTTTCCACTTTTGCATCTTGGCTTTTGAATAACGGTCTTTTTTTCCCTTAGGCTTTTTTTGGTGTACTGCTGTCTCACTGCCAATATGTCTCTCTGTCTCTCCCCTCTCTCTCTCTATCTCACACACTCTTTCTCTCTCCATCTCACACACTCTTTCTCTTTCTCACTATCTGCCCCCTCTTGCCTCTGGATTCTCCGTATATGGCCATGATCATGCAACTTGGCCCTGTCTTGACCCATCAAGACCTACTGTTTTGTAAATGTTGCTATGTATGCATACAGCAGGATAAATACTTTAATTGGAATAAACAGATAATGTGCCTTAATGAATATGTATGTGGGTCAGTATATGATGAGTATATGAACCCCCAGGTCATAAAAGAAATTGTATTTGAGGATGTTAAAATTAAATATTGCACTCCCACATGAAGCATGTGTGATACACAAATACACATGCGATATATACACAGATCTTCTGATACGACCAACATCTCCTCTTATCTGTTTCTGCTACACTGGTATTTCCTCATTTAATATCTTAGACAATATAAATGTAGAAATAATTGACCAGGAGTGACTCGATTTTATTGTTAATGAAGGACTATTTCGAAAACAACTGACATCAGAATTTTTTATCTAGCGTAGAGGATAATTTTCTAAAAATACATAGAAAATTGTAAAAAAACAAACAAACAAACAAACAAAACAAAAAAAAAACCCTTCCTACTGCTGAGATCTTGATATGTGAGTTACTTCAAGACATATAAACAGTGCCTCCTGGTGGACATGCTAGGTAACAGTATAGCTACACACTACAAGATGTAAACAGTGTTTCCTGGATTTAAGCAACAATATATGTACATGTGGGTACTTGTATCACTAAATTAAAAAAAAAATGTAATGTTCATTTAATATTTCATGCTTGTAACATCACATACCAGAATTTTTTAAAGACATATTTAGGAATGATAATGATTGAGCATGACAACATTACTGGGGAAAATATTGAATGAGCCTCAACACACTGTCCTGCATCATATGTGTATTCAAAAATGTATCTTAAATTAAATAATTAAATAAATTTAAAAACATTTTTTTAAAATGTAATTACATCCAGCATGGAATATTATTTCTAATTCTCATATCAGTTTTAGCCTTTTCATTAAAATGTTGCACATTTTTGTTAATATTTCCAAAATGTTAACTAAACAAGGTTGCATTAGAAGGCACTTGGTATCGGCTTGTCAAACCCAAACCACACCTCTAAATGCCATTCCAACAATGATGGTGCAAGGCTGTGTCCCAAACCACACAGGCTTCTGAAATAGTCCGAGTAGTATCAAGGTCATGGCATTTTACTACAAATAGAGTTCTTTGGTATGACTTGGTTATAGGCTATTGTCTTTAAAGTGTCACTGGGATGTTAAGTCTCCTTATATGAGCTTAATCTAAAAATAGAATTACTGGCATCCCTGCTCTGGGTTTTATCTTCTCAGGACTGATCCAGTAGAAAGTTTGACCAGTTTGAAAGACATTTTCTCCCAGTTTGCAAAACATTCGGGCTTTTACATTTTTCTAAACATAGTTTCAGGGAGCCATTCAATTCATCCACTGAGTACTATATGAGAGCATTATTACAACTAGAAAAGTAAGAGCCTACACACTTCAGAGAGAGCAAGAGAGAGAGAGAGAGAGAGAGAGAGAGAGAGAGAGAGAGAATAAAAGTATGTCTCACCTTAACTACATGATCGTTGATGTGCTTTGGGTCCCGGTTGACGAGGTCTATCTCCTTGGTATGCACATCCTGCAAGGTTTTCTCGTGGATGCTGTCGCTGTCCATGTCTTTGTTGTTGGGTTTGTATATGTTCCCCTGCTTCCTGATGAAAGGTGAATGAATGTATTCCTACAAAGTTGCCAAAGAAACAACACAAACTCAGAATGAGGGGGGAAAAGTGCCAATGGGACTAGATGAGCAAACAGGGAGCACCTCGGCGCCGTCTCTTGGCATGGGATGCTTTTAAATAAGGGGAGAAGTAAAGCACCACACCCTCTCTCCCTCTCTCTCTCTCTCATACACACACACACTCTCTCTCTCTCTCTCTCTCTCTCACACACCCTCTCCCTATCCCTCTCTCTCTCTCACACACACACACACACACACACACACACACACACTCCTCTCTCTCTCCTGTTGAAACTCTACTTCCACCACAAGGGGTCACCACCAAGCAGCATGGGTGTAGATGATTCTTTATTACCCTGGTGCACTGTTTGTTTGTTTGTTTGTTTGTTTGTTTGTTTCTATGTGTATTTTTAATGCTATGTGTAAAACGATAGCGCGCCTATGATAAAGAGAATTTCTTTACAATAAAAGCGCGCGCTCGGTTCGGATGATCAGTGGAAGCCTTGCGCACGAGCTGGAGCCCAAAATGACAAGTACAGTTTTGAGCATCATCGATCTGAAAAAGCCATTAAACCCGAAACACACCTCGGTCGTTGCAGCCTGAGCTCGCGGTGAGTCCCGGGGCGAGTCCGAACAGAAGGAACTATTAAAAGTGTTCGGGAGTTGATCGCTCAGTGCCAAAGGCGATAACGCAGGTAAACTGGCAGTGAGAGCAAAGCATGCCCGCACCGGAGCCAGGTGGAAATCACCCGTCCACGGAGGAGCGAAGTCCACAGAAACCCGAATCACAATCAAATATGCTCCGCCACCGCGGCGCCAAACTCACAGCCTTACCTCTGTTTCTCCGTCTTTGGGACCGCCGGTCATGCTGCCGCGCGCGCTGCACTGTGCACAAGACTGGGGCGTGAGAGTGTGTGTGTGTGTGTGTGCGCGTGCGTGTGTTCGAGAGATACAGTGACTTTACAGATGAGGCGCTGTGGCAGGCGACGGCATGCTGCACACAAGCGCACACACTCACGCACACACGTGCACACACTCACGCACACAAGCACGCACACACGCGCACACACTCACGCACACAAGCGCACACACTCACGCACACACGCGCACACACACTCACGCACACACTCACGCACACACGCGCACACACTCACGCACACACGCGCACACACACTCACGCACACACTCACGCACACACGCGCACACACTCACGCACACACGCACGTGCACACACGCGCACACACTCACGCACACACGCGCACACACTCACGCACGAGCACACACTCACGCACACACGCGCACACACTCACGCACACAAGCGCACACACTCATGCACACACGCGCACACACTCACGCACACAAGCGCACACACTCACGCACACACGCGCACACACTCACGCACACACGCGCACACAACAAAACAAGTCATTACAGATGAATCACGTGGCCATGCAGCTTCAGGAGTGTAAGTTTATTTAAGGTGTGGCTGATGACTAGCCAGGGTTGACTCTCTTCTTCTTCTTCTTCTAATAATAATAATAATAATAGTAATAATAATAATAATAATAATAGTAATAATAATAATAATAATAATACAAAGTCGTCCGACTCCCCATTGTTCTCGGTGCCCTCGGTTTGGTACCTCCTGATGTATTAACACAGATCAAGAGTGTGCCTGGGTTTGCTACAGGAGCACAGCCATTCTGACAGTCTGGGCAATGCAGAAGTCTGCAGTGTTGGGGAGTCTCCATATTCTCCAGAAAGTTCTTGGTGGGTTTGACTAGGCAGTGCTTCCTGGGAGAAGTTCCATTCGCTGTCTGGGCTGCATGTGGAGAGTGTGAGGCCCTGAGCTGATGATGAGCCTAACCAGACTCACTGTGCCAGGATCACCCGATCCCTCTCTGCTGCATATAAATCTTTACTGTAAATAATAATAATAATAATAATAATAATAATAATAATAATAATAATAATAATATCAGCCCTGCGATGGTCTGGTGAGCTGTCCATACCACATCCTCACTCAGATTCAGCTGAGATGGGCGACTCCTTACGACCCTAATTAAGATTAAGGTCCAGAAAAAAATGAATGAATTCATAATACTATCACATTCTTCTTCTTCTTCTTTTAGCAAAGGGTTGGGTCATGGAATTATTATTATTCGCAGTAGCAGTAGTTGTAGTATATGTATGAGCACTACTGTGATTTGGGGGTTTGTCCTCTCACCGCTGCAAGAAGATTCATGTTTTTTGCAGCTGACTGGTGAATTTCTTTGTGGAGTTTTCATGTTCTCACTTTGCTTGTGTGGATGCTCCAGGTACACTCCAGTGTACTCCAGTTTCCTCCCATAGTCCAAAGACATGCATGTTAGATTAAATGAATATTCCCTTTTGCTCCTGGGTATTGTTGTTGGTGTTAGTCCTGTAATAGGCTGGTGACTTGTTCAAGTTGTAACACTGTCTCACTTAAATTTACCTGCGATTGGCCCCAGCTTCCAAAATATCCACAATGGATAAAGAATACAGATGATAAAAAAATGAAAGAATTAAAAAATGAAAGAATTAAAAATTTAGTTATTGCGATTTGATTTTTATTAGCATTTGCTCATTGTAACTCAAATTTTGTAGATATTGTATACAGAAACATGGAAAGGCCATACTGTATGCACCACAGCATGATGAGTGAAAAAATGCAATACAAAGAATACAAACACACATCTATGCAAATTACTAATGAGTGTTGGGAAACAACAAGTAAAAAAGTCTGATAACAGAAAAAATGGGCAAAAGTTAGCACATCCGCAAGAAGGTCCTGTGTTCAATTCCCAGCTCACGTGTTTCTGTGTGGAGTTTGCATGTTCTCCTCATGCTTCCTCGGGTTTCCTCCGCATACTCCAGTTTCCTCCCACAGTCCAAAAACATGCACAGCAGGTTAACTGACTGTTCCAAATCGTCCATAGGTGTGAATGTGACTATGAATAGTTGTGTGAGTGCCAGCCTTGTGATGGCATGGCAAGCTGTCCAGGGTGTACCCCGCTAGAGTTGGCGGAGGTTGGTACCAGCTTCCCCATGACCCTACTTAAGATTAAGCGGTTCAGAAAATGAATGAATGAAGGATAACAGTGAAATGTGTCTGCAGCATCAAAGTTGAATGTGTCGGGGGGCTGCTGGTGGTAGCACGGATTCTTTGGTATCCCCAATCGTGAACAACACAAGTTATGTGCAAACACTGCATAAAATATTTTATAAATGTTGTTTATTTTGTTTTATTTTATTATTATTTGACAGACTTATTTCCTGCTAGAGCAGGAGTGGGCAAACCACGAACCGTGGGCCACATCCGGCCCATTGGTCTTTTTAATCTGGCCCTCTGAAGATTGATTGGTACCAAATTCATGTTTGATGTGAATGATTGATTGATTGCATTCATTTGACTTTGACTTGTAATGACAGCATTTCAGCACCATTGGCACATTATGTGTAGTCAGTTGTTTTTGCGGCATTCAAGACACTTCTGGTTAGCACTCTTCTATTGCACAGAGTCCATCTGCAGCAATGTCAAAAGAAAAAAAAAAAGTTGACAGTGAGTGCCGGGTGATTCATAAGGAATGGACACCTAAATACTTTTTTTTTTTACTAAAGTCTGGTCAAAGGCTGTATGTCCTATTTGTCAAGAAACCATTTCGGTTTTAAACGAATACATCAGCTGCCACTTTTCCATCAAGCATATTAATTACACCAACAACGTATCATCGTAAGAATGTCCGGCTTCTGAAAGGTTTCGATCAGTTCTGACTGGTTTGAATCAGTTCCGACCAGCTCTGACCAGTTTGAACCGATTCCGACTGTTTTGAACCTTTGACTGGTTGCCAACTTGTTTCTGACCAGTTAGAACTGGTTCCGACCGGTATGAACCGGTCCCGACTGGTTTGAAGCAGTTCTGACTGGTTTGAACTCGTTCTGACCAGTTCTGACCGGTCTGAACAAGTTCCGACCAGTTAATTTGGTTGACTTTACTCAAGCAAGTGGACTTCACCATCATCAGTTTATTCATTTGACTGAATAAACTGAGCTGATCACAGGGACTTGCTTTACCATTCTAATGTCTGCTGGTTCAGTTTGGGGAAAGTATGTCAATGTGTGTGGAGGTCAAACAGGAGATTATTTAATTTTTGGAGCTATTTGAGAACACTGAGAATGTTCCTGAGCTGAAAGACACAGATTGGATTTGTGATTTTAAGCTTTTAATGGACATACTGACACACATGAACGAGCTGAATGTGAAGCTACAAAGGGAAAAACAGTTTGTGCATCAAATGCAAGCAAACGTCAGAGCCTTCAAAATCAGGCTAGTTTTATTTTTTAAAGCAAATGTCAGACAAGTCATTCACTCATTTCCCTCACACTGGTCATGTTAAAAGAGGTCCTGCAACATATGAACAAATCCTGGAAAGTACCGGAGAACCTGCATGAATAATTCTGCCGTCGATTTTGTGATTTTGGAAAAATTGACAGGGCACTTCAGCTGGTGTCAGGTTCCTCCTCACAAGAGCCTGAAACGGTACCACAGGGGTTGCAGTTGAACTGATTGATGCCTCCAATGCGACATGATGTTAAAGGAGAAGTTCAACTCCTTTAAACTGGATGAGTTTTATGCTTCATTAAGCGCAACCAAATTTCCAAACATCCAGAAGATGGCACAGAGGATTCTGGTGTTGTTTGGCTCTACATATGTATGTGAACAGACTTTTAGTGTGATGAACACCAACAAAGCAGCCCACAGATCCCAATTGAGTGATGAACACATCAAATTTGCTCTGAGAATCGCCACAACAGAATTACCACCAGGCTTTGATGCACTGGATTATTGTGGGGCTGGTGGTGTAGTGGTTAGGGTGCTGTGCTCATGATTGAGAGGTTGTGAGTTCGAATCCCACTGAGAACCCTCACTGTGCTAAGACCCCTGGGCAAGGTCTCAACCACAAGTGTGCTTCTGTTCACCCAGCAGTATAAACGGGTACCAGTAAAAATATACTGGGAAGGTAACCTGCGATGGACTAGCGTTCCATCCAGGGGAAGTTGAACTCCTGGTCGCTTCACGCTATGGAAACCGGGAATAAGCACCGGCCTCATGAGCCACTAGGCTCGGGTGTAAAAACCCAATAGACTTAAAAAAAATTTGATGCGCTGGCAAAAATGGGTGATCAACAACACTGTTCCCGCTAAAAGGTATTTGATTATTTTAATGCTTTTTTTTCTGTTTATGTTTGATATGTACTGTTAAAAAATACATCTTTTATCATATTTTCCTGACTCGGCCCATTTATCAAATTTTAAAAGTCAATGTGGCCCCGAGCCAAAATAATTGCCCACCCCTGTGCTAGAGTAATTTAAAAAATCCAGAGGTCTACTGCCTCTCCAACCAAAGAGCTTTTTACATCCCTGGTATTTACCATCCCTGGTAATTTGATTCATTTCATCCTCAGTGAAAGCCATTCATTTTCTGTAACTGCTTAATCCGAATTATGGTCGCGGGGAGGCTGGTGCCCATCCCAGTCGACTCTGGGTGAGGGCAGAGTACACCCTAAACAGCTCACCAGGCCATCGCAGGGCAAAAACGGCTATTCAGTCTACTCTTGATGAAAGTCAACAATAGTTCTTTTACTTGCCTCACATCATAGACAGTGAGAGACATGGCCGGCCTTTGATAGTCCAGTTAGCTGTACTGGGGGACAGCAATGACAACCCATTGATAGTGGGACTTGAACCCCGACTTTGGGATCAGTAATCCAGCACCTTACCATCAGACCACCATTGCCCCTTGTTTATGTGAAATATCATAATCATCATGTTCAGTACTCGCAGAGCTGCAAATATTTACACTAAAATCATTAATAATCATTTAATTATTTAAATAAGATATTGTAAATTCTACCTACAAAGTTGTCAAGTTTATTTAACAGCGTTCATTTCTCAATAAGTTCAAGCAAGTTTATTAAGCACATTTGGAATGAGATCAGTGAGTTTATTTAGCATCTACTGTATATATGAAGTCAGCATGACACAAGTGAGTTCAGTTCTAAAAGTTATTTAATAAATGTAACAATAAATTGCTGAATAAACAAAACATTCAGTGAACTCTTCAGTGTAAATTTTACTTTGTTTATTATTGTAAAACACAGAAGTCCTGATTAAGTAAAATTTAGTGTGGAGAGAGTATCAGGACTGTGTGGAGTTCTGTGCTTGCATGTGCTTCCTCCGGGTCTTCCAGTTTTCTTCCATAGTCCAAAGACTTGCACATGGTAGTTTAAGCTTGCTCCTAGGTGTGAATGTGAATCTTTGTGTGTGTGTGTGTGTGTGTGTGTGTGTGAGTGTGTGTGTGTGTGTGTGTGTGTGTGTGTGTGTGTGTGTGTGTGTGTGTGTGTGTGTGTGTGTGTGTGTGTGTGTGTGTGTGTGTGTGTGGGCCCTGCAATAGCCTGGTAAGCAGGTCAGGGTGTACCCTGCCCTCATCCAGTGTTGACTGAGATAAGCTCCAGCCTTCCAGGTTCCCGAGCAGGACTGAGCAGGTTGGTGAATGAGTGAGAGTAAATCAATTAAAAATAAATTAATTATGTACAGAAACCACATTCGAATTGAAATTAAATGTAAAATTCAAATGTGGCATTAAATACCAATTTGAATTTTTTTATAATAACAGACACTGTACGTCTGATTGTTTTAATTATAAGAAAAACAACATTGTAGTAGATTTATTTCAAAGCTATCGATAAAAGTTTTTAAAAGCTAATGGAAAAGGTTTCAAACAATCGGACTTATCTGTTTTTAAAAACAAATTATTCATGTAGAAAGAGACGTTGGGATACAAATCATATGAAAAATGTATGGAACATTACATGCTTTTCAACTTTCATGTGTGAAGGTCTCGTGCCATTTCTGTGCACTGAAACTAGATTTTCAGACAGTGATATTCAAAGTGTGAGAAAAATTCTAAAAGCTGTCTGTCACGAATCAACAATCGCTGGAAGTAATTTCCTGTGAGGACAGAAAGACATCTAGGCAAATTTTTTGCTTAGCATTTGCTACCAAAACTCAGTGGAAGCAAGAGGTGAGGGTGTGGTGCAGCGATAAAACCCTTATGTGCACTACTCAGGTGATCAGGTGACGGTAATGATCAGGAGGTGGGGCTTGGTCTGAGCTCGAGCAATAGGAGAGGAAAATAGTGTTTTGAAGTCCATGAGAATTTTGTGATCATGTAAAACTAAAACTTAAAAAAAAAAAAAAAAAAAAGCACATCTTTAAAGAATCCAATACAGTGGCATCTGTATCTTTGTCACTGAAAACTGAAACAGCAGATAAATTATGTGGAAAACCAAACTAAAATAAAACCTGATCAGAATTTGCTAAAAAAAAAAAAAAATACAATTAAAAATGATATTAAAACGCTCTATTGTGATGTACCGGGCACTATGTTAGCTACAGTGGGGTCCAAACAGTGTGTACATCAGCAGAAAATTGATTTATTCAATAACCATTTAATCCTACTCAGGTCACAGGGAGGCTGAACTCTATCTTAGCGAAGGTGGAATGCACCCTAAACAGCTTGTCAATCCATCACAGGGCCAACACTCAGACAAAACCACTAACACACATTTGGGGCAATTTTGTACAGCCATTTCTCCTAACACGATTGGAACGAGCTGTCCAGGGTGTACTCTGCTTTCCCAAGAGTTGGATGAGATCTTCCAATGACCCTAATTAGGATTAAGTGCTTCAGAAAATGAATGAATGATGAAATTGAACCATAGAAATCTTGTGTGAGAGTGCTTTTTGTATCTTCCTGTGTTTGATACTGTATTCTTAAACAGTTTTTGGCCTCAGGCTCAGAGGTGATATCCACCTGGCCTTCAGCGAATAATTGTTATTCTAGTTGTTATAGACAGCTTTACTGAAAGGAGAAGCGGTGATGAAGGTGGATTAGACACCTATACACAGATACGGCTAGAATCTCGACATTTGGATCAGTAAACCACCATCCTACTACCAGGCCACCACTGTGGCCCCCCCCACACATATATATATATATATATATATATATACAAATACAAAACACATACACTGTATATATATATATATATATATATATATATATATATATATATACACACACACACACACACACACACACACACACACACACACACACACACACACGCACACTTTTATATATAGGTGTGTGTGTGTGTGTGTGTGTGTGTGTGTGTGTGTGTGTGTGTGTGTGTGTACAAATTATCCCCCTTCTGATGGTCATAACCGAAAAGAGAACAATAAGAGTTAACTGTGAAAAATAACTTTTATTGGGTGAATGGAGAAACTGGTGTCTCCCTGTTGCACTCTGGATTGTTTCTACATTACATCACTGAATGGGGTGGAGGGGGAAACTACACCTGAACATAAATGGAGTTCCACTACATAAACAAGCTGTCCTTTCTTTCAGTTTTTTCTGAAAGGCTACTGAAACACAAACACGCCAGCGCACACGCACACACACACTTACACACACACACACACACACACACACACACACACACACACACACACACACACATTGTGGAGTGCATTTCAGCTGACCATTTGCAAGTCAAATAGACCGGAAAATAAAATTTAGTACAGGGATCCCTCGCTCTACTTTATGCTTCAATTCATGCTGCTTCAGTGCATTGCGTTTATATAAAATGTTTATATATATATATATATCTTGAATTAAAAAACAAGGAAATTAAGGAAGAATAGGGGAAAAAGTTAAGGAAAATGGCACAAAAACAAGGCCAATTATGCAAAAGAAAAAAAAACCCTAAACAAACACAAAACAACCCAAAATCTCCCATCAAAACGACTTACATTATTGCATCTGTGTGTACACGCACATCTGCGCACGTGCGCGTGTATGTATGTGTGTCGTCTTATCATGCAATACCATCTGTATGTGAGTGTATTTTTATTTTATTTACATCTTGTTATTTTTTTAATGTTTAATTGTTATGAGAAGCATTAATAGCATTGAATATGTATTTATTGATGTTATATACACTGAAAAATGGAAAAGGCCAAAAGGAAATGTCATATACATGTACGTATACATCAGTCGGGGGGGACTTCGCGGATTTCGATGGTCGCATGGGGATCTCGGTCCCAATTAACCGTGGAAAGTGAGGGATCCCTGTATTCATTTAAACACATCATTACACTGTTTTAAAATCACATGTTTTCCACAGTGAATATCGCAAATAATTTGTGACAACATGTGTTTTTTTCAGAGTGTTTTTCTGCTCTTTATACAATATTTTACCTTTTTTGTTCGTAAAACACTAAACTGTCACTTTTTAATGTTTATAGTTACATGTAACATTGCAGAACATCCATAAAACAAGTTGGTTCCTGTTCTCAATTACATTCTAGCAGCTATAAACAGCCCCCCTCATGATTTTTCTCTCTCTACGAGTTAATAACTTAAAAAAAAAAAGCTTGTTTATAGTCAGGAATATGTGACTTTTACAGAGCATTGACACTCGACGCTCCTGCCATAAATTTTAAATAAACATCTTCAAAAAAACCCTCTCTCCATCAATGTTCATCGTTCATTTTCTGCAACTGCTTAATCTTATTCAGGGTTGCGTGGAGGCTGGTGCTAGTTCCAGCCAATTCCGGGCAAGGGCAGAATACACCCTGGATAGCTCACCAGGCCATTGCGGGGCGGAAACACACCGACGGCTTTGCAGCCTACTCTTGTCGAAAGACAGCAATGGTTCTTTTACATGCCTCACACCATAGACAGTGAGAGACATGGCTGGCCTTTGATAACCCAGTTACTGCACTGGGGCTCTCCATCAATGATTATTTTTTATTCCATTTATGTGCTGTATCTGTTTCGACTCAGGTTTACATCATTATGCATATTTAGAGGCAGATGTTCACTTCGAACAGCTTATATTTATCTCATTTTATATATAATTAAGCAGTTGAAGATTGAGGACCTAATGCAAAAGTCCTAGAGTGCTGAGATTTGATCTCTTGAACTTGTTGTCATCGAAGTCAAGGGTTTCATCACCAAGGTACAGAGATTTCCTTTAGGCTTTTTCCCCTTTATCAGGGTTCGCCACAGCGAATGATTTGCACGTTTGATTTGACATAAGTTTTTACGTCGGATGCCCTTCCTGACACAACCCTTTAGCAAGGGACAGAAACACGCTGACGGCTTTGCAGCTACTCTTTGAAAGTCAGCAATGGTTCTTTTACATGAACCTCACACCATAGACAGTGAGAGACATGGCTTGCCTTTGATAACCCAGTTTGCTGTTGTCTAAAATACTAGATACCTTTTTTTTTTTTTCAAGGCAGGCCGAGGACCAATTCCTAACCGATGTCTAAGCTCAAATCTCAGCAACTAAAACTGACTCAACATTTTGTTGGTCTAGGATAAAGAACTGCTTGTGACAGGAGCTGTGGGTGGACTTTTTATGACCAAAAAAATACAGGGAATTAATTACAGAGGTCTATTTCAGAGGTCACCAACCCTGCTACTGGAGCTCTACCTCACTGAAGATCCTGGTTTCAACCATAATCATGCCCACAATTTAATAATTGACTGAGTCGTCCAATCATGGTGATCTAATTATTGATTTATGACATTCATAGATCAGAGAAGTGTGCTAGATTTTGATTTGGGCTAAAACCTTCAGTAAGGTAGACCTCCAGACGCAGGCTTTGTAGCCAATTGATCTAGTCTGCTAAAGAAGAAAAGGAGGACTCAGAGGAGGAAAATTATAGAAGGAACCATCAAAAGACGAAGTAGGAAAATCAGAAAAAAACACATATGACACTCACACAAAGAACATCATAAAAAGTGTAGGAACCAGAGCTTCAATAAACCAAAAGCAACAACTGTAAACAAACGATGGTGTCTACCACAGTTGTCGTTCTATGTGCTGATGTTGCTGGGAAAGTCGAGACTCTGGACCAATTCTGAACCAGAACTGGCATTGGCCCAGCACTTGTAGCTAGTGTGCATTGGTGGGGAAAATCGTAATAGAAACTATAAGACGAATGGGCAAATTAATATGAAAGCAGTCATCACCTTCTGACCAATCAGATTTGAGAGTTCAACAGTGCTGTGATGTTAGTATAAATATTACAACAGAAACCAGTAAGCAGTCTGTACTTTCAAAAGCATCTCTATATTTTTATACACAAAACAACACTTCTCATAGACAGTGCAAAAGCATATTAGATGTATATTTATATTAAATTTATATTAAAGTTATGCGAATGTCTAGCGATTCTGTCCGTTCGGAGTCATAGACTTTAAAGTGCATAAACACTTTGTTATTGAGCAGATGTCTATTCAGAACTTGATCTGGAGATGCTGGCTGCTTTAAGTGTAAGTACATTTTGGTACCAGGCCAAAGCAAACGCACATGATGCAGCTGAGCGTAAAGAGGACGCCGTGTGATTGATCAGGTCTAAGATACCCTCCAGATGCTTCCAAAACAAAACCACGTCATAAGGGACGTGCATGCCATTTGAGGGATTTGTCCATTTAAAGAACGGCTGTTTTGGAACTCTGGATGTTGATGGAAGACAGACACCTTCCAGCACTGCGGAATGCTGGCATCACAAAGGTATCCATCAAGCTAGCCCAGATCACCTGGGCAGGGGGCAACACCATCACGCAGCTCTGCACCAGGGGCATCACCACCCTAGAAACACACACACACACCATTAGTAACACCACTACACTTGCATGTCTGCATTGTCACAATGTATTCTCACAACCTACTTGTAAATGATTAGCACACTCTGTAGCAAAGATACAACCATCCAAAATTTCACATCCACCAAAGCTTTTACTATTTCACCTACAAATGATAGAATGGATACCGTATCTAGTAATATGAGGTATAGTCTAATCCACAACATACATTAACTACTTCCTTTTTTAAAAATATGGAAAAAAAATCATAAAAATCAAATATTTTTTCAATATTTAAACTTGTTGCATTTCTAGCAAAAGCATGAGAAAGACATACACCAGAAAACACCTGACCACAACATCAGCTGGGAGTGCTGGGAAAAATGTGTGACCGTGCAGATGGTCCGGAAACTATGATTTTAAAAAATATTTGAATTTAGTTGATTTCTATGAAAAAGGGTTGAAGTTCCTATCTCACTCACTCGCCGAACTGCTTAATCCTCTTGTGGTTGTGGGGAGGCTGGTGCCTACTGCAGCCAACACTGACTGAAGACAGGGTACACCACAAAACAGCTCGCCAGACCATTGAGTCCTTACACAATTTTGTCTTCTGTAAGAGGTTCCTGGCCCCAAAGAGTTAGAGAACCTCGAATTTACATCCCTTTCAGTGACTCCACGTGTTCTGTGGATGTGGTCGAGCCCACAAACCACCATGCCCACCAGTACAGAAACATTTCTTCATCGAATAACAGTGAAAAAGGTGATCAGTCACAAGAACTTTAACATTGATTTGCAGTGATGGTTCTCTCTGAACAGGCAAATATCATTAAACACATCAAAAAATAAATACACGCGTCCCATCACCAGCATAATCATGTCTCTAGTTTTTCTTTAAATTATCTGCTGCATGGTGAGTGTGTAAAATTCTACACTTTGTTGGGAATAGCCAAAGGATCAGTCATATTACTGATATTAGTCATATCCTACTGCTAAAAATCTAAAATTAAGTCTTCCTGATTTCATCTTCTTTGTTTTAAAAGCTACTCATTTTAAAGCTTTTATGCACACAGCCCTGCTGCTAGTTCCCACATTTTAACACACGGCATACAAAACTACTGTCCCTACTTACTCAAGGACACTGATTACACAGAAATAGCAATCAAAACTAAAGCGCATGAACTCAGGTAACCTCATCATGTCAGAGTGTTCATGCAAACAGCCCCCAAAAAGTATCCCACTCAGCACTGAGCTATGTGAAGGGCTTAGAACCAGAGTTGTGTGACTAACAGAAAACTGTTTCTGAAAAAAATTAAAATAAAATGAAAGTTCTTGAAATGTTTAAAAAAAATAAACAAATAAATCAGGGCTAATGCTGATGATATTCAGGTCATAAGGACGACGATGGGCCCATTCTGGATTATTCATACCTGTCAAAATATCTCACTTTTCAGTTTTTGTGGATTAGATCTGTCGTGAGAGCAGAGAACAAGTGAAGGAAAATCTAGAGAGGTGGAGGTATGCCCTGGAAAGGACGGAAATGAAGGTTAGTCTCAGTAAGACAGAATACATGTGTGTGAACGACAAGGACCCAGGAGGAATGGTGAGGTTACAGGGGGCAGAGATAAAGAAGGTGGAGGATTTTAAGTACTTAGGCTCAACAATCCAGAGCAATGGAGAGTGTGGAAAAGAGGTGAAGAAGCGCGTGCAGGCAGGTTGGAATGGATGGAGAAAAGTATCCGGTGTGATGTGTGATAGGAAGGTATCGGCAAGAATGAAGGGAAAAGTGCACAAGACGGTGTTGAGGCCAGCGATGTTGTATGGTTTAGAGACAGTGGCCCTGGGGAAAAGACAGGAGTCAGAGCTGGAGGTAGCAGAGATGAAAATGTTGAGGTTCTCTTTGGGCATAACGGGGATGGATAGGATCAGGAATGAGTACATCAGAGGGACAGCACATGGTAGATGTTTTGGAGACAAAGTCAGAGAGGCTAGATTGAGATGGTTTGGACATGTACAGAGGAGGGATAGTGAGTATATTGGTAGTAGGATGCTGAGGTTGGAACTACCAGGCAGAAGGCCTAGAAGAAGACCAAAGAGAAGATTTATGGATGTGGTGAAGGTGGACATGAAGGTCGTTGGAGTAAGAGTAGAAGATGCAGAGGATAGGGTGAGATGGAGGCAGATCATTTGCTGTGGCGACCCCTGAAGGGAACAGCCGGAAGGAAAAGAAGAAGAGGAAGAAGACCACTGTGGCTCTCAGCCCTTCAATTAATATGATGCCTTTGTGCCCAAAACATAAAAGACATCTTCATGGTTGTACAGAAGTCTGGACTGCTGTACATACAAAGGACATTCAAGAGAACAGAGGGCTTATTAAAAACACGTCAGGTAGTGTGGTTCGATTAGCAATCAATCATAGTTGATTCCATTCAGACGTTTTCAAAATTAATCCTATTAGGCTTATGGGGAGGCAAGCATCTACCGCAATACAACAGCAGGGTACACCCTGAATAACTTGCCAGTCCCTCACAGAGCCAACACACACACACACACACACACACACACACACACACACACACACACACACACTTCAATTTGGAGCAGCTAATTATCCCCATGTGCATGTCTCTAGACTGTGGGAGGGATGTGGAAGTCCCCGGCAGAAACCCAGGTAGGCACGCTTTTGCTGCGCCTGGGACTCAAATCCAGAAACTTATTGCTGTGACAAGAAAGAAAGTGAGTGAGTGAGTATGTAAGTACAGTAAAACCTCCGCTGACGAACGCTTAAGCTCACGAACTTTTCGCCTCAAGAACATTAAATTTGCGAGCATATAGTCTCTGCAGACGAACTAGTTTTCGGCGGACGAACCAAACCACGCGGTCGAACAGCGCCACGGTGGCGGCCACGAGAAGTTGACGCACGCTCACGGCGTCACAGTTCGTCACACCCCTTTCTTTGAGTGCGGAAGTGGTTTGTGTTTGATAGACATTTTGGACCATATTGAGTGTACTTTTGCTATTATGAGACCGAAAAAGACCCCACCACAGGCGGAGATCATTGAAAAACACGAACGAGGTGTGCGTTTGTGTGACTCAGCGTCCCAGTACCAGTACGTTAAGTCTGCCATTGCTACCATCCTTAAGAACAAGGAAGCTATTAAGGGTGCGTGTGTGGCTAAGGGTGTTTCCAAACAGTAGGCGTTTCCAAACTCTCCTTCCAAACAGTAAGTCCCTCCCTCCTCCTCCTCCCACTCCATTCCATCAAGCCATCAACTACCATCACAAAGGTAAATAAAACCACTTTATTATACAGTACAGTTTATTTCTTTAATTACAATACAATAGCACATTTATTATACATAAAATAAGGTATATTTTTGTGTAGTTTTAAGGCTTATTTAGTAGAAAATTATGTTTTATGGGGACCTGGGAACAGATTATTCTCATTTTAATGGTTTCATATGGGAAATAAATGTTCGGAAGACGAACTTTTCGCCTCACACACACGTTCTGGGAATGTTCGTGAGCTGAGGTATCACTGTATGTATGTATGTATGTAAGTAAGTATCTATGTATGTATACATGTATCTATGTATTTATGCATGTATCTATCTATGTCTGTATCTATCTATGTATGTGTCTGTCTGGCTGTCTATCAAGTCCCTAGCTGTTGTTTTTCAGTCAGCTGTTGTTTGAAAGTGCACCCTTTTGTGTATGTGGATATTATGTACAAGTCTGTAAATGATGAATATGAAGATGTATACGCATTTTCATATATAGGATATATGTACACATATCTGGCCATATGTGTACATGTATGTATGTATGTATATAATGTGTATATGTACTGTACGTGTATAGGCACATATACAGCTTAGTGGATTTCAAGTAATTGTCTTTTGCGCACGTTTATAACTGCTACTAAAGAGGGAGCTGCTAAACTGATTTACATCATCTTGCAACAATTCACAATCAATCTCTTACGTTATCTGATCCGCGATGGCCTGGTGAGCTGTCCAGGGTGTACCCCGCCCTCGATCGAGTCGGCCGAGATAGGCGCCAGCCTCCCCGTGACCATAATTATGATTAAGCGGTTCAGGAAATGAATGAATAGATGAATGCTATCTTATATTGTAAGAAAGATACAAATAAATAATTATTTTATGAAAACAATTAATAAACTAATAAATAATCATATACTTCACTACATAGTGTTGGTAACATCAAGTTGAATGTTACATTTGTTCTCTTGATTATGTTTCTAGCTGAAGCCATCCTTACATCATCACTAACATTTTGGTGGAAGAACTCTTCTAGGCAGAGTCACTATATGGCAGTCCAGGCTCAATATACATTTTTTTTAAAATAATGGATTAAATAATGGATTTAATGGATGTATTTCATGATCCTGTGATGATTCACAATCTCTGTTGACATATAGGTTTATTTATTGGTGTCATGTGACACGACCACAGATAGACTTAATTTGGCTAATCACTGATGGGAACTGGCTCCACCAGAACCTTTTGAACTCACTATAATTGTTTTTTATATTAAATGATAAATATTTAAACAGATATTTTTTCCCATATTTGAATATATGTATATACTGTGAAGAGGTTTTTCATGAATCCCAATTGAATTTCCAGGTTGTAATTCAAGAGGTGGCACAGTTTTTAACATGTATGTCTCTTTGCAAGAATGTCCTGTGTTGGCAAGGACATTTGTGTTTGCATGCGTTTCCTCTGGGTACTCTAGTTACCTTCCACAGTCCTAAGACTGGCGGTTCCAAATTGTCTACAGATGTGAGTCTGTCTGTCTTCCTTTCGGCTTTTTCCCTTTTACTCGGGAGTCGCCACAGCGAATCATCTGATTTGCATGTTTGATTTGGCAGAGGTTTTTACGTCGGATGCCCTTCCTGTCACAACCCTTTTAGCAAGGGACAGAAACACACTGACGACTTTGCAGCTATTCTTTATGAAAGTCAGCAATGGTTCTTTTACATGCCTCTCACCAGAGACAGTGAGAGACATCACCGGCCTTTGATAACCCAGTTAGCTGCACTGGGGGGACGGTGACAACCTTGTGTAGAGTGGGACTCGAACCCCCAACCTTTGGATCAGCGATCCAGCGCCCTAACCACTAGACCACCACTGCCCCATTGTGAGTGAGTAAGACTGTAAAAAGGTTTTTTTTTTTTTTTTTGTGCGTGTGTACAACACATGTACACATGTGTTGGTTCTGATGACTTGGCGAGTGTACCCCAGCTTCGCCCAGTGTCAGCTGAGATCGTCTCCAGCCTCTCTGCCACTCTAATAGGATAAAGCAGTTCAGCAAATACATGACTGAGAGAGATTTAATACAAAAACTGCTCCTTCCCTTCCTGTCTTATCTTCTGTGTTATTTCTCCCACTGTCTCTTTCTTTCTCTCTCCAGCTTTCATTTGTCTCTCCCCTCTCTTTCTGTTTCATTATCTCTCTCTTTCTCTCCCTCTGTCTTTCTGTTTCATTATCGCTCTCTTTCTCTCCCTCTCTCTAGATGGCCAACAGCCAAGAAAATCATGCTGCCCAGTATAACTGCTTTCAAAAATGTCCCAAAACAAAAATAACCTTTTAAACAGTCAAAAGTCTCAACTTATTACCAAATATGTATGCAGCTGAGGATGGCGAAAACAAGGCCTGCCACAAAGGCCATTGGGATCGCAAGCAGTGTCGTCAGCACCCGATAAAAGGCAAACCTAACGAGCTCGAAAAGTGCATGGCTGCAGATCCACACCGAGTCCAGACTGTGAACTGAGCTGGGTTCGGCGATCACGTCCTCAAAATCGACCTGAAAAGTGAATGAGAACAGAGAGAGCATTCACAAAGCTCAGTAATGGAAAGTTTAGGATCTACTCGTGTAGATTTTCAAACATTCTGGAGCAAGAACTCATTCACAAATGAGTGTTTCATCTTCCAGACGATAATGCTCAAATTAATAAGCCATCAGATCTCTGAGCCAAGAATTCTGCTTTCATGCCCTTTCATGATGATCTATATTCTTAGCGCATTGGTGAGTTTTACACATATTTGTAGGAATAGAACTGGAAATGTGTGAAAATGCTACAGAATCATTCACAGGAACCATAGAGGAAGATTCTTGTCCAAAAGACATGAAAGTCTTACAATAGAATATTAAAAGCATATACAGGATGTCCAATAAATCCAGCAACATAAGGTTTGTTTATTTATTTGCCTATCGATCCATCCATCCACCCATCCATCCATCCATCCATCCATCTCTAGTGAAGCTTGGGTCTTTGGTGGCGCACAACATCAAGTCAATGTTTTTGTTTAGTTTTAATTTTGCATGGTTGTTTATCCTCTGTCTGAATGCAGTATCATGCTGCTGATTGGCTGTTGGCTTTTTTGGCTAAAAGTTGAAGGTACAGATTGAAATTATATTCGGAGTATTTTGGGCAATGCAGCCATTTTGCAGAAAGCATGCCTTAATTTTTTAACACAATTGATGGAATTTGTTAATTAAATTAGTTAGGTCTGATTGAAATGGGAAAGAAACAAAGCCCACAGAGGTTTCATGGGAAGCTCCACTTTTAAGATGTGCTTAAATCTGTATCTTATTCAGAACAATAATGAGGAAGGAAATTCAAACCCAAATTATTCTACTGGATTCTTGGAGGAATTTGTACACTGACTACATCCTCAAAAGTCTCCAAAATAAAATCTGTTATTTTATGATGCCAATATTTTGGTACACTTTATAGTAAATCTGTATGTGTGTGTCATTTATTCAACACCAAACATTCTGCTGCTGGATCCTTCCTCCTGCCTACACACTATGCGGTTTGGGACACAGCCCATTTTATTCATCACGCTCATAACACCTGCACACACCGCTTTTAATGATCTGTAAAATCTAATACAGTATTTAAGTGTACGTTTTCAACATCTGGACTCAGAAGATGACTTACCTTGAGGTGCACGTTAATGTCTCGTGGGTCGCGGTCCGGCTGAGGCGCACGCGCATTCTCTTTAGTTTTAAGAATGGGCTCGATCGTGCTGTGAAACACTGCTTCATCCAGAAACACGCATGTGTCGGATTTCTCTTTTTCGAGACCCATCTTTGTGCTGTTTGTTTTATTGTTGTTACTTTTAAGTCCAGGAGACGCGGCGCGCGCTCTCCGCTGTACTCGCGCTTTGCTCACCAGGTTCACTGCGCGCGCACGTGAAGCGCGGGCACGCGCACTGTTTAAACATCAAACATGACTTCACATTGGTTTTTCTGTAGTGGTGACTGAATACAACATGCACTCATTAAAAAGGTCCCTCATTTTGATGTTTAAAAGTTTTTTTTTTTGTTTTTTTTTTAAATAAAAAAATATAAGTTTATAAGAAGTTCAAAACTAAAAATTTTTCCGAAAAGTTCCAAAAATGTTGGGTTCTTGCATGGAATGTTTTAGGTTCGTTTTTAAGTCTAATCAGAAAAAAAAGTATTTCCCAAACAAGATTTTTAAAACTGCCTAATGTTTCTAATGGTCAAGAAATTATTATTTTTTTTTTTTCAGCAGCAGGGTGGTGCTGTGATTTGCATGTCCACCTCACAGCAAGAAGGGTTCGAGTCCCAGCCATAACAACAGAGTTTGCATGCTTCCATGGGTTGTCTCCAGTGGGGCCGGTGGCGTAGTGGTTAGGGTGCTGCCCTCATGATCAGGAGGTTGTGAGTTCAAATCCCACTGAGGCCCTCACTGTGCTAAGACCCCTGGGCAAGGTCTCAACCACAAGTGTGCCTCTGTTCACCCAGCAGTATAAATGGGTACCAGTAAAAATATACTGGGAAGGTAAACTGTGATGGACTACCGTCCCATCCAGGGGGAGTTGAACTCCTGGTTGCTTCATGCTATGGAAACCGGGGATAAGCACCAGCCTGATGAGCCACAAGGCTTGGGTGTAAAAACTCAACAGACTTTACCTGCCTACCTATGGGTTGTCTCCAGGTATTCTGGTTTCTGCCCATACTCCAAAGATATGTCTACTTGGCTAACTGGGTATCCAAAATAGCCACTCAATGTCTTCTTTTCCTCTCAGGGGTCGCCACAGCAAATCATCTGCCTTCTTCCTCATGAAACTCATATGGATGATTCACATGTCTGATTTGGCATAGGTTTTTAAGTTGGATGCCCTTCCTGACACAACCCTTAGCAAGGGGCAGAAAGATGCTGACGGCTATGCAGCCGACTGTTGTCGAAAGAGAAATGGTTCTTTTACATGCCTCTCACCATAGACAGTGAGAGACATGGCCAGCTTTTGATAACCCAGTTAGCTGCACTGAGGCGACAATGACAACCTTGACTGAATGACTGAATGACAAAATGACTGGGACTCGAACCCCCAACCCTAGGATCAGCGATCCAGCACCTTTTACCACCAAGCCTCCACTGCCCCCAAATAGCCAGTCAATGTGAAGCTCCGAAACCATAGTAGAATTAAGCAATTCAGCAAATGATTGAATAAATAAATAATTTTAAATGGCTCTCATTAAATATGTGGACTCTGCAGTGCAAGGGGCTCTCCAGCTGAAAAAGGAGGCCTATCAGATCTTATTGACCTGTGAGACTCCCGAGGTAGCAGACAGGTATCGGCAAACCAAACGTGTTGCAGGTGAAGCTGTCGCCGATGCAAAATCTCAGGTGTGGGAGGAGTTCGGTGAGGGCCTTTTTGAGGCTCTAGACCACCATCCAACGCCTCAGTTGGGAAGCAGTTCTCCACAAATACTGTTTACAGTAGAAGTGGGGGAGTTGCTCATCTCAATGTCGTCGGGAGGTGGAAGGAATACTTTGAGGACCGACTCAACCCCACCAATATGCCCTCTGTGGAGAAGGAAGACCCTGTGGAGTTTGGATGGGGGTCTGCCCATTACTAGAGCTGAGGTCACTGAGGTAGTCAAAAAGCCCCTCGGTGGTCGGGCTCCGGGATTGGATGAGATCTGCACTGAATATCTCAGGGCTCTGGATGCTGTAGGACTGTCTTAGTTGACATGTGTCTGCAATATTGCGTGGTCATCAGATGCCATGCCTCTGGATTGGCAAATCGGGGTGGTAGTCCCCCTTTTTAAAAAGGGGGACCAGAGGGTGTGTTCCAATTATCATGGAATCATGCCCCTCAGCCTACCTGGGAAAGTCTGTGCAGTGGTACTGGAGAGGAGGATCTGACCAATAGTTGAACCTCGGATTCAGGAGGAACAATGTAATTTTCGTCCTGACCGGGGCACTCTTGACCAACCCTATATGCTCCACAGGATCTTGGAGGGGGCATAGGAGTTTGCCCAACCTGTCCTCATGTGTTTTGTGGATCTTGAGAAGGCTTTTGACTGTCCCTCAGGCTATTTTATTGGGCGTTCTCCGGGAGTACGGCGTTCCGGACCCATTGCTATAGGCCATTCGATTGCTGCATCACCGGAGCCAGAGTTTGGTCCTTATTGGGAACTACAGGTTGAATTTGTTTCTGGTGAGGGTTAGAATCGCCACAACTGTCCTTTGTCACAAATTCTGTTCATAATTTTTCTGGACACAATTTTTTGGCGAAGCCACGGTGTTGAGAGGTTCTGGTTTGGTGGCCATCAGATCTCATTTCTGCTTTTTGTGGATAATGTTATCCTTTTGACTTCTTCAAGCACCTCCAGCTCTCATTGAAGCAATTCGCAGTCGTGTGTGAAGCGGCCAAGATGATATCAACATTTCGAAGTCCGAGGCCATGGTTCTCAGTCGGAAAAGGGTGGCATGCACCCTCTGGATCAGGAATGAGCTAATGTTCCAAGTGGTGGAGTTCAAGTATCTCGGGATCTTGTTCACGAGTAAGGGAAGGATTGAGCGGGAGATTGACAGATGGATCGCTGCAGCCTTTGCTGTAAAGTCGACCCTGTACCATTCTGTCGTGATGAAGAGGGAGCTGAGTCGCAAGGCAAAGCTCTCAATTTACCAGTCGAGCTACGTTCTAACCCTCACCTGTGGTCACGAGCTTTGGATAGGAACCAAAGACAAGATCACAGATATAAGCAGCTAAAATGAGCTTCCTTTGCTGGGTGGCAGGGCTCTCCCTTAGAGATAAGGTGAGAAGCTCAACCATCTGGAGAGAGCTCACAGTACAACCGCTGCTCCTCTGCATTGAGTGGGCCCAGTTGAAATTTCTCAGGCATCTGGTCAGAATGCCTCCCTGGTGTGGTGTTTCCGGCATGTCCAACCGGGAAGAGACCTCGGGGTCGACCTAGAACACGCAGGAAAGACTATGTCTCTCAGCTTGTCTTGGAACGTATCGCTGTCCCCCTGGAAGAGCTGGAGGAAGTGGCTGGGGAGAGGGATGTCTGGACCTCATTGCTTAAGCTGCTGACCCCGCAACCCAACCATGGAATAAGCGGAAGAAGATGACGATGTTGATGATGATCATTAAATAGGCAAGGTCATATCTTCTTTTACTTTCGGCTGCTCCCTTCAGGGGTCGCCACAGCAAATCATCCGCCTCCACCTCACCCTGTCCTCCGCATCTACTTTTCTGACTCCAACGACCTTCATGTCTTCCTTCACCACATCCATAAATCTCTTCTTTGGTCTTCCTCGAGGCCTTCTGCTTGGTAGTTCCAACCTCAGCATCCTACTGCCAATATACTCACTATCCCTCCTCTGTACATGTCCAAACCATCTCAATCTAGCCTCTCTGACTTTGTCTCCAAAACATGTTACGTGGGCTGTCCCTCTGATATACTCATTTCTGATCCTATCCATCCTCATTACTCCCAGAGAGAACCTCAACATTTTCATCTCCGCTACCTCCAGCTCTGCCTCCTGCCTTTTCCTCAGCGCCACTGTTTCTAAGCCATACAACATCGCTGGCCTCACCACCGTCTTGTACACTTTTCCCTTCATTCTTGCTGACACTCTCCTATAGCACATCACACCGGACACTTTTCTCCAACCATTCCAGCCTGTCTGCACACGCTTCTTCACCTCTTTTCCACACTCTCCATTGCTCTGGATTGTTGAGCCTAAGTACTTAAAATCCTCCACCTTCATTATCTCTGCTCCCTGTAACATCACCGTTCCTCCTGGGTCCTTCTCATTCACACACATGTATTCTGATTTTCTGAGGCTAACCTTCATTCCTCTCCTTTCCAGGGCATACCTCCACCTCTCTAGATTTTCCTGCACTTGTTCTCTGCTCTCACTACAGATCACAATGTCATCTGCAAACATCATAGTCCATGGAGATTCTTGTCTTATCTCGTCTGTCAGCCTGTCCATCACCATAGCAAACAGGAAGGGGCTCAGAACTGACCCTTGATGCAGTCCCACCTCCACCTTGAATTCGTCGGTCACACCGACAGCACACCTCACCACTGTCTTCCATCTCTCATACATGTCCTGCACCACTCTAACATACCTCTCTGCCACTCCAGACTTCCTCATGCAATACCACAGTTCTTCTCTTGGCACCCTGTCATATGCTTTTTCCAGATCCACAAAGGCACAATGTAGCTCCCTCTGACCTTCTCTGTACTTCTCTATTAACATCCTCAAAGCAAACATTGCATCTGTGGTGCTCTTTCTTGGCATGAAACCAAACTGTTGTTCACAAATGCTGACCTCTGCCCTTAGTCTAGCTTCCACTATTCTTTCCCATAACTTCATTGTATGGCTCATCAACTTTATCCCTCTGTAGTTGCTGCAACTCTGCACGTCTCCCTTGTTCTTAAAAATGGGCACCAGCACACTTCTCCTCCACTCCTCCGGCATCTGCTCACTCTCTAGTACCTTGTTGAATGTTCTTGTCAGAAAATCTACTGCTACCTCTCCTAGACACTTCCATACCTCCACAGGTATATCATCAGGACCAACTGCCTTTCCATTCTTCATCCTCTTCAATGCCCTTCTCACTTCACCCTTACTGATCTTTGCTACATCCTGCTCCTCAATGGTCACCTCTTCTACTCTTTTTCTCTCTCATTTTCCTCATTCATCAGCTCTTCAAAGTACTCTTTCCATCTTCCCAGCACACTTCTGTCATCAGTCAATACATTTCCCTCTCTGTCCTTTATCAATCTAACTTGCTGCACATCCTTCCCATCTCTATTTCTCTGCTGTGCCAACCTGTATAGATCATTTTCTCCCTCTTTACTATCCAACCTATCATACAAGTCATCATACGCCCTCTGTTTGGCCTTAGCCACTGCTACTTTCGCCTTACGCTGTGTCTCCCTGTACCCCTGTTTGCTCTCTTTGGTCCTCTCAATGTCCCACTTCTTCTTAGCTAACCTCTTCCTTTGTACACACTCCTGCACTTCCTCATTCCACCACCAAGTCTCCTTATCTACTTTCCTTCCAGAGGACACACCAAGTACTCTCCTACCTGTGTCCCTGATCACATTTGCTGTGGTTGTCCAGTCATTTGGAAGCACTTCCTGGCCAACCAAAGCCTGGTTCAACTCCTCCTTGAAGACAACACGACACTCTTCCTTTTTCAGCTTCCACCACTTTGTCTTCTGCTCTGCCTTTGCCTTTTTCACCATTCTCACAATCAGAGTCATCCTGCACACCACCATCCTATGCTGTTTGGCAACACTCTCACCCACTATGACTTTGCAGTCACTGACTTCCTTCAAATTACATCGCCTACACAAGATGTAGTCTACCTGTGTGCTCCTACCTCCGCTTTTATAAGTCACCCTATGCTCCTGTTTCTTCTGGAAGAAAGTATTCACCACAGCCATTTCCATCCTTTTGCAAAATCTATCAACATCTGTCCTTCTGTGTTCCTGTCCTGGATACCAAACCTGCCCATCACTTCCTCGTCTCCTCTGTTGCCTGCACCAACATGTCCATTGAAGTCTGCACCAATGACCACTCTTTCACCTCTGGCGGTACTCTGCATCACTTCATCTAACTCACTCCAGAATCTCTCCTTCTCTTCTAGCTCACATCCTGCCTGTGGGGCATAAGCACTAACAACATTGAGCATTACACCTTCAATTTCTAACTTGAGACTCATCACTCTGTCTGACACGCTTTTCACTTTTAGAACATTCCTGACAAACTCCTCCTTCAAGATGACTCCTACTCCATTTCTCTTCCCATCCACACTGTGATAAAATAGCTTAAACCCTGCTCCTAAGCTTTTAGCTTTGCTACCTTTCCACCTGGTCTCCTGAACACACAGTATGTCCACCTTCCTCCTCTGCATCATGTCAGCCAGCTCTCTACCTTTTCTTTGCATAGTTCCAACATTCAAAGTCCCCACTCTCAGTCCTAGACTCATGCCTTTCCTCTTCTCTCTCTGCCTACGGACACGCCTCCCACCTCTCCTTTTTCGACGTCTTCAACCAGGCAAGGTCATATGAATATGCATAATACACAGATTACGAGTCAGAAGGGTTACCTAGTGGTTAGCACATCTGCCTCTCAGCAAGAAGGTTTGAATTCTGGGCTTTCCCTGGGCGTTTGCATTTTCTTCCTATGCTTGCACAATGGAGTTCCTCTGGGTACTTCGGCCAAAATGCCTCTAGGCATGAGTGTAAATTGTGTATGTGTGTGTGTTTTTGCTCTGCGATGGAATGGTGAGCTGTTCAGGGTGTACCCTGCCTTTTCCCAGAGTCACAATCCAAGTGGGATAAATTTAGAAAAATGACCAAATTATTGAATGCCTCCTTATGTGTCCTGTTCCCTAAAGAGCTAAGTGTAAATATAGTAAATACTTAGCTAATATTAGTATTCAGTACCCTCCTGCACCTTTTAAAATATATTTGGTGGCTTGTGGAAGATGAAAAAAGAGCTTCTGGGATTAAATGCATGCCAATGGTCAGACTTTAACAAGTTCACAATGCATTGAAGCATTATTTAATTTTTTTCTTTTCCCAGAACAATTTATAATTTATTCAGGTCTCACAGGGCAGGCACCCAACCCAACCAACTCTGGTCAAAGGTGGAGTACACCCTGAACAACTCTCCTGACCAAGGGTTCTTTTACATGCCTTTCATTATAGACAGTGAGAGACATGGTGGACTTTGATAACCAAGTTTGCTGCACTGACAGCAGTGACAACTCCGTGAAAGTTGGGCTTTAACCCCTGACTTTGGGATAAGTAATGTAGAACCTTACCACCAGGCCACCACTGCCATCCAATAAATAGTAATTACCCAAATAAATGGCATTTATTTATATTTCAAAGTGGAGTCCAGCACTGCAACACTCAGTCAGACAATCATTCAGGTTCAGAACAATATATCCATAATGAATTCATGACCCTGAACTCTAACCATATGTCCCTGAGACTAAACTACTTGGCTATTTGGTTTATGATCACAAAACATTCCAAGCCAAATTTCAAGGGGCTTTCAGACAATTCACAGGTGTACACCAACTGGCGGACCATGCTTAGAAGATGAGCGGAAACAAAACTCCTCTGTGATATCCTGTTGTGGGACATGGTTGAACCAGAAACTAGACAACCTGATGATCTCCACATGGACGCAAACTCCAGCTCAGAATGGAACTGTTCCCTGGAATCGCGAAGCGGCTTATGTATGACAAATACTCTGCCATAATACAAACCTTTGTTGAAATATGTATATTACAACTACGATTAACTAAACATTGTCTTTTATTATGAAGTTGAGTCTGAACCAGGAATCTTTTTCCATGGTAATGTTCTCTGGTGTTAAGGTTGTGCTGCTATAGGCTTTTTACTGTGCCCTGAAGTGTTATTCTTGTTTTTAGTAAAGAGCTGCAATGTCCTTAAAAATGTTTTTCTGATAAGAAATGCTACATGTTATCCATCAGATTTCATACATTTATTTTAGTCCTTCTGTTGGTTTGGATGTTCTCCTTCTTCTCCTTCCCTTTTTCCTCCTCCTCCTCCTCCTCCTCCACCTCTTCCTCCTCCTCCTCCTTCTTTGTTTGATCAAAAAAGACTTAGATATTACTCTTGGATATAAACACTAATGGTCTTATAGCAGGCAGTAAGTCTTTGGAGTCAGTATGCCACATGATGTCATGCTGTTGAATATCAGGACCTGTATTTCACATTATTTTGAAGTACTGATACATTACATGGTTATAAATATATTTAATTTAAAGCATATTTAGATTTAGCATAGTAGCTAGCTAATGTTTTTCCACTATATTTCAAATGCTATCTGCAATCATGTACCTGTAAAGTCAGCTTCAACATCAGAAAGTTTCAGATTCCCAATAAATCTAACATTATTACACTTTAACATAACTGTAATCTATCAGCTGCTCCATATACTCCATATGTAGTATCGACATCTTATCGCGATAATTCGGGCAGTTCTTGTCATTCTAACGAAAAAGAACAGATTATGAATGATGCCACTGTTAGTGAGATTTAGCTAATGTTTACCTTTTATTCATTTACTGAACCGCTCATGCAACCTACACTTTATGAAAGACAGCAAAGGTTCGTTTACATGCCTCACACCATAGACAATCAGAGAAATGGCCGACCATTGATAACCCAGTTAGCTGCACTGAGGGGACAGCAGCGACAACCTGTTGATAGTGGGCGCTTGAACCCCCGACCTTGGGGTCAGTAATCCAGCAACATACCACCGGGCCAACACTGCCCTCAGAATTAAAATTGTTCTCATCTTATTATTTTGCTAAATAAGTATTTTAAGTCAATTAGGAGATTATAGTTTGTTGTTTTTGCTTTAGTGAGAGATATATAATACATGAACATTTCTACCATTATGCTTTATGCATTGAGGAAATCCACCCACTCGTAGACTTTGTGATGTTTGAAGTCATGCACAGCAAATCGCTAGAGGTGTGAACAGTACACTCATTGTGTTGGACGCAGGGAGGGGCGAACGAGAAAGGTCTTTCTAAATAATGACACCAAAACTGTTGTGGGAGTGTGAATATCAGAGAGAGAGAGAGAGAGAGAGAGAGAGAGAGAGAGGGGGGTATTCTGGTCTCAGTTTTGACACAATGTGGTGCTAATCCCTTAGGATAAACTGGGGCTTGTTTGTGACAGCAAAGCATCATAGCTGTTTACCACAATGCAGTGTGTATGTGTGTGTGTGTGTGTGTGTGTGTGTGTGTGTGTGTGATCAGAGAATTTAGTATTAAAATTCATTGACACTTCTGTCATAATTGATGGCGATATCAACATCACATCAGGTTTGAATTTTGGGGCAATGCTGGCACTCAAAATGAAATAAGAACATTGTTTTCTTCATATTAATTGTTTTGTTTAACATGCATAGATAACGACCAGAGCTCTTTTTATACAACAAAGACACACATAATTAACATTGATAATATACTATACATCCATAAAATGTTTTAAATAGAACACAGTAGATCACATGAAACTGTTATCTGACAGGAAGCATGGCTTAAGCTGATTGATGAATTATCTCACATTACCATTGAAATTAATAACAAAAGGAGTCTCCAGTGACAACAGCAAATCAATTACAAAAAGGTCAGTGTGTCATTCTAAAAAAAAAAAAAAAAGTATAAAAAATTGTAATTGTTGGTGGATTGCTGAGCTGTAATAGGAATAAAATGTTTCATGATGCAGCGGCATGGCGGCGTAGTGGTTAGCACATCCACCTCACAGCAAGAAGGCCTTGGTCCGATTCCCAGCTTGGGCGGTTCTGTGTGGTGTTTGCATGTTCTCTTGTGCTTGTGTGGGTTTCTGCCGGGTACTCCAGTTTCCTCCCACAGTCCAAAAAAACATGCACAGTAGGCGAAATGACCGTTCCAAAGTTCCACTATGTGTGAGTGTGAATGGTTGTGTGATGTGGTTGGCCCTGCGATGGCCTGGCGAGCTGTCCAAGGAGTACCCCGCTCTTGCCCGGAGTCAGCTAAGATGGGCGCCAGCCTCCCTGTGACCATAATTAGGATCAAGTAGTTCAGAAAATGAATGAATAAATGTCACGTGATGTGCTAGGATCGGTCAATAATCCATCTCATTGTGGGAACAGTAGTCTCAGCTTCACCGCTGATTGTTTTCCTCAAGCAGAATGACATGGAGCATTTCATGCCATATTGTTAAAGCTGGCTTTTATGGATTTGAGGAATTTTTTTGATTTATTATTTAAGATCGATAGATTTAGCAGCTGTTTGCTTTGTCTTTGTCGGACATTGTCACAGTTTTTGATCATCCTGATAATTCTAATAGGAATCACTCAAGGGCTAACATTCCTTTAAAAACATTGTTCCCTTTGGTTTGATCTGGGTGTGTGGAATGCAGAGACAGGCTTCCTCTTGCCTGATGAAAAAGAAAACAGTGATATCAGTGACGTTCTCAGCAGCTGCGACTTCCTGAGAGGAATAAATCTGTGTAACAAACATGGTGAGTAAATTATTCTAAGTTAACAACCTGAATGAGCCATTTTAAACTTATTCCTTCCAACTGGCAAATAATTCTCTTTTAATGAATGTTGGGCGACGATAACAGGAGAAAGGAAAGCTACATTTAACATCACTTCCCAATTTGCAACTTTATCTGTTTATGTTGCATCAAGGGGCAGTGGTGGCTTAGTGGTGAATGCGATGAGTTACTAATCCTAAGGTCAGCAGTTCATTCCCACTGTCACTACTGTTAGGCCGTTGAACAAGGCTTTCAACCCTCAATTGCTCAGTTGTATAAAAGTAATAATTGCAAGTTGCTTTGGAAGGAGCATTTGGCAAATGATGTTAATGTAATCCTCTCACTTTCATTAATATGCATTCATTCATCATACTGCTTTATCTGAGTACAGCAACACATAAGTAAATAGACACCATAATTGTGTAAAGATTTATTCATACACACACACACATACTATATATATATATATATATATATATATATATATATATATATATATATATATATATATATATATATATGTTTTGTTTAGGCCACCTTTTCTAGGCCCCTCTCCGTATGGAGCAAGCAGTGCTGTCCCTAAAGAGGGCTGCTTGGTCATTCAGGGTGCAGCCGGGTGATGCTGTCATCTCAGGTCAACATCAGATGACCAATGACCTGAACTGCCTGCATGCAGGATTGGAGCTGTGGTTTCCAGTGACATCTCCCACCTGCTGTTTTTGCTCCTCTCCCATCGCTACAGAGCTTTAGAATTGGTGGCAACGGAGACGTAGATATGTCGTTCCAGCCTGCACAATGGAGCTTTTAGGTGGAGTGAAGTGTATGCAGTACTAGCCTCACCCTTTACATCCGTGGTTCAACTGCTATAGCCAATCATGCTAGGATGGTGACAGCAAGGTCCTCAGTTCGTAGGTTTTATATTAGACTCATCCTTGTCCTCGATGAACTGCTTGACAAGGCTAAATAGCCCCATCTGTCCGTGTTTGAAATAAAAGTTGTCCTTCTCCAGGGGTCTTCTGAACCGCACTTCGCCTGGACCTTCACCGAGGACCTGTTTGTCTTGGGTGACCCTACCAGGGGCATTATGCTCCCGACCACATAGCTCCTAGGATCATTAGGTCACACAAACCCTCCACCATGATAAGGTGGCGATTCAAGGAGGATATACTGTGTATATATATATGAAATGGCTGTAGTGAATACTTTCTTCAAGAAAAACAGGAGCATAGGGTGACTTATAAAAGCAGAGGTAGGAGCACGCTGGTAGACTACATCTTGTGTAGGCGATGTAATTTGAAGGAAGTCAGTGACTGCAATGTAGTAGTGGCCAAACAGCATAGGATGATGGTGTGCAGATGACGCTGATGGTGAGGAAGATAAACAAACAAACAAACAAACAAACAAACAATTCTTTATTGTCAAAGTACTTTTACATACATTGAAATTTGGTTTGTGCTCTGGGC
>CM045733.1:42087500-42375000 GCA_024760905.1 Plotosus lineatus
ACATCCGGTAGGAAAGATTGAATAAATATTAATAATGATGGGTGACGAACTTGTCACATTCGTAGGAAACGTGCAAATTTTTTAAAGTGAAAAGTAAAAGATTTTTTAATCACATATCTTTTATTGCATTATCAATAACGTATCACAATATATCACAAACCTTGAAAAAAAATTATCTTTTACAAAAGTAACGATATAAAACGAGCCTGATAAGAATATTGTGGCATTGAAATACTGGCACAAATGGTACTTATAAATGTATGTAAAATAAAATGGATCACGTTGAAATAAAAAAACTTATTAAAAAAATCCTTTGGTATGAAAATAAGGGTGTTCACGGTTCTGCGCTACTTTATCCTGCAACTACTCATGGTAAGCTTCGAAGCAGTTGGATTTGCTGTTCAGGCTCATGTTGCATTTTTTTGCATTGAACATTCTTCCGGAACAGTTTTCTTTTTTTGCATCTTTGCCTTTTTTCTGTAATTCGTGGAAGATGCCCAACGCCGTCTTTTTGAACGGCAACTGAAGGACGATGACAGCCCTTTTTAGGAGGTTTGTTCGGCTCTGTGCTCGAAGCAGGTCTTCCCCTCTTCTTCCCACCCACTTTACCAGCCTTCATCAGCTCAAATGACAGGAACACTATCTCACATAATATTTCTTAGATCTGATGGGATTCCTATAAAGCGAGATGATCGCCTAAATCTAATCCTCCCATAGATTTATTGTACTGCTTCACCATATCAGGACAATCAACTTCAACTATCTTCTTTGTTTTAGAATCGAGACGATATCCTGTAGTAACGGGGTCGACTTTTGCGAACGTAGATAATAACATGTTCACGACTCTATTGTTGAACCATTTTCATACCTGTCAACCCTAGGCCGTTGGCGATCTTACAAATGGCTACTTATGCCCTTACAAAATAGCAACTAATCTTACGCGTCTTATTATCGCGTGCAATATGAAACAAAAATTAAACTCTATTTTTAATATAATATGAATTTATTGGTAATGTTGTAACATATAACCTGGTGCTCTTCATCCACATACACTGAAAGAGACCTGTTCAGTGACACAACATGGGTATAGTCACACTGTTTTTTGGGTTCCAGCACTACCAAGTCTTTCAAAATGCTGTCTTCAAAAGGAAATTTATCAATCATCTTTTTGACAACAGCTTCATAAAAGCCTCTAACAGCCTCGAAGAATTTTGTTGTTGTTGCAGGGGGAATGGTGTCATCTTCTCTCAAGGTCTTCCGGGCTGCCATTCTGGTAGATGGCGTCCGTGGGCATTAGTTTTCCTTTTCTTTTTAGCTGTTCCATCCATATTGTTATCACGTTTGTATCAACTGTATCCACTGCGAGTCACGAAAACTAACTGGGAATGATGGCGGAAGTGAAAGTGCGGTCACGTGGTCGGAAAGAGCAGACGATAGCAGACGATAAACGCAATGCGCGATTCTCGCGAGAAAACGGCTACAGACCAATTCGGCGTATCGTCTCTTTACCGAAACGGTGACACAAAAAACGGAGTTAAAAAAAAAGACGAAATGATCGAAAAACGTACAGATTTCGGACGTACGGCGTACACATTTAAAAATCAGTGCTCACTTGTACAAATTACGCCAAAACCGTACAACTTGACAGGTATGCATTTTACATATGTATACTGTGTCTGAGTTCACTCAGCTTCAATTGCACCTCGTCCTTTTTTCTTTATTGCCTTTTGACATTTCATATCCTTTAATACTCCAGGTAATCTTGATGGTCTGACAGTCTCGCAGACCGAAGAGATAATTTCAGTAGAACAAGGTGGATCAGGACCAAGGAAGGGCACCGTAACTGAAGGATTTTCATTTTGAAGGACTGACCACCGTCGAGTGAGATTTCGTCTTGTTGCTCCGCTTGCACTAGAATCATCTGCAGTTGGTATCAGGGTGTGTTCATCTATGACAACGGCCGAATCTCCAATGAGTCGAAGCTCAATGACATCATTTGAAGGATCTCTTCATCTAGATCTATTTCCTTTTCCATATTCACATCATCAGGGATGAAGTTGGGATCAGCCACCTCGTCATCATAATCCATTTCTGTCTCAGATTCGTCACTATCGTCACAAGTGGCCACCTCAGCAGTTTCAACACTGATGTTTTTCCTGCCATAAAAAGCTCTGGGGGCGATTGATATACCTGTGATGAAATTGAATAATGAGAGACATTCACCAGTCAAATTGACTCAGTGATTATGTTTTCTAAATGACGAAATTGGGTCAGACTTTACCTCATGATGACTCACTTTGAATCGATAAATAATACAAAGATATTCCTCACAGAAAACAATAATGTTTATAATTGATGCTCGTATTGAGTTTCCATAAAAATTATAAGCATATTGGTATAAAAACACTATTTTTGGCAGGAATTCTACTATTTGTGAACTATGTTGTAAGTAATCACTGTTGACAGCCAAGCTTGTTCATACACCTGATGTGACGAAATTGTCACTCATATAAAATGTGTTCTTTTTTCGTAAAATGAACTCAAAAAACTATTTCTACCTCATAAAATTACAAAACTACCATAATTGTTCAATAATGATTTTTTAGGTGCATGAATCTCACCTGGTATTTGATCCATTGTGCTTTTAGTACAGACGCTCCCCAACTTATGTTTTTGTTTGGTTCAGGACGGCTGAATGTAATGTGAAAAAAATGTAAGTTGTTACTCTATGTTCCAGTGACGTATGACATTCATACTGTACTATACATCCATAAATACCATTACCGTATCTCAAAAAACACCCCTAAATCAATTATTATAAACATAACATTGTAAACTCTTCTTTTCCTTTCGGCTTTTCCCTTCAGGGGTCGCCACAGCGAATCATCTGCCTCCATCTCACCCTATCCTTTGCATCTTCTTCTCTTACACCAACGACCTTCATGTCCTCCTTTACCACATCCATGAATCGTCTCTTTGGTCTTCCTCTAGGCCTTTTGCCTGGTAGTTCCAGCCTCAGCATCCTATTACCAATATACTCACTATCCCTCCTCTGTACATGTCCAAACCATCTCAATCTAGCCTCTCTGACTTTGTCTCCAAAACGTCTTACATGTGCTGTCCCTCTGACGTACTCATTCCTAATCCTATCCATCCTCGTTACTCCCAAAGAGAACCTCAACATTTTCATCTCTGCTACCTCCAACTCTGCCTCCTGTCTTTTCCCCAGGGCCACTGTTTCTAACCCATACAGCATCGTTGGCCTCAACACCGTTTTGTACACTTTTCCTTTCATTTTTGCCGATACCCTCCTATCACACATCACACCAGACACTTTTCTCCAACCATTCCAACCTGCCTGCACACGCTTCTTGACCTCTTTTCCACACTCGCCATTGCTCTGGATTGTTGAGCCTAAGTACTTAAAATCCTCCACCTTTCTTATCTCTGCTCCCTGTAATCTCACCGTTCCTCTTTGGTCCTTGGCATTCATGCACATGTACTCTGTCTTACTGAGGCTAATCTTCATTCCCCTCCTTTCCAGGGCATACCTCCACCTCTCTAGATTTTCCTGCACTTGTTCTCTGCTCTCACTACAGATTACAATGTCATCTGCAAACATCATAGTCCATGGGGAATCTTGTCTAACCTCGTCTGTCAGCCTGTCCATCACCATAGCGAACAAGAAGGGGCTGAGAGCTGACCCTTGATGCAGTCCCACCTCCACCTTGAACTCTTCTGTCACACCGACAGCACACCTCACCACTGTCTTACATCTCTCATACATGTCCTGCACCACTCTAACATACTTCTCTGCCACTCCAGACTTCCTCATGCAATACCACAGTTCTTCTCTCGGCACCCTGTCATATGCTTTCTCCAGATCCACAAAGGCACAATGCAGCTCCGTCTGACCTTCTCTGTACTTCTCCATTAACATCCTCAAGGCAAACACTGCATCTGTGGTGCTCTTTCTGGGCATGAAACCAAACTGTTGTTCACAAATGCTGACTTCTGCCCTTAGTCTAGCTTCCACTATTCTTTCCCATAACTTCATCGTATGGCTCATCAACTTTATCCCTCTGTAGTTGCCACAACTCTGCACGTCTCCCTTGTTCTTAAAAATGGGCACCAGCACACTTCTCCTCCATTCCTCTGGCATCCTCTCACTCTCTAAGACCTTGTTAAATGTTCTTGTCAGAAAATCTACTGCTACCTCTCCTAGACACTTCCATACCTCCACCGGTATGTCATCAGGACCAACTGCCTTTCCATTCTTCATCCTCTTCAATGCCCTCCTCACTTCACCCTTACTAATCTTTGCTACTTCCTGGTCCTCAACAGTCACCTCTTCTACTCTTTTTCTCTCTCATTTTCCTCATTCATCAGCTCTTCAAAGTACTCTTTCCATCTTCCCAGCACACTTCTGTCATCAGTCAATACATTTCCCTCTCTGTCCTTTATCAATCTAACTTGCTGCACGTCCTTCCCATCTCTATTTCTCTGCTGTGCCAACCTGTATAAATCATTTTCTCCCTCCTTACTTTCCAGCCGAGCATACAAGTCATCAAACGCACTCTGTTTGGCCTTTGACACTGCTACCTTTGCCTTACGCTGTGTCTCCCTGTACTCCTGTTTACTCTCTTCGGTTTTGTCAATGTCCCACTTCTTCTTAGCTAATCTCTTCCTTTGTACACACTCCTGCACTTCCTCATTCCACCACCAAGTCTCCTTATCTACTTTCCTTCCAGATGACACACCAAATATTCTCCTACCTGTCTCCATGATCACATTCGCTGTAGTTGTCCAGTCATCTGGAAGCACTTCCTGACCACCCAAAGCCTGTTTCAACTCCTCCTTGAAGACAACCCGACACTCTTCCTTTTTCAACTTCCACCACTTTGTCTTCTGCTCTGCCTTTGCCTTCTTCACCTTCCTCACCATCAGCATCATCCTGCACACCACCATCCTATGCTGTTTGGCAACACTCTCACCCGCTACTACTTTGCAGTCACTGACTTCCTTTAAATTACATCGCCTGCACAAGATGTAGTCTACCTGTGTGCTCCTACCTCCACTTTTATAAGTCACCCTATGCTCCTCTCTCTTCTGGAAGAAAGTATTCACCACAGCCATTTCCATCCTTTTTGCAAAATCTACCAACATCTGTCCTTCTGCGTTCCTGTCCTGGATACCAAACCTACCCATCACTTCCTCGTCCCCTCTGTTTCCTGCACCAACATGTCCATTGAAGTCTGCTCCAATGACCACTCTTTCACCTCTGGGGGTACTCTGCATCACTTCATCTAACTCCCTCCAGAATCTCTCCTTCTCTTCTCGCTCACATCCTGTCTGTGGGGCATAAGCACTAACAACATTGACCATCACACCTTTAATTTCTAACTTGAGACTCATCACTCTGTCTGACACTCTTTTCACTTCTAGAACATTCCTGGCAAACTCCTCCTTCAAGATGACTCCGACTCCATTTCTCTTCCCATCCCCACCGTGATAAAACAGCTTAAACCCTGCTCCTATGCTTCTAGCCTTGCGACCTTTCCACCTGGTCTCCTGAACACACAGTATGTCCACCTTCCTCCTCTGCATCATGTCAGCCAGCTCTCTACCTTTTCCTGTCATAGTTCCAATATTCAAAGTCCCTACTTTCAGTCCTAGACTCATGCCTTTCCTCTTCTCTCTCTGGCAATGGACACGCCTCCCGCCTCTCCTTCTTCGACGTCTTCGACCAACAGTAGTCCAATTTCCATCAGCACCCTGTTGGTTGACGGCACTGATGGCGGTCGTTGTTAACCCGGACCTCGACCGATCCGGTATGTCATTCTTTCTTGTGATTCGCATAGTTTATTTGGCATTTGTTTTACGCCGGATGCCCTTCCTGACGCAACCCTCTGCATTTATCCGGGCTTGGGACCGGCGTGAGGGAGAGACACTGGTTTGTGCCCCCCCCTCACGGCTGCATTTAACATTGTAAACTAATGTCAAATATATCAAATAATATCAACATTAATTTCAAATAAATTAAATTCAAGCAAAATAATTTCAAATAGATAAATTTTAATCAAATTCACTCATCAAATATCAAATACATTATCAAATATAACCTTTAACATTCTCTATGATGTGATCTTTCTGCTTGTAAATGGTTCCGATGGTCGACGGAGCCATTTGGAAGAAACGTGCAACATTCACATGTTTTTCACCAGCATCAATTTTCTTGATAATAGCCATCTTCGTTTCTAACGAGATGGCTTGCCGCTTTTTCTGATTACCACTATCACTAGTCGGCTTACGCTTCTGACCAACCATATTTGCTTAGGGTTACAAAAGTCCGCAAAACAGTGTAAACACAAAGATCACAGAGATGGCGTCTTAACACAAGGGTAACACGCGGTGAACTGGGGAGAAGGAGGGGCACGTTCAGTCAGTCATTTGTAAGCAATGGACGCAGCGTCATTATGTCATTGCATCATAACGTCAGCGTACAGCGTACAGTAGGTACGTCTTGTACTACAGAGAGCACGCTAAACTCAAAATTTGACATAATTTTTTTTAAAAGTAAAATTGAAAAATATGTAAAACGAATGAACGTAAGTCAGGGAGCGGGGAGCGCAGGAAAAGATGACACAATACCATTCTCCGCTTCAACAGGAAACATACCGCATTAATCACAGTCGTTCTCCAGATGCCTGTAGTTATATAAATTAAAATTTTAGGCTGTGTTAAACCTGGAGTATATGTGTTGGACCCAGAGATGCAGGAGACCATAAGAAGGTTCAACTATTTATTAAACACTCGGAACTGTAAATCACGGGAATACTAAGTCAATGGAACTGGTCGAGCACGGAGCAAGATACCAGGGGTCAAAGAGAAAGCCAAGGAACGGAATCACGGGGAAAACAATCTTCTGACATCGGAGGGAAGTGCACCGCTCCCATTTATAGCTGGCTGCTTGCTGATTGCAGAGTGGGACCAGATGCGCTCTTCTGGAACTTGCCTACCGGCAACCACCACGTCCCTCACCAGCGCCTGCAATGACTAAAGAAAGAATTAATTCCGCCAGCCAGCACAGACCATAACAGGCTGTCAATTCTTGTGTGACGAATTAGTCACCGTTGGGCGTAAAGGGTTAATTTAAAGATAAATTAGAAATAAAAATAAATTAGAAATAAAAATAAAATTCCCCACGTTCTACTGGTAAATAAATAAAGTTAGGTCCTATAAGCACTTATGTTAGAACAGCGATACATAGCTGTTCCCTCACCTGCCTTTCTCTTTCTGTTCTTTAAAAACAAGTTAAAAACATTAATCTGCAAAGTGTAATTGATTAATTGGTAACCTTGTGATGATATCAGAGGCAGAAGCTGAAGATGGAAGACTCCAAAGATATAATAGGATTTAAGAAATTAATTAATTATTAGAAAATATTTCACACAATCCCACAAAGCTTCCTTCTTTCCATCCCTCATCTCATCCCTGATCTTCATGATTTCTTCACTCCGCATCTGGTTGGAGTTCTTATATTAATGATTTATGTATAAACATATTTATAATTTTTAACCCTGGGCGAGAAAACTTCACATATAAGCAGCTCTAGTGCAATGTGGAAGCATTAGTGTGTATCTGGTACCAGCTACTATAATTTCAGCCCAATTTTGTAGATGTGAATTTTCAGCACCCAAGTGCTTCTAACTGACAGAAAGTGGGTAGAACTGACCCCTCCCCCAAAGTTTAAACTGAAATAGTAAGACATCACATTATTTTGACGTTTCTGGATTTTTACTGTTAAAACTGGTGCAAAATTTTACCTCTTATAAGCCAGTCTTTGACACGCCCACCCAACCTTACCCTTGAGCCTGTTCCTGCTAACTTATTATTGCATTTTTTTTCTCATTTTCAGATCCGAAATGAGATTCTTTCTTTTGTTTTTTCAAGCCAATATGAGTTTGAAAATCAGTGCAAGAGCCAACCAAACTCATCTGTTCATTCATTCATTCATTTTCTGAATGCTTAATCCTAATCAGGGTCATGGGGAGGTTGGTGTCCACCACAGCTGACTCTGGGTGAGGGCAAAGTACACCCTGGACAGCTCGCCAGGTCATCGCAGGGTAGAAACACGCTGACGGCTATGCAGCTTCTCTTGACGAAAGTCAGCAATGGTTCTTTTACATGCTTCTCACCACAGACAGTGAGAGACATAGCCAGCCTTCAATAAGCCAGTTAGCTGCACTTGGGGAGTGGGGCAGTGGTGGAGTGGGGCAGTGGTGGTCTAGTGGTATAGGGCGCTGGATAGCTAATCCAAAGGTTGGGGGTTCGAGTCCCACTCTCCACAAGGTTGTTACTGTCCCCCCCTGTGCGGCTAACTGGGTTATCAAAGGCGGACCATGTCTCTCACTGTCTATGGTGAGAGACATGTAAAAGAACCATTGCTGACTTTCATAAAGAGTAGCTGCAAAGTCATCAGCATGTTTCTGTCCCTTGCTAAAGGGTTGTGACAGGAAGGGCATCCGACGTAAAAACCTCTGCCAAATCAAACGTGCGAATCAGATGATTCGCTCTGGTGACTCCCGAGTAAAAGGGAAAAAGCCGAAAGGAAGACAGACTGCACTTGGGGGACAGTGTCAACCCGTTGAGAGTGGGGCTTGAACCCCAACCTTGGAATCAGCAATCCAGCACCTTATCACCAGGCTACCAGTGCCTCTCATCTGTTCACTCGATGTCTAAATCCAGTTCAACAGCTGTCTTGTCCATCAAATTAATTTGGACTGCATAGTAATGTCACTTAATGTCACCTATCCTGTCATGCTTACCTGTGGTGATCATGCACTATGCAAATCCTTGGAGAACACAAATTACTCGATGAAACCGGTCAATGATTCAAAGATTTTGTGTTAGAACAAAGTCCTGCAGTCTGCACACATACTCCATCTCATCTATTAACATGTGCTATCAGTTTATTGTTTACATTCTGCTGGTCAGGGATTAGATTTGTTTAGTTACCTGATGTGATGCAATGAAATCCATCCTATGTATCAACATGAAGATCTAAAATCTGATGTGCTGGACTTATAATGCAATCTCTAAACTACAGGAAGTTCACACATAAAGGCATAAAGGAAATAATGAGCAACGACTATGTAAAGTCAGTAAAAGTTAGGTAAATGAACAATGAAAGGCAAAATTTTCTGAAGTAACGCGACGGGTGCAGATGATTAATCTGACGTGAACTTTCACACAACACGATTTGACTGATTACCAAGTAGAGCTTAAAGATACTGTTAATTGATAGTTGATGCCAAGCACTGCATTCCCCAAGACATTTTCCATGGGGAACAACAAACACCAATTTAATTGTTGTGCCATACCAACATGAAAGAGCAGCTCATTACTGTTGTGTTTAAATATCCCGTGCTTTACAACTGAAGACAGCAATTTTACAAAAATAATATCCAGAAACACGATTCTTGGGTTCATGTTTCGCAAACAATCAGCATACATTTCCTGTGAGTACAGCATATACGGTTTCCATTTCATGATTCAAGATGCTCTGTTCTATACTTGCGTGTGATAATGCATTAAGAGATCTTTATTGTATGGCGCAGTGGTGGTCTAGTGGGAGAAGTTGCCGGATCACTGATCCAAAGGTTGGGGGTTCGAGTCCCACTCTCCACAAGGTTGTCACTGTCCCCTCCAGTGCAGCTAACTGGGTTATCAAAGGCCGGCCATGTCTCTCACTGTCTATGGTGTGAGGCATGTAAAAGAACCATTGCTGACTTTCGACAAGAGTAGGCTGCAAAGCCGTCAGCGTGTTTCCGCCCTGCGATGGCCTGGCGAGCTGTCCAGGGTGTACTCTGCCCTCGCCCTGAGTTGGCTGGGATGGGCTCCAGCCTCCCTGCGACCCTAATTAGGATGAAGCGGTTACAGAAAATGAACCGAACTGAAGATCTTTATTGTGAACTTTGCATGAACGATGAAAATCAGTTTGGTAGCTCTCTGTTTAACAACAATTATTAAGTGCACATCTGAGAACTAAGGTAAATACACCAAGCTGTATATGTAGACGTACATACATACATAGATCTATCTATCTAGTGCCTGAGTCGTAGGACGACCATTGGCAACCCGCCATGAAGGATAACACCCTTGTTGTCATCTTCATGGAGGTTTTCTTGGCAGGATTAGTGCAGTGGTTTGCCATTGCCTTCTGGACGATGCAAACCTACAGGCAATTTAGAACAGCCAATTAATCTACTGTGCATGTCTTTGGATTGTGGGAGGAAACCGGAGCACCTGGAGGAAACCCACGCAAGCACAGGGAGAACATGCAAACTCCACACAGAAACGCCCAGGCCAGGAATCGAACCCAGGCCTTCTTGCTGTGAGGTGGATGTGCTAACCACTACGCCACCGTGCTGCCGATAGATAGATAGATAGATAGATAGATACTTTATTAATCACAGAGTAAAATTCCCATTTTCCACAAGTATTTACAGTAAACAGCACAGTTATTCTGTGAAAAACACATATAGTACTTAAATTAAGGGCATGTATACACAGACACTCCCCGCGTTACGTTCATTTGTTTTACCTATTATTTAATTAAAAAAAAATATGTCAAATTTTGAGTTTAGCGTACTCTCTCTAATACGAGACTTACCTACGTAGTACGCTGATGTAGTACGCTACTTCTGCATGACACTGCATCCATTGTTTACAAACAACAGACTGAACGTGCCCCTCCTTCTTCCCAGTTCACCGCGTGTTACCCTTGTGTTAAGACGTCCTCTCTGTGATCTTTGTATTTACACTGTTTTGCGGACTTTTGTAACCCTAAGAAAACATGGTTGGTCAGACGCGTAAGTCTACTAGTGATAGTGGTAATCAGAAAAAGCGGCAAGTCATCTCGTTAGAAACGAAGATGGCTATTATCAAGAAAATTGATGCTGGTGAAAAACATGTGAATGTTGCACGTTTCTTCCAAATGGCTCCGTCGACCATCGGAACCATTTACAAGCAGAAAGATCACATCACAGAGAATGCTAAAGGTTATATTTGATACTGTATTTGATATTTGATGAGTGAATTTGATTAAAATTTATCTATTTGAAATTATTTTGCTTGAATTTAATTTATTTGAAATTAATGTTGATATTATTTGATATATTTGACATTAGTTTACAATGTTATGTTTATAATAATGGATTTAGGGGTGTTTTTTGAGATACGGTAATGGTATTTATGGATGTATAGTACAGTATGAACGTCATACGTCACTGGAACATACAGTAACAACTTATGTTTTTTTTCACATTACGTTTGGCCGTCCGGAAACCAAACAAAAACATAAGTTGTGGAGCGTCTGTACTAAAAGCACAATGGATGAAATACCAAGTGAGATTCATGCACCTAAAAAAAATTGTCATTGAACAATTATGGTAGTTTTGTAATTTTATGAGGTAGAAATAGTTTTTTTGAGTTCATTTTACGAAAAAAGAACACATTTTAAATGAGTGACATTTTCTTCACATCAGGGGTATGAACAAGCTTGGCTTGACTTACGTTTTTTTCACCTTATGTTCGGCCGTCTGGAACCTAACTAAAACGTGAGTCGGGGAGTGTCTGTATATATATATATATATATATATATATATATATATATATATATATATATATATATATATTAGAAACAGTGGCACTGAGGAAAAGACAGGAGGCAGAGCTGGAGATGAAAATGTTGAGGTTCTCTTTGGGAGTAACGAGGATGGATAGGATCAGAAATGAGTACATCAGAGGGACAGCACATGTAAGATGCTTTGGAGACAAAGTCAGAGAGGCTAGATTGAGATGGTTTGGACATATACAGAGGAGGGATAGTGAATATATTGGTAGTAGAATGCTGAGGTTGGAACTACCAGGCAGAAGGCCTAGAGGAAGACCAAAGAGAAGATTCATAGATGTGGTGAAGGAGGATATGAAGGTAGTTGGAGTAAGAGAAGAAGATGCAGAGGATAAGGTGAGATGGAGGCAGATGACTCGCTGTGGCGAGACCTGAAGGGAACAGCCGAAAGGAAAAGAAGATTTACCCATACATGCATGAGGAGGACATGCAAACTTCACACAGACGCACCCTGAGCCCGTAAATCGACCCCAAGCTTTTTTATGCTGTGAGGTAGACAAAAGAAGCACTACTATAATATAGCATATGCATAACATTTACCTCAAGTTTGATATACATACTGTACAAAGCTGATATGTCAGCAATATGGCAGCTCAGACAGATTTTTTTTTTACAGATTTGTGCCATTTCATACTTGTACTAAGTTTGAATTAATTTTTTTTTATTATATATTATTATGTTTTCTCTAATGTAACTTGTGTTGATTTAAATTCAGAGACTTACTGTACAATTACAGTATAACTTCACTTCAGCTTTCATTTCATCCTCTTCAAAACACGCAGAAATTCCTATAGAGGGAGTTTCTAATAGACAGAAATTCCAGTGCATGTACAGCTCACTCACTCCATCGCTTTGGTTAATAAGTAGTGTTGGGATAACGATAAGGTTTCTGTTTTAGAATCTGACAGCTGACTTTCTTCTACTATGTACTGTTCTGGTACTCAGAGATTAGAATTATGTATTTTGTTTTTTGCTTTTGTTTTTCTTTTTACAATTCTAACCTCACTGCTCTGCCTAAACAAGGATCATGCCCTGTGTGGCAGAGAAATAAATGGATACAAAGATGTAGACTACTCATAAAAACGTGCCTTATTATAATTCAGAAAAATGTGTCTCAAACACAGTCCAGGTTCAAGGTCAGGCAGGCACAGGGCAGATATTTAAGCAAACAGTGCAACGGTAAGGCTCGTTCACAGTCAGAAATCAGGTAGACAAAATTCCTAAAGAGACAGACTAGAGAGCGATCAGGAATGAGTAAGCAAAAGCAGGACTTACTCAGAAAATCAAATCACACACAGAAAAAGTACTGACAACTCTGACATAATAATAACGACTAAAAATAATCCTTCTTAAAGTGTAAATAAGGTGTGTCTATAAAATACTCAAAATTCTGTGCACATGGTACCATGTGTTGTGACTGTCTGCACATGTGCACTGTTCGATCAGCATCCTGGGGCACACTACAGTTCCTCCTCCTCAGAAGCCCAGCAGTACAGTAACTTCTGCACTATGAACAGGGAGGGCTCAGCTGCACCGAATGGGAAGAAGTGGTGAGGCTGAATGCATTCTGGATACCGTTATATTGCATCATTTTCCACACTTGCATCTCATTGTGGAGAAATGTGAAGAAACGAAAAGAAATGAGGTGAAACATCACGCAACACAATGCCATCTGATGATGTAAAAGCAGCCAATGTCATGTAAGGGGTGGGTGAGTTATTTACATGTTTGCGTGCAGTCCTTCTGGGAAGGCAGCTGTAATATATGATTGCTCCTAAATCCTTCATCACACAAATAAAACAATAGGCTGGGACACCAGTCAAAGATGACAGAACAGTAGAAGGATGTGGTGATGCACCCAATATAAATAAGTAAGAAATAAAGCTTTTCATGTTGTGATGTTAAATTGAACAGGACACAAATCAACACTGATGTGGTATAATGAAGCTGAGTTTCTGCTATCACTTCCATAACCACCCAATCCTTATTCATTTCATAGTTCACTTACTGAACCACTTCATTCTAATTAATATAAACTACTATAGTAGGACAATCATGCGTTATCTTAGACTGGTGGCTGATGCCGGCACACAGTGGTGTATAGTAGTTCTGCCTCACACCAAGAAGGCCTGTGTTCAATTGTCAGCACAGCCATTTCTGTGTCGAGTCTGCATGGTCTCTGTGTGCTTGCATGAGTTTCCTCTCGGTACTTCCACAGTCCAAGAACATGCAGAGTAGGCTAACTGGCTGTTCCAAATCACCCCTGTAAGAGTGAACGTGAATGGTTGTGTGCGTGTTGGCAATATGACAGCCTGACGAGCTGTTCAGAGTGTACCACACCCTTGCCCAGAGTCGACTGAGATGGGCATCAGTCTCCCCACGACCTTAATTAACACTAAGCAGCTTAGTAAAATGAATGTTTGTATGAATGGTGTCTGAGCAAACAATACAGCCAATAGAACAAAACAGCAAATTCATGTCACAAATTCATGGAACAGCCAATGAAGGAGGCAACGTCTGACTGCGTATGCTTAATAGTAATAGTAGTAGTGTGGCAACAACCGTGCATTCTTCACAAGAAAAAAGGACTGCGGTCGCCTGACAGAGCTACTGATGTTCTCCTTGATTATTTTAAAGCGAGAGATATGCAAATTCACCACAGGTACCATTTAATAATTTTGACTTTAAAAACGTGTACGTACTGTACTTCTGAATTTAAAGTTACATTTAAGTCTGCTGAACATGAGCAATGAGAAACGTTAATTTCTGTTCTCACTTGATATAGCATCTATAAACACTGTTTCCTTCATTATCACATGTATCATATATGTTCTCTCTCTTTCTCTCTCTCTCTCTCTCTCTCTCTCTCTCTCTCTCTCTCAATAAATAGGTTTAGAAAAAAACAGTGTGATGTTCTTGGGAACCATAAAGATGTGTTTGTCCTAAAATCATCAGAGAACCTAATTACACCTTGACCTCTGATGCATTAAAAGCACTGGCGACTCCTTCCAAAAAGTGATACGGTTTAGAAGTGTCATCATACAGAAACATTAACCATATCGAGGATTTCACACTTTAAAAAAAGTGTTACTATAACCACAAGAGTACAATGATCCCTCGCTACTTCGTGCTTCAGTTTCTGCGGCTTCAGTGCATCGCAAGTTTTTCAAAAATATTCATTGAAAAATTTAAAAATAAGGAAATTAAAATTGGGGGAGAGTTAAGGAAAATGCCACAAAACAAGGCCAATTATGCAAAAAAACCCAAACAAAACCAAAAACAAACAAAAAAAAACCTAGCCCAAACCCCCCAACAAAATTACTTACATTTTTATGTGAGGTGCACATCTGTATGTGTGTATTTATATTTTATTTACATCTTATGCATTATTTTTGAATGTTTAATTGTTAATTATAAGCATTCATAACGTTGAATATGTATTTATTGATATTATATACATATATATATATGTATGTATACGTTAGTAAGGGTGGGTCGATCCTACTTCGCGGAAATCAGCGGTCGCTGGAGGTCTGAGTCCCCATTAACTGCGGAAAGTGAGGGATCCCTGTATATTAAAAAACAAACTTCTTTTTTGTGGAATAAATGAAGGCATTGTTTAAATAAACACTACCTCCTTCTTATCTGAAGATTGATCCAACACACTCAGCATGGGAGTGTCCATATAATAACAGTCTTTTTTTAATAAAATTGTTAGAAAGAAATGTATCTGTGTGCACAGCATTCGCTCTGCTATTGGACCACAAACTTTCCTGCTTTTTTTATGAGCTTGTCTTGACATACATGTGTGTGTGTGTGTGTGTGTGTGTGTGTGTGTGTGTGTGTGTGTGTGTGTGTGTGTGTGTGTGTGTGTGTGTGTGTTAGCTCGAGTGCTATGGTTGATTAAGAACGTAATATAGATGGGAGGATTGGAGAATCAATGCTCCTCCTCATCTTCCTCTCCAGCACAAACAAGATGATGCGAAGGAGAAGAACTTAGTGCCTGGCTGTGGGCTGTGTCTCATTCAGAAAGCTAATGTTTCCAGTGGTGGCACTGTAGGAATGTGGCCTTTGTCAGAAACAGGCATCTTTTGTTTTCTTGAACACATCTGAGCTTTAAGTGTAATATCTTTCATAAAGACCGCTCTGTTGTTGATCATGATGGAAGCGCAAGTTTAAGATTAATTTATGGTGATTTTCTGACACTGAAACCATTCAGGGTTTCAGCTTGTAGCCTCACATGGCTAGTGTTGGGAAACTAGCAGGATTTCACAGTGCATTTTGTTTTGTTTACTGTGCTCTGTTTTAATGAAAATTAGGTGCAGTTAGTGGATTTGGCACTGTTTTGAAGTGTTTTGGCAGAATTCACACACATTCAACTCAATCAGATGTATAATTCTTTTATATAAGTCCGCATTGGTGACAACATGTTGAATTTGTTTCCGGTGAGGGTTGTAGTCCACCAAGGCTGTCCTTTGCCACCGGTTCAGTTTATAATTTTTATGGACAGAATTTGTATGGACAGTAGATGCATTTGGGGGTTCTGGTTTTGTGGTCATAGGATTTCATCCCTGCTTTTTTCAGATGATGTTGTTCTTTTTGGCTTCACCAATCCAGGATATGTAGCTTTCATTGAAGTGATTCACAGCTGACTGTGAAGCAGCTTTGATGAAAATCAGCACCTCCAAGTCTGAGGCTATGGTTCTTGGCCAGAAAAGGGTGGAATGCACTTTGGTATACATCACTAAAGCAGTCTAGTGCCACCAGTAGAACACATTTGGACATATTATTTCTTGTTTGTTCAAGATATTTATTTAGTGGTTTGCATAGTCATAGCTTGATAAAGCACAATGACTCGAAAAAAAGTCAGATGATAACACTTGAAGCTAATTTGTTTCTGTGAGTGGAGTAGAGTGGAAAGTTCTGGAATAATACACACCATTTACTGCATACAATGAGTAAAATCCTTGCTGATTAGCCTGTGTTTTTTTTTTATAGTTCTGTTATCACTCTAGCAAGAGCATATGGAGCTTTTTGCTGGAGCTCGGTGATGTATGGGCATGGGAAGTCAACAGGCAAGAACACGTCCTTTCAAAGCTAAAATTACACCAAAAACCTTTCAGCGAAATAACACAAACAGATATGCCATGAGTACAAAGACATCTGGTATTTAATCTTGCTGCAAAAGCTCTGTTGTATGTCTTATCTGGACTTTACTCTTCAACCCTAAATGCCACAGACAGTTTTAGGTGTGTGTTGATCAGGTGAGACTTTTAAATGGGGTCTTCATGGAGCTCTGCATTTGATGAGTTGCACCTGGAGTGAAGTAATTAAATGTGGAGGAGAGCTATATTTTTAGCTTTGGCCTATTTTTACACATACACACACACACATGCGCGCATGCACGTCTCTTCTCTTCAAATAAGTTGGATGTTGAAGCCTGAGAGCAAAAAAAGAAGCTCCACAGGGATTTCTCTTTGGAATTATAAACAGCCGCCCCAGAAAGCATTTTTTAAAAGTTTAACTCTGACACTCTCAGGGCTGGTTGTGTGTTTCTCCCAAAACCATGTAAGGAAATATTAGGATACTCGAGAGCCACAGGAACCTGGCAAAGCCTCGGCAAGGAGAACAAGCTAATGGATTTTAATAACCACATTGCACATGCTTCTTAAAACAATTATTCCTAAACTTGCAGCCAGTAAGAAAAAAAACAATGAAAATAATTTAAAATGTGCTAATATGTATTATTGTTATTATATAATATAAAAATACTCACTCCCCTCCCTGAATCGTCACCTTATCGTGGTGGAGGGGTTGGCGTGACCTCATGATCCTGGGAGCTATGTTGTCAGGGGCATAATGCCCCTGGAAGGGTCACCCAAGGCAAACAGGTCCTTGGTGAAGGTCCAGACAAAGTGTGATTCAGAAGACCCTTATGACTGAGAGACAGACAAGGATGCAGTCTCCCTTGCCCGGACACAGGCCCGGGGGAGGGTCTCGAAGGCAAGAGCCTGGTGGTCAGGCTTCTGCCCATGGAGCCTGGCCGGGCCTCGCCCAAAAAGGAGACATGGGTCCGCCTTCCCATGGACCCACCACCCGTGGGAGGAGTTTTAGGGGTCAGGTGCAATGTGAGTTAGGTGGCAGCTGAAGGTTTGGGTTCTGTCGGACCGATCCTCGGGATATGGAAAGTCATCTCTCTGGCGAGGAAGGAGCCTGATCTGGTGCGGGAGGTGGAGAGATACCAATTAAATATAGTCGGGCTCACCTCAATGCATAGTTTGGGCTCTGGAACCATCCATCTCGAGAGAAGCTGGACCTTATTCCATTCTGGAGTTGCTCATGGGGAGAGGCAGCGAGCCGGTGTGGGCATTCTTGTTGCCCCCCCCCGTCTCGGGGCCCAACTGTTGGGGTTCTCCCTGGTTGATGAAAGGGTAGCTTCCTTCCGTCTTCGGGTGGGGGAACGGGTCCTGACTGTTATTTGTGCTTATGCACCAAATGACAGTTCAGAGTACCCACCCTTCTTGGAGTCTTTAGGGGGGGTGTTGGAGAACGCTCCCTCGGGAGACTCACTCATTGTCTTGGGAGACTTCAACGCCCATGTGGGCAATGATAGTGTGACCTGGAAGGATGTGTTCGGTAGGTACGGCCTCTCCAGTCTGAACCCGAATGGTGTTTCATTGTTGGACTTCTGTGTTCATCACAGTTTGTCTGTCACGAACACCATGTTCGAACATAAGTATGCCCATGAGTACATTTGGCACCAGGACACCCTAGGTCACAGTTCGATGATTGACTTTGTCATCGTGTCATCGGACTTGCGGCTGTATGTCCTGGACACCCAGGTGAAGAGAGGAGCTGAGCTGTCTACCAATCACCACCTGGTGGTGAGTTGGCTTTGGTGGTGGGGGAGGATGCCTTCCAGGCCTGGCAGGCACAAGCGTGTAATCAGGGTCTGCTGGGAACATTTGGCAGAGTCCCCTGTCTAAGAGACCTTTAACTCCCACCTCCGGCAGAGCTACAACCATGTCCCGGAGGAGGCAGGTGACAAGGAAATCGAATGGGCCATGTTTTGTTCCGCCATTGAAGCGGCAGCCCATAGCTGTGGCCAGAAGGTTGTCAGTGCTTGTCATGGGAGGAATTCGGTGAGGGCCTGGAGAGTGATTATCGGTTGGACTCAAAAAGGTTTTGGACCACCATCCGACGCCTCAAGAGGGGGAAGCAGTTCTCCACAAACACTGTTTACAGTGGACGTGGGGTGCTGCTCACCTCGATTGGGGATGTTGTTGCAAGGTGGAGGGAATACTTTGAGGACCTCCTCAATCCCACCAACATGCCCTCTGTGGAGGAGGAAGACCCTGGTTGTTTGGGTGGGGGTCTGCCCATCACTGGAGCGGAGGTCACTAAAGTTGTCAAAAAGCTCCTTTGTGGTTGAGCTCCAGGGTTGGCCGAGATCTGCCCAGAATATCTCAGGGCTCTGGATGCTGAAGGACAGTCTTAGTTGACACGTCTCTGCAACATCACGTGGTCATCGGGGGCTGTACCTCTGGATTGGCAAACCGGGGTCGTGGTCCCGATTTTTAAGAAGGGGGACCGGAGGGTGTGTTCAAATTATCGGGGAATCACACTCCTCAGCCTTCCTGGGAAAGTCTATGAAGGGGTACTGGAGAGGAGGATCCGACCGATAGTCGAACCGTGGTTTTCATCCTGGCCGTAGCACTCTTGACCAACTCTATAAGCTCCACAGGATTTTGGAAGGGGCATGGGAGTTTGCGGGGCCGGTGATGTAGTGGTTAGGGTGCTGCACTCATGATCGGGAGGTTGTGAGTTCGAATCCCACTGAGACCCTTACTGTGATAAGACACCTGGGCAAGATCACAACCACAAGTGTGCCTTTGTTCACCCAGCAGTAGAAATGGATCCCAGTAAAATATACTGGGAGGTAACCTGTGATGGACTAGCATCCCATCCAGGAGGAGTTGAACTCCTGGTTACTTTACACTATGGAAACCGGCCTGATGAGCCACTATGGCTCGGGTGTAAAAACCCAGCAGACTTTACCTTATGGGAGTTTGCCCAATCTGTCTACATGTGTTTTGTGGATTTGGAAAAGGCTTTTGACCGTGTCCCTCGAACAATCTTGTGGGGCGTACTCCAGGAGTATGGTGTTCCGGACTCGTTGCTACGGGTTATTCGGTCGCTGTATCACCGGAGCCAGAGTTTGGTCCATATTGGTAAGAAGAGGTCGAATTTGTTTCCAGTGGGAGTTGGAATCCGCCAAGGCTGTCATTTGTCACTGATTCTGTTCATAATTTTTATGGACAGAATTTCTAGGCGCAGTCGTGGCGTTGAGGGGTTCTGGTTTGGTGGCCATCTGATCTCGTCTCTGCTTTTTGCGGATGATGTTGTCCTTTTGGCTTCATCAAGCACTGACCTCCATCTCTCATTGGAGCAATTGACAGCCGAGTCCGAAGCAGCCGGTATTAGGATCAGTACCTCCAAGTCCGAGGCCATGGTTCTCAGTCGGACAAGGGTGGAATGCACCCTCTGGGTCGGGAATGATGTCCTGCCCCAAGTGGAGGAGTTTAAGTATCGTGGGGTCCTGTGCACGAGTGAGGGAAGTATGGAGTGGGAGATCGACAGATGGATCACTGCAGCGCCTGCAGTTAAATGGAGCCTGTACCGGTCCGTCGTGGTGAAGAAGGAACTGAGCCGCAAGGCGAAGCTCTCAATTTACCAGTCGATCTATGTTTCAACCCTCACTTATAGTCACGAACTTTGCGTAGTGACCGAAAGAACAAGATTGTGGATACAAGTGGCTGAAATGAGCTTCCTTGGCCGTGTGGTGGGTTTCTCCCTTAGAGATAAGGTGAGAAGCTCTACCATCCAGGGAGAGCTTGGAGTAGATTTGCTGCTCCTCCGCATTGAGAGGGGCAAGTTGAGGTGGCTCGGGCATCTGGTCAGAATGCCTCCCGGACGCCTCCCTGGTGTGGTGTTTCGGGCATGTCCAACCGGGAAGAGACCTGGGGTCGACCGAGAACATGCTGAAGGGACTATGTCTCTCTGCTTGTCTGGGACTGTCTCGGGGTCCCCCTGGAAGAGTTGGAGGAAGTGGCTGGGGAGAGGGCCGTCTGGACCTCTTTGCTTAGGTTTCTGCCCCCGCGACCCGACCCTTAGAGGAAGAAGATGAGACGAGATGAGAACAGTCATTAGGATGTTCACCTTACATCAAGAAGGCCCTGTGTTTGAGACCTGGAATCTTGCCCCACCTTCACCCAGAGTCAGCTGAGATCTAGCCTCCCTGCAACCCAAGGAGGATTAAGCAGTCTAGCAAATGAATAAATTCATGAAAAGTAATATTTTGATTGTTCATTCAAAGTTCTAGAACTTGCCATAAAGCAAACTAATCTAGCATTATTTATATAATAAGTATTTGAAACCCAAGATCTATTTTTACATTACAAAATACATTTAAGTAAATCAAAGTAATAATATTGATAAAATATCATACAACTGAAATATTTTGTGTGTGTGTGTATATATATATATATATATATATATAAATATAATATATATATATCTTCTTCTTCTTTTCCTTTCGGCTTTTCCCTTCAGGGGTCGCCACAGCGAATCATATGCCTCCATCTCACCCTATCCTTTGCATCTTCTTCTCTTACACCAACGACCTTCATGTCCTCCTTTACCACATCCATGAATCGTCTCTTTGGTCTTCCTCTAGGCCTTTGCCTGGTAGTTCCAAGCCTCAGCATCCTATTACCAATATACTCACTATCCCTCCTCTGTACACATGTCCAAACCATCTCAATCTAGCCTCTCTGACTTTGTCTCCAAAAGCGTCTTACATGTGCTGTCCCTCTGGCGTGCTCATTCCTAATCCTATCCATCCTCGTTACTCCCAAAGAGAACCTCAACATTTTCATCTCTGCTACCTCCAACTCTGCCTCCTGTCTTTTCCCCAGGGCCACTGTTTCTTACCCATACAGCATCGTTGGCCTCAACACCGTCTTGTACACTTTTTCCTTTCATTTTTGCCGATACCCTCCTATCACACATCACACCGGACACTTTTCTCCAACCATTCCAACCTGCCTGCTGCGCTTCTTCACCTCTTTTCCACACTCTCCATTGCTCTGGATTGTTGAGCCTAAGTACTTAAAATCCTCAACCTTTCTTATCTCTGCTCCTGTAATCTCACCGTTCCTCTTTGGTCCTTGGCATTCATGCACATAGTATTCTGTCTTACTGAGGCTAATCTTCATTCCCCTCCTTTCCAGGGCATACCTCCACCTCTCTAGATTTTCCTGCACTTGTTCTCTGCTCTCACTACAGATTACAATGTCATCTGCAAACATCATAGTCCATGGGGAATCTTGTCTAACCTCGTCTGTCAGCCTGTCCATCACCATAGCGAACAAGAAGGGCTGAGAGCTGACCCTTGATGCAGTCCACCTCCACCTTGAACTCTTCTGTCACACCGACAGCACACCTCACCACTGTCTTACATCTCTCATACATGTCCTGCACCACTCTAACATACTTCTCTGCCACTCCAGACTTCCTCATGCAATACCACAGTTCTTCTCTCGGCACCCTGTCATATGCTTTCTCCAGATCCACAAGGCACAATGCAGCTCCGTCTGACCTTCTCTGTACTTCTCCATTAACATCCTCAAGGCAAACACTGCATCTGTGGTGCTCTTTCTGGGCATGAAACCAAACTGTTGTTCACAAATGCTGACTTCTGCCCTTAGTCTAGCTTCCACTATTCTTTCCCATAACTTCATCGTATGGCTCATCAACTTTATCCCTCTGTAGTTGCCACAACTCTGCCGCGTCTCCCTTGTTCTTAAAAATGGGCACCAGCACACTTCTCCTCCATTCCTCTGGCATCATCCTCTCACTCTCTAAGACCTTGTTAAATGTTCTTGTCAGAAAATCTACTGCTTCCTCTCTAGACCCTCCCATACCTCCACCGGTATGTCATCAGGACCAACTGCCTTTCCATTCTTCATCCTCTTCAATGCCCTCCTCACTTCACCCTTACTAATCTTTGCTACTTCCTGGTCCTCAACAGTCACCTCTTCTACTCTTTTTCTCTCTCATTTTCCTCATTCATCAGCTCTTCAAAGTACTCTTTCCATCTTCCCAGCACACTTCTGTCATCAGTCAATACATTTCCCTCTCTGTCCTTTATCAATCTAACTTGCTGCACGTCCTTCCCATCTCTATTTCTCTGCTGTGCCAACCTGTATAAATCATTTTCTCCCTCCTTACTTTCCAACCGAGCATACAAGTCATCAAAGCGCTCTGTTTGGCCTTTGACACTGCTACCTTGCCTTACGCTGTGTCTCCCTGTACTCCTGTTTACTCTCTTCGGTTTTGTCAATGTCCACTTCTTCTTAGCTAATCTCTTCCTTTGTACACACTCCTGCACTTCCTCATTCCACCACCAAGTCTCCTTATCGACTTTCCTTCCAGATGACACACCAAGTATTCTCCTACCTGTCTCCTGATCACATTCGCTGTAGTTGTCCAGTCATCTGGAAGCACTTCCTGACCACCCAAAGCCTGTTTCAACTCCTCCTTGAAGACAACCCGACACTCTTCCTTTTTCAGCTTCCTACTTTGTCTTCTGCTCTGCCTTTGCCTTCTTCACCTTCCTCACCATCAGCATCATCCTGCACACCACCATCCCTATGCTGTTTGGCAACACTCTCACCGCTACTACTTTGCAGTCACTGACTTCCTTTAAATTACATCGCCTGCACAAGATGTAGTCTACCTGTGTGCTCCTACCTCCACTTTTATAAGTCACCCTATGCTCTCTCTCTTCTGGAAGAAAGTATTCACCACAGCCATTTCCATCATTTTTGCAAAATCTACCAACATCTGTCCTTCTGCGTTCCTGTCCTGGATACCAAACCTACCCATCACTTCCTCGTCCCCTCTGTTTCCTGCACCAACATGTCCATTGAAGTCTGCCCCAATGACCACTCTTTCACCTCTGGGGTACTCTGCATCACTTCATCTAACTCCCTCCAGAATCTCTCCTTCTCTTCTCGCTCACATCCTGTCTGTGGGGCATAGCACTAACAACATTGACCATCACACCTTTAATTTCTAACTTGAGACTCATCACTCTGTCTGACACTCTTTTCACTTCTAGAACATTCCTGGCAAACTCCTCCTTCAAGATGACTCCTACTCCATTTCTCTTCCTATCCACACCGTGATAAAACAGCTTAAACCCTGCTCCTATGCTTCTAGCCTTGCGACCTTTCCACCTGGTCTCCTGAACACACAGTATGTCCACCTTCCTCCTCTGCATCATGTCAGCCAGCTCTCTACCTTTTCCTGTCATAGTTCCAATATTCAAAGTCCCTACTTTCAGTCCTAGACTCATGCCTTTCCTCTTCTCTCTCTCTGGCAAGCGGACACGCCTCCGCCTCTCCTTCTTGGCGTCTTGACCAACAGTAGTCCAATTTCCATCAGCACCCTGTTGGTTGACGGCACTGATGGCGGTCGTTGTTAACCCGGGCCTCGACCGATCCGGTATGTCATCCTTTCTTGTGATTCGCATATATATATATATATATATATATATATATATATATATATATATATATATTATTCAACAAGGTCTTAGAAAGTGAGCAGATGCCGGAGGAATGGAGGAGAAGTGTGCTTGTGCCCATTTTTAAGAACAAGGGAGATGTACAGAGTGGTGGCAACTACAGAGGGATAAAGTTGATGAGCCATACAATGAAGTTATGGGAAAGAATAGTGGAAGCTAGACTAAGGGCAGAGGTCAGCATTTGTGAACAACAGTTTGGTTTCATGCCAAGAAAGAGCACCACAGATGCAGTGTTTGCTTTGAGGATGTTAATAGAGAAGTACAGAGAAGGTCAGAAGGAGCTGCATTGTGCCTTTGTGGATCTGGAGAAAGCATATGACAGGGTGCCGAGAGAAGAACTGTGGTATTGCATGAGGAAGTCTGGAGTGGCAGAGAAGTATGTTAGAGTGGTGCAGGACATGTATGAGAGATGTAAAACAGTGGTGAGGTGTGCTGTCGGTGTGACAGAAGAGTTCAAGGTGGAGGTGGGACTGCATCAAGAGTCAGCTCTCAGCCCCTTCTTATTGGCTATGGTGATGGACAGGCTGACAGACGAGGTTAGACAAGAATCTCCATGGACTATGATGTTTGCAGATGACATCGTGATCTGTAGTGAGAGCAGAGAATAAGTGGAGAAAAATCTAGAGAGGTGGAGGTATGCCCTGGAAAGGAGGGGAATGAAGGTTAGTCTCAGTAAGACAGAATACATGTGTGTGAACGACAAGGACCCAAGAGGAACGGTGAGGTTACAGGGGGCAGAGATAAAGAAGGTGGAGGATTTTAAGTACTTAGGCTCAACAATCCAGAGCAATGGAGAGTGTGGAAAAGAGGTGAAGAAGCGTGTGCAGGCAGGTTGGAATGGATGGAGAAAAGTGTCCGGTGTGATGTGTGATAGGAGAGTATTGGCAAGAATGAAGGGAAAAGTGCACAAGACAGTGATGAGGCCAGCGATGTTGCATGGTTTAGAGACAGTGGCACTGGGGAAAAGACAGGAGTCAGAGTTGGAGGTAACAGAGATGAAAATGTTGAGGTTCTCTTAGGGAGTAACGATGATGGATAGGATCAGAAACAAGTACATCAGAGGGACAGCACATGTTAGATGTTTTGGAAGACAAAGTCAGAGAGGCTAGATTGAGATGGTTTGGACATGTACAGAGGAGGGATAGTAAGTATATTGGTAGTAGGATGCTGAGGTTGGAACTACCAGGCAGAAGGCCCAGAGGAAGACCAAAGAGAAGATTTATGGATGTGGTGAAGGCGGACATGAAGGTCGTTGGAGTAAGAGTAGAAGATGCAGAGTATAGGGAGAGATGGAGGCAGATCATTTGCTGTGGCGACCCCTGAAGGGAACAGCCGAAAGAAAAAGAAGATATATATATATATATATATATATATATAAAAATAATAAGGTAAGTCTTTTGGGCTTTATACACCCAAGTCTTGTGGCTTATAAGCCCCAGTTTCCATAGCCTAAAGCAAGCAGGAGCTCAACTCCTCCTGGATGGAACACTCATCCACCACACGTTACCTTCCCAGTAGTTTTTATTGGTACCCATTTATACTTCTGGGTGGGCAGAGGCACACTTGTGGGTAAGACCTTGTACTGTGCTATTAGCATGATGGGGGTCTAACAGGGATTAGATCCCACGATCTCCTGATCATGAGCCCAACACCCTAACCACTACAACACCAGCACCATAATAATAATAATAATAATAATAATAATAATAATAATAATAATAATAATAATAATAATCATCTAATATAATAAATATTAAATATGCAACAAATAATACATAATAATATCTTTTGGAATACATAACAATTTTATTTTAGTTAGTAAACTGAAAACTATGACATATTAATCCTTACCCTTATTTTGGCATTTATTATAAAGTTGCACTGAATATCAGCACCTAGAGTTTAAAAACTCTGATGCAGGTGAGTGAATTATGATTGGCTGGCATACAGCTGAGGACCAATTACACAGGAAAAGAGGGAGAATACAAGTTGTGTTCAAATAAAATGTTACTATGGCAGTAAATCAAAATGTTGTGTGTTTAATGCCAGATTAAACAAGTATTGTGCAATAAACAGAAGACAGTTGAATGGAGAGAGGGAGGGAGGGAGAGAGAGAGAGAGAGAGAGAGAGAGAGAGAGAGAGAGAGAGAGAGAGAGAGAAATCAGTTTTCAGATGAGCATGGTTTGGTTGAAACTGTGAGACAGAGAAAGTCGGAGTAGATGATAGATTATGTTCTCACGATGTCCTTATTTGGATTTTCACACAATGCCAGATGTATCTGTTTGTATCAGCATCAGTTTAGTGCTCAGTTTTTATTATTCTAATTAAAATTGGAAGTGGGTGTGGTCTACTGTCCAGCAGAAATGTTATGACCAGCTTTCTGTAACTAATCTCATAATTATATACCCATTGGCCATTACCTTGTCAACTGGCAGTATGTTTGTCTTGCACCATTTGAAAGACTTTGTTCCAGTCTAAACTCGACAACAAAAGTTCGATTTCTGAGTAACGACGCTGGAACATGGAACAAACACAGGCAAAAGTTTGTGATCTCTCAGTCTCTTGCTATCCATCATCACTGTAAGTCAGGCAAAGTGCTCAGTCAGGAAATCATGCATGTTAGATAACGAAGTAAAACAGAGGTGGGGTCAGAGCACCCGGCCAAGACTCCTGAAGTCAAATCCAAGCGGGTCTACTAATTAATAAAAGCCGGGAAATAGCTGGGATATCCCAGCTGTGCATGAAATTAGTACTTTATCTGCAGTCTCCAGGCACTCAACCCCAAGGGAAGGACTTGAGGACGCAAATGTGAAAAAAAGAACAACAAAGACCCTCGAAAACAGAAGCACCGGCTAATCATATTTCCATCCTCCAGCTCATTGTACTGATGAACAATGCAAGTGTGCTGGGACAACAAGAATCTGTGCTGCGACTGATTGTGAACAGATATCTAGTAAATCCTATGCACTTTAATCGCAATCTTTCTTTCTTCCTCCCTGTACATCCCATTCTCACTGTAAATTCAGTTTTCTGCTCAGGTGCACACGTTCTACATTCTGGCCTTGGGATTGTTTGTCCTACACAAAAGACAGTGTCCCAAGGAAACACGTAGTAGAATACAGTCTTGTGCTAAAGAACTCCCTCAGCTCTCTGCCCCTTGGTCTTCCCACAGCCCAGCTGCCAAGCCAACACACATTTTCCTGGCTGAATTTCAGGAAAAGTGCTGTTCCAAGCCGAAAGATGGAAACTTCAGGGCTGCGTTTGCCTGGATACAATAAAATACACACAAACACAGCACTGGGTGACTCGGAGTGAATTGCACAGGGTTTCCTTCGTCACTCAGGAGTTACCCTATGTGTAGTTTCTTTTATCAGTCCTCTGAAGTACCAGTTCCACATGATTACAAAACACATAGCCCAGATTTTAGCCTCCAAGGCTTAAACATGTCAGAACACAACCGTAAAAATGACTCCTAGTAAATTTTGATCCAAAATCCAACTTATGCTGCAAGAAAACACATCAACTCTTTCTTTTTTGCCTTGTTTGGGTTAATTGAGTCAGTCCTGCCCTGGAAAACAGAGTTGCCTTCACCAACAGAAATACTCAGAAGTCTCTCTCTCTCTCTCTCTCTCTCTCTCTCTCTCTCTCTCTCTGAGAGGAGATGGGAATGTCAGGAACTCCCACAGTTAAATCAACCATAAACAGGAGAGGAGGAAGCTGTATACAGAAGCAAACACACATCCTAGATGATCAGGCGGAAACGTCTCACTGTGTCATTAAACACTGACGTCTGAAAGGAAAAATGTGCCATGAACAAAAGCTGGTCTAGGCAGGATCCATTACAACATCAAACATTTTTGACCTTAACCCTAGGAAGTGTTATTAGTCGCGGTGTTGTTATAAGTGGTACACTATGATCATTTTGGGGATTTGCTAGGATGTACCACTGGGTCATGGAGAATTGTGAATTCTGATAGGCCAGAAAATGTTGATTCAGATTTTTATAGATCAGGAGCAAGATTGAGGGGTACAATCAAAAAATTTTGTTCGAATGTTGAAAAATTGAAATGTCTGAAAACAGCCATCACCTTAAAACTTCTTGTAGTAAGTGTTGTGCTTTTGATTTTACATTGCATTAATTTTCACCTCAATTAATTCATTCATTGTTTTCTGTGCTATTTACTCTTAATTAGGGTTACTGGGAGGATGGTACCCATTTCAGCCAACTCTGGTTGACGGCAGTGTACACCCTGGACAGCCCACCAGAATATTGCAGACCTCAATAAATTGTTTGTGTATATATATTTTTTAGCTTTTTTTAAACTTAGAAAAATTCGCTTTGTAGAATTTAAAAAAAGAAATCAATATCCAATCGTTTAAGCAGAAAATCACAAATCCATCCCAATATTTCACAATAATTTTAAGTACAAAATATATTGGGATAAAATAAATTAAATTGTCACCTGTAATGCAAGTAATCATCAATAATCAGATCATAAGCCTAACTATAAAAATAAAATTCATATAGCTCAATATCAAGTTGCCGTTATGAATACCGTATGTACAAAATCATCCTTATACAGAATAAGAATACTGTGTGTGATTTTACACATTTTTAAATCAATTAATAGTTTTAATCAAAATATCTAAGTTTTTCATCATCTCCAATACAGAGGAGTATACATGTTGCAATGGCATAACAAGAAAAGACAGAGAGAGAGAGAGAGAGAGAGAGAGAGAGAGAGAGAGAGAGAGAGAAAGACAGACCAATGGACTAACAAAAAGAACAAATCAATAAAGGAAATATTGTGTATAGAGTAACTGCTATAATGTCAGTGAAAAAACATCTTTGCAGAGATAATCTACAGAAATAAATGTAACTGTGAATGGATAAAAAGTACGATGTGACATTGTTTATTTGATTTTTAAAAATGCAACCGTTGATTACTTTGGTTTAAAGAGGAACTCTTCAGGACATGCAGATGTGTAATGAATAACACTGCAGAAAGAGTTGTAATGCGTTATAATGCTGTGATAATCAATTGTTTCTTTAGCAGCTTCTGTCTGTCTGCCGCTCTCTTTCTCTCTCTCTCTCAAGTTGAATTTTTTTGCTCCAGAGACAATAATTAGTGCAGTAATATAAACTATTCATTTATGTTACAGCCAAAAATACCTTCTGACCAGTGAGATTCAAGCATTTACCAGCATTTGTCATTTTGTCATTTGTTTTATTGGGGACACAGCGAGGCTGAAGCTCATCTCAGCTAGCTCTGGGCAAAGGGAACAGCTTGCCAGACTATTGCAGGACCAACACATAAGCACTCTCACTCACACTGAGGGGAAAATTGGAACAGCCAATCAGCCTAATGTTCTTGTTTTTGATTTGTGGAGTACCCAGAAGAAACCCGTGCAAGCACAAGGAGAACATGCAAACTGCACAGAAACACCCGCAAAAAACTTGGAACTTAGCTAGAAGACCAATGCGTTGACCACTATGCCTCCCCCAAAGTTGTAGTATAAAACGAAATAATAAACTTATGGTTTGTAACATTAACTATACTTTATTTCCTGTAAGAACTTTCTTCCTTGTAAATTCTAAAAATCTTATTAAAAAAATCTTCTATTAGACATGTGGACACTTATTTTATCCCTGAATGTTTAAGCAGCACCGCATTTTTCCACCACAGATTTTGAAACATGAATAAACCAAAACCAGTAGAAATGTGCGTTTCGCCTTCATTTCCCAACATCTTGTCAGCGAACCTGAGATCTTAATTTCTGCATTAGCATCCAGGTGAGAAAGAGGTGTCAAGAGAAACTGTGTGTGTGTGTGTGTATGTGTGTGTGTGTGTGTGTGTGTGTGTGTGTGTGTGTGTGTGTGTGTGTGTGTGTGTGTGTGTACAAGACAGAGAGGAGATACAACTCTGTTTAATTTACACCTACATTCAGGATCATGACCTTTTGAAGCGCGTTTACTCAACATCACAACCACAATTCCAATTCTCACTGTGGCTGTTCCAAGTTGCCATGACAGCACCAGATCCATTATGTCGTTCGATGGTGGGCTGCTCTTTCTTGCTGTGGTCACTTCATCTGTACTGCACTCTGCTGTTTCTGCACATGCTGGAACATTGTCCACATGGACAGTGTTTACAGTGTTTACAGCTGTTGAGGTACAAATTTTAATTTCCAAACAGAGCCCTAAAGCCTTTTTCCAGACAAAAATGTAGCCAAATGGAAAAAGGACTGTTTTAGAGAGAGAAAACCTGTAAAAGACAAGAAGATTGGAAGAAGAACTAGCCAATGTGATTGGCTACACCTTTAACAATGAGGTGGGCTGGGGCAGAAATCTTAAATTTGGCAAAACACTTATTCCCAACTATAGAACATAACATAACAATATTTGTATATGGTGAACACACTTACCGTATTCGATGTAATAAGTGCACTACTCCAATAAACCCCCCTCCCATGTTTTTGATCTTACATCGACTAACCGCTCATGTGTACTGGCAGCAAAATTGTACATCAAACATCAATTTTATTCGATCAGTCTCTGTAACCGTAAAATGACACGTTCACTCCTGTACAAGTGAGTTTACATGGTATTTCAAGACCACTGCCACTGAGGAATGTCTATAATGTTCATAAGCAACAGCACATGTGATTGTTCCGCAGTGCATTAAAAAACGGGAAAATATTTTGCTGTGTTCCTTTGGTAAATGTCCAACAACCGATGAACCATTAGAAACGGTTAACTGTTAACTGCAGCAAAACTATGGGATGCTCTGAATGAGTGGAGCGATGGGCCAGATATGGACCTATCAGAAAGTGTATTTTTCACCCAATTCTCCTGCTCACTTCTTCTTCTTCTTCTTGTGCTTTCGGCTGTTCCCTTCAGGGGTCGCCACAGCGAATCATCTGCCTCCATCTCACCCTATCCTATGCATCTTTTTCTCTTACACCAACTTGCCTTCATGTTCTCTTTCACCACATCCATGAATCATCTCTTTGGTCTTCCTCTAGGCCTTCTGCCTGGTAGTTCCAACCTCAGCATCCTACTACCAATATACATATTATACCAATTATACCAATATACCAATATACATATATATATATATATATATATATATATATATATATATATATATATATATATATATATATATATATATATATATATATACATATATATATATATATATCCCTCCTCTGTACATGTCCAAACCATCTCAATCTAGCCTCTCTGACTTTGTCTCAAAAACGTCTTACATGTGCTGTCCCTCTGATGTGCTCATTCCTGATCCTATCCATCCTCGTTACTCCCAAAGAGAACCTCAACATTTTCATCTCCGCTACTTCCAGCTCTGCCTCCTATCTTTTGCCCAGTGCCAGTTTCTAAACCATACAACATCACTGGCCTCAACACTGTCTTGTACACTTTTCCTTTAATTTATGCCGATACCTTGCTATGACACATCACACCGGACACTTTTCTCCAACCATTCCAACCAGCCTGCACATACTTCTTCACCTCTTTTCCACACTCTCCATTGCTCTGGATTGTTGAGCCGAAGTACTTAAAATCCTCCACCTTCCTTATCTCTGCTCCTTGTAACCTCACCATTCCTGTTGGGTCCTTGGCATTCATACACAAGTATTCTGTCTTACTGAGGCTAACCTTCATTCCCCTCCTTTCCAGGGCATACCTCCACCTCTCTAGATTTTCCTCCACTTGTCTCACTACAGATCATGATGTCATCTGCAAACATCATAGTCCGTGGAGATTCTTTCCTAACCTTGTCTGTCAGCCTGTCCATCACCATAGCAAAGAAGAAGGGGCTGAGAGCTGACCCTTGATGCAGTCCCACCTCCACCTTTAACTCTTCTGTCACACCGACAGCACACCTCACCACTGTCTTACATCTCTCATACATATCTTGCACCACTCTAACATACTTCTCTGCCACTCCAGACTTTCTCATGCAATACCACAGTTCCTCTCTCGGCACCCTGTCATATGCTTTCTCCAGATCCACAAAGGCACAATGCAGCTCCCTCTGACCTTCTCTGTACTTCTCTATTAACATCCTCAAAGCAATCACTGCATCTGTGGTGCTCTTTCTTGGCATGAAACCAAACTGTTGTTCACAAATGCTGACCTCTGCCCTGAGTCTAGCTTCCACTATTCTTTCCCATAACTTCATCGTATGGCTCATCAACTTTATCCCTCTGTAGTTGCCACAACTCTGCACATCTCCCTTGTTCTTAAAAATGGGCACCAGCACACTTCTCCTCCATTCCTCTGGCATCCTCTCACTCTCTAAGACCTTGTTGAATGTTCTTGTCAGGAAATCTACTGCTTCCTCTCCTAGACACTTCCATACCTCCACCGGTATGTCATCAGGGCCAACTGCCTTTCCATTCTTCATCCTCGTCAATGCCCTCCTCACTTCACCCTTACTAATCTTTGCTACTTCCTGGTCCTCAACAGTCACCTCTTCTACTCTTTGTTCTCTCTCATTTTCCTCATTCATCATCTCTTCAAAGTACTCTTTCCATCTTCCCAGCACACTTCTGTCATCAGTCAATACATTTCCCTCTCTGGCCTTAATCACTCTAACTTGCTGCACATCCTTCCCATCTCTATTTCTGTGCTGTGCCAACCTGTATAAATCATTTTCTCCCTCTTTACTTTCCAACCGAGCATACAAGTCATCATACGCCCTCTGTTTGGCCTTTGACACCACTACCTTCACCTTACGCTGTGTCTCCCTGTACTCCTGTTTACTCTCTTCGGTCCTCTCTATGTCCCACTTCTTCTTAGCTAACCTCTTCCTTTGTACACACTCCTGCACTTCCTCATTCCACCACCAAGTCTCCTTATCTCCTCTCCTTCCAAATGACACATCAAGTATTCTCCTACCTGTCTCCCTGATCACATTAGCTGTAGTTGTCCAGTCATCTGGAAGCACTTCCTGACCACCCAAAGCCTGTTTCAACTCCTCCTTGAAGACAACACAACACTCCTCCTTTTTCAGCTTCCACCACTTTGTCTTCTCCTCTGCCTTTGCTTTCTTCACCTTCCTCACCATCAGTGTCATCCTGCACACCACCATCCTATGCTGTTTGGCAACACTCTCACCCACTACTACTTTGCAGTCACTGACTTCCTTCAAACTACATCGCCTACTCAAGATGTAGTCTACCTGTGTGCTTCTACCTCTGCTATAAGTCACCCTATGCTCCTCTCTCTTCTGGAAGAAAGTATTCACCACAGCCATTTCCATCCCTTTTGCAAAATCTACCAACATCTGTCCTTCTGCGTTCCTGTCCTAGATACCGAACCTGCCCATCACTTCCTCGCCCCCTCTGTTTCCTGCACCAACATGTCCATTGAAGTCTTCCCCAATGACCACTCTTTCATCTTTGGGGGTATTCTGCATCACTTCATCTATCTCACTCCAGAATCTCTCCTTCTCTTCTAGCTCACATCCTGCCTGTGGGGCATAAGCACTAACAACATTGAACATCACACCTTCAATTTCTAACTTGAGACTCATCACTCTGTCTGACACGCTTTTCACTTCTAGAACATTCCTGAAAAACTCCTCCTTCAAGATGACTCCTACTCCATTTCTCTTCCCATCCATACCATGAAAAAACAGCTTAAACCCTGCTCCTATGCTTCTAGCCTTGTTACCTTTCCACCTGGTCTCCTGAACACACAGTATGTCCACCTTCCTCCTCTGCATCATGTCAGCCAGCTCTCTACCTTTTCCTGTCCTAGTTCCAACATTCAAAGTCCCTACTTTCAGTTCTAGACTCCTGCCTTTCCTCTTCTCTCTCTGCCTACGGACACGCCTCCTGCCTCTCCTTCTTCGACGTCTTCGATCAACAGTAGTCCAATTTCCACCAGCACCCTGTTGATTAACAGCACTGATGGCGGTTGTTGTTAACCCAGGCCTTGACCGATCCGGTATGAATTTTCTTGATATGACTCGCATGTTTTATTTGGCATTTCTTTTACGATGGATGCCCTTCCTGACTCAACCCTCTGCATTTATCTGGGCTTGGGACCGGCGTGAGGGAGAGACCCGGCTGCACTAACTTCATAAATTTAAAGATGTTCCTGTCCATGTGCTTTTGTTTATGGTTGTGTTGATTGGTTCAACGTGCCATGTGCTAAAGTTGACATTCTTGATTGACTTATTTTACTTTCGGGAAAATGTTTAAAGGAAATGTTTAAAGGAACAGCACCGGGAGGGAAAAGTAAGGAAGGGAAACTCTTTTTTTATTATTATTTATGCAAGTTCTGTTTATTTTCAGCTTTCATGTAACTAATTTGGTTGACAGCACAAAATGAATAACATAAATCCCAGTAAAACTCTTTTATTGTTCTGTTATTATTCATGTTTTCCACCTCGATGTTAATAAGCACTTACAGTCCCACTCTGCTGGTAACATTTTAATAAGTGCCCACCCAGTCCAATTTTTAAGTGCCCTGGGCGCTTATCCTTATCACATCGAATACGGTATTACCGTAAGATCCCTGACAGGCATCTGATGCTACAATGCAGGCTGCACAGTGGTTAGCACTTCCACCTCACAGCTAACCTTTTCTGGCGAGCTGTTCATGGTCTACCCTGTCTTCACACAGAATCAGCTGGGTTGGGCATCAGCCATCCTGTGACCCGAATAAAGGATACAGCTGTCCAGAAGATACATGACATGGAACATTGCTAATAACCAGAGCATTCAGAAATAAAATATTAGGATTCGTACAAACCCTTCCAATAAGTACAGTTAGTTCCTGTTGGCACCAAATAAGAGCAAACATTTGTTGACGGACTGGTGGATAATAATTTTTTTTCACCAACATTACCAATGAGAGATGGCGGAGTGTTGCATGAACCATTATTTGTCTTCACCCCCATCAAGCTCATATTCAATTCACATCAAATCTCTTCCCAGTTATTCTGTATCAAATCTTGCATCTCAGCCTGGGTGAAATATTTCTACAGTCATCTTGTAGATGTCTATAACTTGGTGGCACAATGGCATAGTGGTTAGCACGTCCGCATCACAATAAGAAGGTCCTGGATTTGATGCCCAGCTCAGGTGTCTTTGTGTGAAGTATGCATGTTCTCCTCGTACTTGCGTGGGTTTCCTCTGGTTACTCCGGTTTCCTCCCACAGTCCAAAAACATACACAGTAGGTTAATTTGCTTTTCAAAATCACCCCTAGGTCTCCTCAAAACCAAGATCCAGGCTTTCGGCGACCTCTTGGATGCTGCTGTTGACTCGATTGCTGTGGGTCGTGAAAGAGTAGAGATCGTGGAGTCTTTCACTTACCTTGGCAGCGTGGTCCATCGTTCCACTGATTGCAGGGCCGAGATCAATTGTCGACTTGGTCTAGCCTATGGGGCGATGAACTCGCTGGACAGGACCAGGTCGAGGTATCTGAGCAGGCGGACAAAAGCCCGAGTCGTTCGCTCCCTTGTGCTCCCTGTCTTGCTCTATTCAAGCTAGACATGGACACTCACAGTTGAGCTTGGACGACGACTGGACTCCTTTGTTACGACTTCCCTTTGCTGCATCTTTGGATACCGCTGGTGGGACTTTGTTACCAACCAGAAGGTGCTCGGGGATGCGGGGATGGTAAGAGTAACCTGCTTGATCCGCGACCATCAGCTGCGCTACTATGGGTACTTGGCGCGTTTCCCGCCTTCGGACCCAGCACATCCTAGGGGCTGGAGCCGATCACGGGTACGACTACGTGCGATGTGGTTGTCGCAGCTGAGGGCTGCCCTGCCGGGGGGTATGGGCCCTGCGCAGGCCTGGTCAATCGCCAGGAGCCGGCCGGATGAGTGGAGGCGGCTGGTGGACACAGCGAAGTGCGGTCCCGGCACATGACCTCATATCTGACCTGATCTGACCTAGGTGTGAGTACTGTATACGCATGAATGGTTGTGTGAGTGTTGGCCCTGCGATGGTCTGGTGAGCTGTCCAGGCTGTGCCCCACCCTTGCCCTGACTCGGCTGAAATGGCCGCAGGCCTCCCCGTGACCCTAATTAGGATTGAGCTGTTCAGAAAATGAATGAATGAATGTTTATAACTTCTTATAGACCTGCATAACCTCTCTTCAAAACATTTTGCCCTTACTACAAATTATTCTGTTTGACTCTTTTGAACTATTGGCTACAGTATTCTCATGATAATGTTCTGTTGTGTGTGCATCTGCAAGCTTTCCAGAGACATGCAGAAATATAGATAAAATGAATGCAGATTCCTGCCATAAGGATCTGTTCAAATATGTTTTTTTACACACCGCATAGATAAGCCTTTAAAATCTAGACCCACAGTAAAAATTTTGTGGTTTTATTTATTTATTTATTTATTGGGGGGGGGGGTAGTTATTACCACGGAATAATGGGGGAGGGGGGGGGGCTGTTCTCTTGACTGTGGAAGAGCCACATCAGGTCTTGTCATTATGTGTCACGATAAACATTCCCAAGAAGTAATGAAGAAGTCAACACTAATGCTCTTAACAAACTGGTGAGTGAAGGAATGTAATTAGTCAGATAGTAGCATTTCAATAATGTTAGCAGACAATTAGCAGAGTAATGCTCGCATCCCTGAGCTGGATTTCTTGTCCATGTGTTGGCCTGCAGCTGTCTCTGTTCCCTCAGAAGCAGTACATTTGATCACTGACACAAAAGCGCTTGCTGTGAAATGTGTCAGCTATTAACCAAACCAGAAACAGATGTTGAGAATATGCAATGACGTCACTGTGCTAAAATAGGCAGAGGACACCCCTGAGCCTCAGTGGGGAAATTCCTCCTCCTTCTCCTCCTTTATATGGACAACTGCTTTACAATTGAAATAAAGAGCTACTCACTTCCTCTGGCTTTCAGTGACCTTACAGGAATAACAGCTTTTATTTATTTATTTATTTATTTTGGATAATTAATGTCAACACAAGTTCTCATTACCACTCAGAAGCAAAAATTGCATGAAATAATCTAATGTTACAATGATGACTGGCAGAATCATGAAAGGAACATCAAAGAAGTAGATTTTTTTTAATGCAGTATAGTGCTGATAAACTAGTTCAAAGTGTAGAAAGACTAGGAAATATAGCTCAGAGTTAAAAACTAGGCTTCATGACTGATAAAGCAAATTCTAACATGGTCACATAGAGAGAGTGCCTTTCGGCTTTCCCCCTTTATCAGGAGTCGCCACAGCGAATGATTTGCACATTGATTTAGCATAGGTTTTTACGTCGGATGCCCCTCCCGACACAACCCTTTAGCAAGGGACAGAAACACGCTGACGGCTTTGCAGCGACTCTTTACGAAAGTCAGCAATGGTTCTTTTACTTGAACCTCTCACCATAGACAGTGAGAGACATGGCCCGCCTTTGATAACCCAGTGAGCTGCACTGGGGGAACATGGTCACATAGAATCAACAAAATGTGCTGCATAGATAGCATTAAACATAGGGAAGTGGTGGCCTGGTGGTAAAGGGCACTGGATCACTGATCCTAATGTTGAGGGTTCGAGTCCCACTCTGCACAAGGTTGTCACTGTCCCCCCCCAGTGCAGCTAACTGGGTTATCAAAGGCCGGCCAAGTCTCTCACTGTCTATGGTGAGAGACATGTAAAATAACCATTGCTGACTTTCGTAAAGAGTAGGCCGCATAGCCATCAGCATGTTTCTGCCCTATGCTAAATTAAACATGCAAATCAGATGATTCGCTGTGGCGACCCCTGAAAAAAGGGACAAAGCCGGAAGGAAAAGAAGAAGAAGACATAGCATTAAACATATGATTGCCAGTTAAGTGGTGAGTGTTCCTTAAGCTAACCAGCTAATTGCAAAAGTCTGACCATCCTGAGGGTATTTACTCTACTAAGGAGGTTATATTTGGTGCGAGTTTTCTACCTGCAAGCAGAACTGTGCAAAACTTACTGACCAAATTTCCAAGAAACTTGGTGGAATGGTGTTAAATGGGTTAAGGAAAAGACTATTAAATTGTGGAGTAGCTCTGAATCACAGAGAACCATGTAAATCCACTAAATTATTTACTTTTTAATACTAGACTAACTATAGGAACAGGAAAGTACAATGCAATTGGCATTTTAAATTAACCGCAGTCGCTGCAAATTTTCACTCAGGAAATGAATTGTATTTTGTTGTAATTTTGAAATGAATGTATGTAATCACTTAGTATTATATAGCTCTCTCACTTTAATTTTCAGTTCATCAGTTCATTTTCTGTACCCGCTTAATCCTAATTTGGGTCACGGGGAGGCTGGTGCCCATCCCAGCCAACTTCGGGCGAGGGCAGAGTACACCCTGGACAGCTCGCCAGGCCATCGCAGGGCGGAAACATGCCGACGGCTTTGCAGCCTACTCTTGTGGAAAGTCAGCAATGGTTCTTTTACATGCCTCACACCATAGACAGTGAGAGACATGGCCGGCCTTTGATAACCCAGTTAGCTGCAATGGGGGGGACAGTGACAACCTTGTGCAGAGTAGGACTCGAATCCCCAACCTTTGGATCAGCGATCGAGCGCCCTATACCACTAGACCACCACTGCCCCCACTTTAATTTTGCATTTCATTTTTTATTTTTATTGATTTCATTTTTATTTTTACAGTCCTAACCAAGACACAATTTTCCTGCATGCCCTTCCATCCAGGTGATTTTCCAAAACACTTAATCTTACGAGGGTTGCAGGAAGGCTTGACGCTTCCACTGTTGAGCCTGTGCGTTAGGCCTGGAACCCTCAACAACTCCAGTTTAATAAATATAATAAAATGAAAATCACGGGGCAGTGGTGGTCTAGTGGTATAGGACACTGGATCGCTGATCCAAAGGTTGGGGGTTCGAGTCCCACTCTCCACAAGGTTGTCACTGCCCCCCCCCCCCCCGTGCAGCTAACTGGGTTATCAAAGGCCGGCCATGTCTCTCACTGTCTATGGTGTGAGGCATGTAAAAGAACCATTGCTGACTTTCGACAAGAGTAGACTGCAAAGCCGTCAGCGTGTTTCCACCCTGCGATGGCCTGGCGAGCTGTCCAGGGTGTACTCTGCCCTCGCCCGAAGTTGGCTGGGATGGGCACCAGCCTCCCCACGACCCAAATTAGGATTAAGCGGTTACAGAAAATGAACTGAACTGAAAATGTAAATCACTCTGGACAAGGTTTTCAGTCAAATGTGATAAAAGTAAATAAATCAAGATCAGTTATAAACAAAAGCTCGGAGAACCTTCACTACTTTCTATTAAATTTCTCTCTTTTTCGAGACGCTCACATGATTTCTGATTTCAAAAATATTCCATTGTTTTTTTTTGTTTTTGTTTTTAACAAAAAAATAACCCAATAAGTATATATATCTATGCACTGCAGTGATTTTGTCCAAACTCCACTGCAATTGATGATATTTATTCTGAGAAGGGTTGGTCTGCTGTAAATCCATGGAATGCCTGCAGCAAACATTAAAAAGAACACACTAGGCTTCATGGGAATGGATATGAATCAAGCCTTATTTTCAAAGCAAGCACCTGCACCTTTTTCTTTTCATTCCATCTGGAAGATGTTAGAAAAGTGTTCTCTGTCCATGGGTGTGGTGCATTTCACCCCCGTTTTTCCATTCTCTCCCACTCACCAACATATCCACCATGATGGAATGAGGGCAGAGATGTGTGTCTAAGGTTAAGTCTGATGATTACAACAGTAGCCAATTTTTGAGCATCAGTGAAGTACAGAATGCCATTTGATACCTTCTTTAGCTCCCTGGAGCTCATTGTGAGCTCATGAAATTTATGACTCAGAAGGACACAGAGAGGCGCCGTGGTCATTGATGAGTCTGTGAGAGGGACAAAGGACTGATCAAATTGTTGGAATAAAAGAAGAAGGCGTGTTGAATATCGTGGGAAGAGTTTAAAGACATACCATATGTACTGAGGATTTTTTTGGGAGGGAAGCACACTGACACCAAGTACCCACTACTAATGCAATCTTTGCAAGCGCAGCACATGAAATAGAAAAGATGAGGGTGTTTTTAACAGCATCCCCTCCCGATTTACAGAGAGAGTCAGAGATTGGAATTTTCCAGCCGAGCACTCACAGAGGCTGAGTGTGACCGAGCTGATTTCACAGCTTCATCTTTAACCAGTGCAGTAGCAGGGGGAAAAAAAAAGAAAAGAAAAGAAAAGAAAAGAAAAGAAAAGAAAAAAGGGTGGCAAAGGGAGTGCCCAGATATTCCCCCTGTTGAATTTTGCTTACCATGTAACAGCGGTCTTGCTCAATGATGAGTTCAGTCGATGTAGCCGAAGGGCAGCAATTAGGGCAGGGTTTGGTCTCTGCCTGGCTGAAGTTGAACAAACTGCAAGACAAAATATGTCTTTTTTCCTTTTTAAATCACGTGTTTTGTCTGTTAAATAGGAGAATCTCAGCATACACTCTAAAGTTGTATGGGCTTGTATAAGCATTCACACACATCCAACTCACATATTTTGTAGTTAGAACCTGGAATTCAAATGTGTGTGTGTGTGTGTGTGTGTGTGTGTGGGGGGGGGGGCAGATTATGTCCTGAGATATTTGAGACAGTTTCCTCCATCACCCAGCAAAACAAAATAAACAAACAAACAAACAAAAAACCCCAAAGCAGTCTCGTTTACTAAACTGTTGCCTTGGAAATGTGCACGAAGCATGCTGCTGCCTGAAGGTGCTGTGTAAGGTCGTGCTACAGGCGATGTGCACAAACAGTCAGTGTGTTCATGATTCACGCAGAAGCAGTGGAATGTGGTGAGAAAGTTGTTAAAGGATGACAAAAAAATCTTAAAAGATTTTCAATGAGCTTGAAAACCACAGGAGCAACAATGATACGGCTAAGTGCGCAAATAATATCATCATCCTCGTGATGAGATCACATGGTAAAACAAATACGTGGTGCATTCCAGGTCTTTGCACAAAGCAAGAGCTATCTATCTATCGATTATATTTATAGTGGTACGATTACTGCTACGGTTCCAGGACATTTGCTCACTGGAAAATTGCTCACAAGACAAAAACTCACAACTTTAATGAAAAAACAGACATTTGCTCACAACAGAAAAAATTGTGTCAATTTTAACCCTAAGCCTAACCCTAACCCTAAACTCGAACACGAACACTGAACCCTAACCCTAACCCTAAACTCGAACACTAACACTAAACCCTAACCCTAACCTTAACCCTAAACCCTAACCCTAACACTAAACCCTAACCTTAACCTTAATCCTAGACCCTAACCCTAACCCCAAACCTAACATTAACCCTAAACCTCACCCTAACAATAAACACTAACCCTAACCTTAACCCTAAACCCTAACCCTAACCCTAACGTTAACCCTAAACCCTAACCCTAACAATAAACACTAACCCTAACCTTAACCCGAAACCCTAACCCTAACCCTAAACCCTAACCCTAAATCCGAACCCCAACACTAAACCCTAACACTAAACTCTAACCCTAACACTAAACCCTAACCCTAACCTTAACCCTAAACCCGAACCCTAACACTAAACACTAATCCTAACCTTAACCCTAAACCCGAACCCTAACCCTAAACCCTAACCCTAAATCCTAACCCTAACACTAAACCCTAACCCTAACCCTAACCTTAACCCTAAATCCTAACCCTAACCCTAAACCCTAACCCTAACGTTAACCCTAAACCCTAACCCTAACAATAAACACTAACCCTAACCTTAACCCGAAACCCTAATCCTAACCCTAAATCCGAACCCCAACACTAAACCCTAACACTAAACTCTAACCCTAACACTAAACCCTAACCCTAACCTTAACCCTAAACCCTAACCCAAATGTAGAGTGAGTTAATTTAGCATTATGTATTTATAAGAATAAATAATTTTTTAACACACTGTGATCTTTTTTGTATTATGCATTTATTAGAACAAAAAAAAGATCTTGTGAGCAAATGTCTGTTTTTTCATTCAGGTTGTGAGCATTTGTCCTGTGAGAAAATGTCGGCGCACCACTGCTACTCTCATTCCTAGTACTATTATGACTACTACTGCATTTAATAGATGGATGGATGGATGGATGGATGGACGGATGGATGGATGGCACTAATTTTAAGATGTGTTTATAGCAGAATGAAATCTGTTGTTATACGGGACACTCAAACAGATGCTACAAACCCAGTGGCTCAAATTCAATGTGACTGAAGCAAGACCAGGCAGGTGTAGTTGATCCTCATTGCAGTCCACTGACTGGATGTCACCTGAGCACTCTGAGCAAAACATTGGTACTTGAGAAGTCTCTCAAAAACATGCCTTTTTTTTGCACCTGAGTCTAACACATTGTTTGCCAAATCTTTTACTAAATTGAAGCACAGTTTCATTTCAGTGCACAACACTGTGTCAATGTTTACAGGAGGGTATAGTCCACTGTACGGGGGTTGTGATAATAGTTAGGTATCTTTCTGACAAGACTGATGGATGTTAATTACCACTTATTTGTTGAAGGTGAGCTGGATGTTGTTGAATAGTATCTGAGACCGAACATCAGCTCAGCGACATCCTGCAAACTTGAGAAACACACCGCATATTCCGGGCCATAAGGCGCACCGGATTATAGGATGCAAAATCAATAAACAGTCTTTGAATAGTCTTTGTCCTTACATAAGACACACCAGATAATAAGGCACATTAAGCAAAACAAAACTCAGATAAGTCAAACTTGATTCAACGCATTCACAATAATCATTGTTCAGTTGTAAAACATTAAATATAAAATAATACAGTTCACAATAACTCTCAACATTGTGTAATAATATAAAACAATAAACTCACTTTTTTGGTTCATTCCTCTGCCAAAAATAGATCAAATTCTTCATCTTCAGTGTCTCAGTTTAACTGTTGTGTCAGTTGGACATAAAGCCCAGATCCCTCTATAATTTTTTATTATTATATTAATATTTTATTATTTATTATTCCCATGGAGTCACAGTTCAATAGAGACGGAGATTAGAAATCTTCTGGGTAGTGACCTAAACTTCTCTCAGCCACACCCCCTTAAAGCGATGGCGTCATCACAGTAATAAACATGGTGGCGCTAAATCGCAGTGTGAGTATTGTTGTTCATCACAAAACGGAGGTCATCACTCTTAAAGAGCTGTAGCAATGTAACTGTAAATTCAAGAAGGTTAATCTGAGGTCTCATGAGACGTGTAGCAGTGCTTTATCCCGATAATTAACATGAGACTCTCATTAAGACACCTGTGCATCCTCATAACAAGACAGATGGTCAGTAGAGACGGAGATTAGGTGGAAAAACCACTCACGTATTACTCAGCGAGTCACCAACAATAATGCCGGTATTTGAACATAAACCCTGGATCCCTCTAACTGACGACCTGTTGACACCAATATCTCGCGGGTGGAGTTCTTTGGTTAATTCATCGGAATGATGGTAAGCTCTGAATTAGTTTGCTTCACTTGGGTTTTGATGGTATCAGTTAGATGGCGTCTTGGGGCCTCATCCACACATAAAGTGCAGCAGATTATAAGACGTGCTGTCACGTCTTTGAGGATTAAAGGCTTTTGGGTGCGCCTTATGGTCCAAAAAATATGTTGTTTTTCAATATATATTACAACTGAATTGATGCAGCTGAGCAGGTGCAGTACTGTGTAATGACATCTCTTTAACTATCTTTCAGAGTTTTAGTTTATGTCACATGAAAACACAACTCAAAGAAACTAAAATGAAATGTCATGATATTATTGTTCAATTTTCTTTTTAAAACGTGACAATGGGGAAGCAATCTGTTCTACATTACCATGAAAAACTGAGTCTCTACTGTTATGATTCAAGGATTATCTAATTGGAATAATGTTTTTTAATCCCCAGATAGCAAGCCAACCAGACTGCGCCATCCCCGTGTTAACTATAGTAATGTTTATTACTCAGGTCATTTCATAAAATATAATTTATAATCTTTTTTATTTTCACTTTTCTAATACTGGTATGGTTGAAATGGCCACTTTTCAAAAACAGTTTCTGCTCAGTAATGGTTACTGTAGAAGAAATTATTCATATTGATAGTCATCCCCCCTTTTAGAGTTTATTTTGTGATCATTTTAAATAATGAAAAAAATTCCAGACTTGTGAGCAAAGGCTAGAAAATATCCCCCTGTCTGATCTGTGAACAAATTAAAAGCAGTCCTGAAAGCACCACTGCCAAGAATCTGCCAGATGAACAAATTTGATCTCATTATCTTCTTGTTTAATTTGACATCACTGATTATTCAGACGGGAGACGGTTATGCGGCATGTTTGCATTCGGTCACACATTTAAAATGGTAGAAATGTAAGCAGCATAGGGTGATGAGTTTCACTGACCTATGAAGACCACTGAGTGCAGTGACAGCATTGGCATCAGACGAGTCTCACAAAGTCAAACACATTCTGGGAGAAACATTATATATTTAAGACCTGGATAAAGAATGAAATGTAGAAATGTATCAACATGCAACAACACGTGTCCTGACATAGCTGTAACCATTCACCACAAAATAATCACGTCGAGAAAATTCCAGGGATGTTTAAATTCCTTTTATGGAAGAAAGGAGTCTCATGAATGCTACATAAATCTACAAAGATGATGAGAGCGTAATTAATAGCTATTAAAATTGTTAAAATAAAGTAAAATTGTGAAGGAGAACTGCACCAAAGGGCCTGTATTTTGTATGGTGTGGAGGAAAGATGATGTTTAATTTCTTAAAATGCACTTTATTTTATTCATCCTTAAGTGCACCAATGCCTTGAGTCCATTTTCTGCTGTGTAACAACACAAAAATATAAAGGTGGTCGACTGACTCCTTGGTTAACACTGTCACCTCACAGCATGAAGGTTTTGGGTCCAAATCTCGGCTGAGGGTGTTTCTGTGTAGACATTGCAATTCCTCTCCATACCTGGTGGGTTTCCTCTGAATATTCCTATTTCCTCCTACAGGCCAAAGACATGCACATTGTATTAAATGACTATTCTTAAATGTCCATTGGTGTGAGTATGAGTGTAAATGGTTGTTTGTGGCAATGTTAGTTTTGGACGATTATGTTATACAGTCGACCCTCTACTTACGAAATTAATCCGTTCCAGTGCCTTTTTCGGAACCTGGAGTTTTCGTAAGTAGAGACGCATTTTACATGTAAAACGCGTGATTCGTTCCAAGGCTCCCAAGACTACCCTATAAACCCTTTAAAAATGATAAAAGTACACCAATTTTGTATGAAATATCTATGAAATATGTGTTAAAAGTAAAAGAAAATTATTTATTAAACCAATTTATTATCATATTTATTAATTAAACCATTATTAAACATTTATTATTAACGCGAGCACACACACACACACACACACACACACACACACACACACACACACACACACACACACAAAACTCTCTCTCTCTCTCCCTCTCTCTCTCTCTCTCTTTGAGTGCATGCTCTGCCGAATACGGACTCTGCCCACACGCAGCGTGCAGCTGACGATGCTTTTGAGACAGCTGTTGTATTTAAAGCAGAATTACCTGTTTGAAAGATCTGAGGTCCGGATTCAATATTAACTTGCTTCCTTATGAAATCAGAAGTCTTGTGGCGCCGCCCACTTCCGTGCACAAAAATGCTTCGTGGCCGAATGCGGAGCTTTTGAGACGGGGCGCGGCTCATGCGGACCTCCCCAAATATGCTGCAATGAGTACAGTACTCTCAAAACTCTCAAAACTCTTAAAACTCATGAACCTCATGAACCAACAGTACATCTCTCCTTTACGCATGTGACAAACAAGCTTATGGGTACAGTACAATGGAGATTCATCTCCCTCCTGGCCAATGGGAGGCCAATGGGAGTCCAGCGGGGAGGGATGATGGGAGACAGCCAATGAGAGAGCAACTCGCACATTTTTTTAATTTTTGCATGGCGCATTTAAATTTTTGAATGGCGCGTTTGGCGCTTTTCATAAGAAGAGGTTGTTTCGTATACAGAGGGCGAAAATTTAGGAAAAAGTTTTTCGTAACCTGGATTTTTCATATTCAGAGGTTTTCGTAAGTAGAGGGCCGACTGTAGAGTGATTTTATCTTAATTCTCGGTGCTACGTAGGTGATTAAGAAGTCTTTAAGTGAATTAGGGCGGCACGGTGGCGTAGTGGTTAGCACGTCCGCCTCACAGCAAGAAGGCCCGGGTTCGATTCCCGGCCTGGGCATTTCTGTGTGGAGTTTGCACGTTCTCCCCGTGCTTGTGTGGGGTTCCTCCGGGTGCTCCGGTTTCCCCCGCAATCCAAAGATGTGCACTGTAGGTTAATTGGCCGTTCTAAATTGACCGTAGTTTCTCTCCTGCAGCGGCACTGGAACCCAGTCGTATTGGCACTTGCCTTTCCATTGGATCCTTCCGGTGGTGCTGAGACAGGGGGGGACTTGCTGCTTGGGTAACAGCCTGTCCCTCATCACTCCCTACCCAGGCTCTGTGCACTGGGGAGTATCACCAGTTGGGATACTGGCCAGAGCGCAGCCATAGTCCTTCGGGACTGACGGAGGCCTACGCAAGTGAATTGGTGTTAACTCACTGAAGTCTGCGCATGTTTACACAGAAGGGCATGTCTAAATGTAAACATGGCTACAAAGCATTCAGCTTTAAATTTTTTGGCAAAAGAATGTTCAGTAGGATTTTCATTCATGCTTTCATTTTCTGATCTGCTTAATCATAATTAGGGTCGTGGGAAGGCTGGCGCCCATATCAGCCTACTCGTAGCAAGGGCAGAGTACACCCCAAATAGCTCATCAGGCCATTGCAGGATAGTAACACGCTGATGGCTATGCAGCTACTCTTAACGAAAGTCAGCAATGGTTCTTTTACATGCCTCACACCATAGACCAGGGGTCAGCAACCTGCGGCTCCAGAGCCGCATGTGGCTTTCAGCTCTCTGATGTGGCTGCGTGACTTTTAAAAATAATGAATGTTGTACTTTATGATGGCCGACAGATGCAAATGTGCTTCATCTACAAAAACCACTGCAAAAAGAAAATGCTGCTTATTTACTCACAACGGAAGCATTCCGGGCCACCAGGAGTGAATTAAACCAGTTTTCACCTGAATGATGGGAGAATCTGCCTAAGGCAGAGTCCTACAACGGTCGGGTACCCACAGGTACCCAGCGGTAACCTTGAAGAAAATGCTCTTTTAGGGTTGACGATTACATAAATGGAAATTAACAGTCACGGGTGTGGGCGGGGTGATTTTGTGTGTGTGTGTTCATGTGGACATGGCTATCGTTATATTAATCAGCTACATTGAGAGTCTCAGTGTTTTGGATCTACTGTGTTGATGGAGGGAGTCATGGTATTCCAAACCCTTGTGCTCATAAGCAGTGTTCTCGCCATCAGTAGCACAGAGAGAGATTTTTCCACCACCGGGGTTTGTAATCCAGAAACGGAAATCACAGCTGAAGTAAAACAGAGAATGAGATTTGGTTGCACAGCAATCTCCGAATTAAATAACTCTCCACTCAGTGACAAAACAAAAGACTGGGTGTGGTCCAGTCTCCACTCTCAGAATGGGGCGGTCAGTGCAGTATTAAGCATTAATATTATTTAAAAGAATATTGAGCAGGCTCCTTCTTAAAATAAGTCTTCATATACTTTTCTGTGTTGTTGTCATTTTTGTAAATTAAAACGATGACAAAACACCATAACAAATAAAGAAAAAGGAAATCCCACGAAGGGCGTGATGCAGAGACTACCCAACCCGCTAACACATCTGGCTGCACTCTGTTCCTCCCTTCGTGGGGTGGATATTCTTTTTCTTTATAAAAATACAAGAAGGACTCGAACACATTCATTAATTTTCTGAACCACTTAATCCTAATTAGGTTGCGGGGAGGCTGGCGGCCAGCCCAGCTTACTCCGGGCGAGAGTAGAGTACACCCTGGACAGCTCGCCAGGCCATCGCAGGGCAGGAAGATGCTGATGGCTGTGCAGCTCCTCTTGTTGAAAGTCAGCAATGGTTCTTTTCCAGCCTCGCACCATAAACAGTGAGAGACATGGCCAGCCTTTGATAAGCCAGTTAGCTTCACTGGGCGGACGGTGCCTCAGACCTCAAATAGACATTGGGAATTTTCATTGAAAGTAAATTTTTATTCGTCTTTTTTTGAATCTAAATGTTTTTGTTGCAAGCAGAATTGTAATTTAATTGTCTCTGCAGTCGTTTAAACCAATGTCACACATTGCTTTTATATTAACATGAAGGATAAAGGGGAAAAATTATTTTAAATGTCAAAAAAGGATTTGTGGCTCTCAGTGTTTTCCTTACTGTGGAAAACGGGTTCAAATGGCTCTTTGAATGGCAAAGGTTGCCGACCCCTGTTTTTGACAGTGAGAGTCATGGTCAGCCTTTGATAACCCGGTTATCTGCAACAGGGGCCGTAGAATTTTATGACTTTAAAACAAATCTTACAGTAAAGTCCAACACAGTGGCATCACATAAAAACAGGAGATGTGTTATATAAGTCGCCTAATACTAATTAGGATCATGAGGAAGCTGGCGCTTACCTCAGCTAACTCTGAGTGAGGGCAGGGCACACCCTGAACAATTCGCCAAACCATTGCAGATCCCAAACTCACAGAACCATTCAAACTCACACCAAGGGGTGATTTGGAACAACCAATTAGCTTACTGTGCATTTTTTGGACTGTGGCAGGAAATTGGAGGAAACCCATGCAAGTACAGGGAGAACATGCAAACTTCACTCAGAAACAGACTGAGCCTGAGAATTAAACCCAGGACTTCTTGCTGTGAAGTGAGCATGCTAATTACTGTGCCACCATACCGCCCTTAGTACTGTACTATAAATAGTTTCTTTTAAACACGAGTCTGTACACTAGTTAATGTGATGGTTACATTTTTTATTAAATCACATGTATTTAAACCTGGTCTATTTATTAGTTGATTTATGGTTAAGTATTCTGCACCTCATTTCCATCATGTATCAAAATACAAAACTAATTTGTTCTTTAAGGTAATGCAGCCGTGAGGGAGGGGCACAAGCCAGTGTCTCTCCCTCATGCCAGTCCCAAGCCCGAATAAATGCAGAGGGTTGCGTCAGGAAGGGCATCCTGCGTAAAACAAATGCCAAATAAAATATGCGAGTCACAACCAAGAATTTCATACTGGATCGGTTGAGGCCCGGGTTAACAACAAACACCATCAGTGCTGTTAACCAACAAGGTGCTGGTGGAAATTGGACTACTGTTGATTGAACACGTGGAAGAAGTCGAAGAAGGAGAGGCGGGCGGCGTGTCCGTAGGCAGAGAGAGAAGAGAAAAGGCATGAGTCTAGGACAAAAAGTAGGGACTTTGAATGTTGGAACTATGACAGGAAAAGGTAGAGAGCTGGCTGACATGATGCAGAGGAGGAAGGTGGACATACTGTGTGGTCAGGAGATCAGGTGGAAAGGTAGAAAAGCTAGAAGCTTAGGAGCAGGGTTTAAGCTGTTTTTTCATGGTGTGGATGGGAAGAGAAATGGAGTAGGAGTCATCTTGAAGGAGGGGTTTGTCAGGAATGTTCTAGAAGTGAAAAGCGTGTCAGACAGAGTGATGAGTCTCAAGTTAGAAATTGAAGGCGTGATGTTCAATGTTGTTAGTGCTTATGCCCCACAGGCAGGATGTGTGCTAGAAGAGAAGAAGAGATTCTGGAGTGAGTTGGATGAAGTGATGCAGAGTACCCTCAGAGGAGAAAGAGTGGTCATTGGGGCAGACTTCAATGGACATGTTGGTGCAGGAAACAGAGGGGATGAGGAAGTGATGGGCAGGTTTGGTATCCAGGACAGGAACGCAGAAGGACAGATGTTGGTAGATTTTGCAAAAAGTATAGAAATGGCTGTGTTACTTTCTTCCAGAAGAGACAGAAGCATAGGGGGACTTATAAAAGTGGAGGTAGGTGCGCACAGGTAGACAACATCTTGTGTAGGCGATGCAATTTGAAGGAAGTCAGTGACTGCAAAGTAGGAGTGGGTGAGAGTGTTGCCAAAGAGCATAGGATGGTGGTGTGCAGAATGACGCTGATGGTGAGGAAGGTGAAAACACAAAGGCAAAGCAGAAGCTGAAAAAGGAAGAGGGTCGTGTTGTCTTCAAAGAGGAGTTGAAACTGGCTTTGGGTGGTCAGGAAGTGCTTCCAGATGACCGGACAACTACAGCTAATGTGATCAGGGAGACACGTAGGAGAATACTTGGTGTCATCTGGAAGGGGAGTAGATAAGGAGACTTGGTGGTGGAATGAGGAAGTGCAGGAGTGTGTAAAAAGGAAGAGGTTAGCTAAGAAGACGTGGGACATAGAGAGGACCGAAGAGAGTAAACAGGAGTACAGGGAGACACAGCGTAAGGTGAAGGTAGCGGTGTCAAAGGCTAAAAAGAGGGTGTATGATGTATTTTATGCTCGGTTGGAAAGTAAAAAGGGAGAAAATGATTTATACAGGTTGGCACAGAAGAGAACTAGAGATGAGAAGGACCTGCAGCAAGTTAGATTGATAAAGGGCAGAGAGGGAAATGTATTGACTGATGACAAAAGTGTGCTGGGAAGGTGGAAAAAGTACTTTGAAAAGCTGATGAATGAGGAAAATGAGAGAGAACAAAGAGTAGAAGAGGTGACCATTGAGGTCCAGGAACTAGCAGAGATTAGTAAGGATGAAGTGCGGAGGGCATTGAAGAGGATGAAGAGTGGAAAGGCAGTTGGTCCTGATGACATACCAGTGGAGGTATGGAAGTGTCGAGGAGAGGTAGCAGTAGATTTCCTGACAAGAACATTCAACAAAGGTTTTAGTGAGTGAGCAGATGCCGGAGGAATAGAGGAGAAGTGTGCTTGTTCCCATTTTTAAGAACAAAGGAGGTGTACAGAGTTGTGGCAATTACAGAGGGATAAAGTTGATGAGCCATACGATGAAGTTATGGGAAAGAATAGTGGAAGCTAAACTAAGGGCAGAGGTCAGCATTTGTGAACAACAGTTTGGTTTCATGCCAAGAAAGAGCACCACAGATGCAGTGTTTGCTTTGAGGATGTTAATAGAGAAGTACAGAGAAGGTCAGAGGGAGCTGCATTGTGCCTTTGTGGATCTGGAGAAAGCATATGACAGGGTGCCGAGAGAGGAACTGTGGTATTGCATGAGGAAGTCTGGAGTGGCAGAGAAGTATGTTAGAGTGGTGCAGGACATGTATGAGAGATGTAAAACAGTGGTGAGGTGTGCTGTCGGTGTGACAGAAGAGTTCATGGTGGAGGTAGGACTGCATCAAGGGTCAGTCCTTCTTGTTTGCTATGGTGATGGACAGGCTGACAGACCAGGTTAGACAAGAATCTCCATGGACTATGATGTTTGCAGACGACATCATGATCTGTAGTGAGAGCAGAGAACAAGTGCAGGAAAATCTCGAGAGGTGGAGGTATGCCCTGGAAAGGAGAGGAATGAAGGTTAGCCTCAGTAAGACAGAATACATGTATATGAATGACAAGGACACAAGAGGAACGGTGAGGTTTACAGGGAGCAGAGACAAGGAAGGTGGAGGATTTTAAGTACTTGGGGTCAACAATTCGGAGCAATGGAGAGTGTGGAAAAGAGGTGAAGAAGCGTGTGCAGGCAGGTTGTAATGGATGGAGAAAAGTGTCCAGTGTGATGTGTGATAGGAAGGTATCGGCAAGAATGAAATGAAACGTGTACAAGACGGTGCTGAGGCCAGCTATATTGTAAGGTTTAGAAACAGTGGCCCTGGGAAAAAGACAGGAGGCAGAGCTGGAGGTAGCAGAGATGAAAATGTTAAGGTTCTCTTTGGGAGTAACGAGGATGGATAGGATCAGGAATGAGCACATCAGAGGGACAGCACAGATTTGGAGACAAAATCAGAGAGGCTAGATTGAGATGGTTTGGATATATACAGAGGAGGGATCGTGAGTATATTGGTAGTAGGATGCTGAGGTTGGAACTACCAGGCAGAAGGCATAGAGGAAGATAGGCATAGAGACGATTCATGGATGTGGTGAAGGAGGACATGAAGGCAGTTGGTGTAAGAGAAGAAGATGCAGAGGATAGGGTGAGATGGAGGCAGATGATTCGCTGTGGCGACCCCTGAAGGGAACAGCCAAAAGAAAAGAAGAATTTGTTCTTTAAGGTCTTAGTGCTCCTTACTCTGGTTCATGTTAGGTGACCAGTAAATTATCATTTTACTAATTTATATGTTTTAATCCATGGTATGTTTTTAATTTGTGATGTGCATCAGAATGAAAAAAAAAAATCAACTATTACTCCACTGAGTGCAATTAGGGACATTCAGAAAAAGAACACCATCAGGTTAAAATAAGTCTCTAAATACCCTCTCTTTATCTGCTCATTGAGTAAAAAAAAAATGCTGTTTTGCATTTTTTGTTTCCTACAGGATAAAAAATTGCACATTGCAGGTAAGTGGGTAGAGTCATAGAAACTTACATTGTAGAAACCATACTGAGCTTTATAGCGCAGGGTAACATGGAAATTACTCTCTACATCAGAAAGTTACCCCTGAACTTACCCAGATAAGGCATAGTACCAGCCTCTGTAATAGATTGATGACCTGTTGTTAGGTATGTAACCCCACTTCTTAGCTGAAGTCGGTTGGAATTGGGTAGATTGATTTAACTGGATCTTTCTTTCTACTTCTTTATCAGGGCTTTGTAAACACTTATAATCATCAAACTTATCAAATGTGGTTAAAATGACACTCAACCTGACTCATGCAAAAAAAAATAAAAAATAAATAATACCACAGCTTTTGAGTAAAGTGTATTATTATATGGTAAAGGCAGTACTACATACAAACTCATGGGTCGACACAGGCAATAAATTGCATATCTGGACTGGGGTGTATCTGATTGATAGTTTCAGCACACTGTGGCTGTGATCTTTAGCAGCCTCCTGAGAAGCATTCAGGGGTTGGGTTTTTTGCCAAGAAAATGTATGCATGAAATATTACAAAGGGCATAAAGAGTTTACAAAGGACTCTTTGCTCATTAGAAATCTTTTATTCATCACAGGAAGGGAAACAAGCCGAAAGCGATTCCACTTGTTCAGAAGTGGGTTGTTTGAAGTTGACACCACAGCTGGAATAAAATAAATAAATAAATAAATAATAAAAAAAAAAAACAGTCCAGGCGGTGACTTTAAAAATGGTATTATTTAATATGGATAAAAATAAAAAAGCCATCTAATAAACTACTTATTAACCTCATTTGCTCAGTTTATACCCGGACATCTCAGCATTCAATTCTGTACAAAAGATCTTGGCTTTTATGTTCTCTTTACAGAGCTTATCATGTCAATCATTTTGTATATATCATGCACCAAGCAGGAGCTTTCATCTTCACTCCCTGGTGATATTGCTTACCTGGTACTTGGTAAAAGAAGTAAACATATTAATGATCATACAGTATGTGGATAGTATGGCAGACTTACATTTAAACCATTGCTGAATAATTAAAGCATTACTTCAGACTGAAGCACTGAGGACCTGCCAATAACCTTTTGGAAAACATTACAAGGATTTTTATTATCCAGTATTTCTATGGAAGCAATGGCATTCAAAGATATCTGTATATACAGTATGCTTGGAAAATAAAGCCAAATATTGTGAGATACATGCATACACCATGGTGCTATGCAGAAAAAGCATGAGTCATATGCATGTTTATTCAGTAAGAGTAAACACATATAGATGAGGATCCTGGATTTGTTGTAGGATAACCGTTTCTTCAGGAAGTGCTTCATCCTGATCAGAGTGGTGGTGGATCTGACTCCAACACTTAACAAAGTTATTAGTGACATCAAAGTTAATAGTGAATGTGATGCCATTATACCCAGCATATCTAACAGGCAGCTTAGAAATCTCCAAGGCAAAAATTTTATATGAAACCAGAAAACTTTGAGGGAATCAATATAAATACGAGGGAGCACAACAATGTAGTGGTAACCACGCTCATCGCACAGCAAAAAGATCCTAGGTTCAAGCTCCATGGTTGAAAAGGGCACTTCACATTGGTAGGTTTCATTGCTACTCAAGATAGCCTGTAGATGTGAATGGTTGCTTTTACTGTGTTGGTCTAAGATGGTTTGGCAAGTTGTTGAGGTTCTTTTACTGAGTACAGCTTCCCTAAACAGGATATTTAGTCGAGGTCATGAATGAATAAAGACGGTTGTGAGAAGGACACACAAAACTCCAAACAGAAAACTACCATATTTTTTGGACCATAAGGCACACTTAAAACCATTTAACCTTTAAAGATTTTGGTGGTGCGCCTTATAATCCAGTGCGCCTTGGGTGTGGGTGAAGCCGTGAGACTCCATCTCACTGATACCATCAAGTACAAGTGAAGAAAACTAACTCCGAGCTTACCATCATTCTGGTGGAGTAACCAAAGAACTCCGACTGCTTGATATTGGTGTCAACAGGTTGTAAGTTAGAGGGATCCAGGCTTTATGTCCAAATACCTACTGTTATCTTAGTCGGGTGACTAGGAGGCAGTGGTGGTCTAGTGGTATAGGGCGCTGGATCACTGATCCAAAAGGGTGGGGGTTCGAGTCCCACTCTCCACAAGGTTATCACTGTCCCCCCCAGTGCAACTAACTGGGTTATCAAAGGCGGGCCATGTCTGTCACTGTCTATGGTGAGAGGCATGTAAAAGAACCATTGCTGACTTTCGTAAAGAGTAGGCTGCAAAGTCATCAGCGTGTTTCTGTCCCTTGCGAAAAAGGGTTGTGACAGGAAGGGCATCCGACGTAAAAACCTCTGCCAAATCAAATGTGCGAATCAGATGATTCGCTGTGGCGACTCCCGAGTGAAAGGGGAAAAGCCGAAAGGAAGACAGACAGACATCTTAGTCGGGTGACTCACTGAGTAATACATGAGTAGTTTTCCCACCTAATCTCAGTCTCTACCGACCATCTGTCTTGTTAAAAGGATGCTCTTCGTCTCAGGACGCTCAGCTGGCTTAATGAGAGTCTCACGTTCATTACCGGGATAAAACACTGCTACAGGTCTCCTCCTAAGACCTTGGATTAACCTTCTTGAATTTAAAGCTACACTGATACAACTCCTTAAGAGTAATCACCTCCGTTCTGTAATGAACACAGTACTCATGCTGCAAATGGCCGCTGCCATGCTTATTACTGTGAATGTGCCGTTACTTTGAGGGGGCGTGGCTGAGAGAAGTTTAGGTCATGACCCGGAAGACTTCTAATCTCCGTCTCTATTGATCTGCGACTCCCTGTGTGCAAGGGAATAATAGATCAAATATTATAATTAATATAATAATGATAAATAATAGCAGGAACTGGGCTTTATGTCCATCTCGCGCAACTGTTAAACTCGGACACTGAAGATGAAGAATTTGATGGATTTATGGAAGAGGAATGAACTGATAAAGTGAGTTTATTGTTTTATATTGTTACAGTTGAACAATGCTGAGAGTTATTGTGAATAAGTTGAATCATGTTTGACTTGTTTGACTTTTGTCTTTCTTAATGCGCTTTATAATCCAGTGCTCCTCATGTGTGGATGGAGACCGTTCAAAGGCCATTTGTTGCAATTGCGCTTTATGATGCGGTGCACCTTATTGCCCGGAAAATACGGTACAGTATATTTGCCCTAGCTTTACCTTATCATCCATGCCATTTGCAGCACATCAAGTCACTCTTGAAATTCTCACTTACTCCAAGGTCGCTGAGTTAAACAGCATCACTCAAGTGCACAGAACTCAAATGCTTAACATTTAACCTAAGTCATGAGAGACAAAAAACTCCCAATAACAAAATAGACACTTGTTCCACTGGAACACCAAGGATTCTCATTGTTCTCCAGACTTGGCTAGAAGGCAGAAGTATCAATGGCATGAAGACTAGTACTGTACTTTCTTGCAGGAGACAAATTCTTCCAGCAAGCATGAACAGAGTGTGAGGTAAAGATCAGCCAGCTTCAGTGCTGCTTTCATACACATGCAGTACAAATACAGTGTGGATATTATTTAAATAAGTGTATATATCCATTTAACAATATATCTATTTAATATGGCGTTCAGGAAAAGGATAAAAATGCACGGCTGTCTTGGCATGTCGTTCTAATATTTACAGGTGATTGGAATTCAATTTATTTTTCATTGTGCTGTACAAAGTCAGTTTGGATCAGTGGTAGAGTTGTCTCATAACTGGAGGATTTCCAGTTTGATACTACCAAAAATTCCCTGGCATATCGACAGAAAAAAAACAGAGGCATTATACTTAGTGTGATTACCTAAGCAAGTTCTTAAGTTTGACGATGATGATGATGATGATGATGATGATGATGATGATGATGATGGTGATGATACCAAACGTCTCTTGTCTGGCCTTCTTCTCCTGTGGTTTTAGAAAACCAATACCATAATAACATTCACAGGCCCATTGCAATGCTAGACCCTGGCTTGCACATGTTTTTTTTTCACAGACCCACATCTTTTTTTTTTAGTTGAGTAGTTTTTTTGGTCCATAACAATACCTGGAGTTTCATAATAAAAGTATTCTTGTTCAAGCAAACATAATTAGAGCGCCAACAAAGTTAATATGACACCAGGGGACAACCCATTCTACATGTTATACATGAAATTAGCTATGACCTGCACTCGTTTACTTTTTACTTTTGATTCTTATCTTATTTTCCTACTGGGGACAATCCATTTACTTTCTTAGCCCCATAAATACATGCCAGCATTCAGGAGCAAAGCTCTGATTCCTCCACCAACTCTCACACCTTATTTCATATCTCAAATTAATGTATCCACCAAATCTCTATCTATCATATGAGCCTCATTCACCCCCCATGCACAATCAAATACCCACGTATTTATATTTTTATTTATTTATTTATTTACGTTCAAGAACTTCACTGATTTAGTTTTAATTTTATTTGTTGGGCTTTTCATAATAATTATTTAATATTTTGGTGACTCATTGTGTACTGTATTTGTTTTGTGTTTGTCCAATTAAACTCATTCCTGAACACATCTTATATGTACTTCCTATGAGCCATGTCTTGCTCTGCATGACAGTGAACAAGGTCCATAAATTTATTTTTGGCTGTTTAGGCTTCATTCATGTCATGTGAGTACTTCCCAAGCAAATAGTGCAACTTGGTGAACAATACATGTGTGGCACCAGTGCATTGTTCACTAAGTTGCACTATTTGTTCAGATCTGTTTGAGAAGACTTCGATTCATCTCTATTTCATGGACTTTACTTTCAGATAGTTTCCGAATTTGCTTCAGTTTGGATCTCTGAAGAGGAAAATAGGAAACGAATCATTTCAGTCTGTCAGTGGTGACACAGAAGATTAAGTGAACCTCTGAGATTCACATACATCTTTATGCACTCCAGTAGAGTTAGATGTTTTTTCAAGTGAGCGATGTTTAAAGAACTGCTCCTGATAAGCTTGCTCCCTGGAATTCCTGTACTTCGGCTCTCCACAGCATGGGAGGAAGCGGGTCAGGCATTAACATTCCTCTGGAATGTAAAAAGTATTGATTCCACCCAAGATGCTCCTTTCCTCTGCTGGTACGACCTTAGTCTGTCACTGAGATCAGTACAGTAACACCTTTCTGTGAAGGAACGAGGCCCTGCAGGTCAGAAGTTGTCCGGATATTTCAGACTCCATTCTGGACATAACACTGTCCCAGCCATTTTACACCACCATGTCTTTTCCCCTCTCATCTGTTTTGCCTGTTCTGAAAAGAAAGTGAGTGAAATGTGTGAAATGCTCAGATGTTTGCTTACCTCTCCTAAGTCGCAGCTGGACATGGAATCACTCTGCAGACCTCAATCTGTCATGATGAACACTCAAGTGTGTGTTGAATTGTGATTTAATCACTGCTGCAAAAATGACTAAAAAAATTATTCATTGTTCTGTCGCTACTTAAAAAGATTAAAGTTTGTATTCATCAGTAAAAGCATCGAAAGGCATACTCATTAACATTACAGTATTTTAGTTTGTTGTCATTTGGATTGAGCAGTGATGGCCTGGTGCTGGATTACTGATCTCAAGGTTGGGGGTTCAAGTCCCACTCTCAGCACTGCCCTCCACCTCCCCCTCCCAGTACAGCTAACTGGGTTATCAAAGGCTGGCCATGTCTCTCACTGTCTATGGTGTGAGGAATGTAAAAGAACCATTGCTGACTTTTGTCAAGAGTAGGCTGCATAGCCATAGGCATGTTTCTGCCCTGCAATGGCCTGGCAAGCTGTCCACAGTCGGCTGAGATGGACATCAGCCTCCCTGTGACACCAATTTGGATTAAGCGATTCAGAAAATGAATGTCATTTGCATTGGGCTTTGATTAAAAAAACAACTAAAAATTTTCAAAAAGAAATGGTTTTTGTACATTGCCAGATTCCCAGGTGGCATTGCAATGCAGTCAATTAGTATATGGACAGACAGACTTACAACGCTTACATTCAAAGTCAAATTGATGAAGCCATGTTTAGAAGTTCTGCTAACATATATTGCTAATTTAAAATCAACACGTTAAAATGATAACGAAAGGGACTCTTAAACTAAAGGCTATAACACACACATACACACACACACACACACGCACACACACACACACACACACACAGTTAAAACAATTCCTTGACATTCTTGATCAATTAATGCATTGGAAGGTTATATAATGCATTTTGGTATCAGTCCTGATACATAGCAAAAAATAAGAAGCACACATGTACATGTACTCAGTCTTAAAAAGGGCTACGGATGCAAACTCAATACAGATTGTAAATAAAAAAATAAAGGCTACCAAGTGACTGAAATTTCTTCCTGAAAAAATATGAATGTAGTTATTATAATGAACACCACATCTCAAACAGACACTGGATTTCTTCTCAATGATTAAAGTCAGATGGAGTGTTTGAGGGAAAATTGAGTGAATGACATCACATTTTGCAGTTTCTCAAGGCTTTTATTCTTTGTGACTTAGAACCTGTTTCTGTGGATCTTAATTAGGATAAATTGAGTACTAAAGATGAACGTATGAATGAGATGTGAATACTTTCTTACTCAGGGTACAAAATGAAAAAAAAAAAAAAAAACGTAACCTGCATATTTTCCTTTTCGTATTTTCCATCCGTATAAAAACTTCTAGAGGAGTAGAAGGCTACAGAAAAGAAACACACACACACACACACACACACACACACACACACACACACACACACACACACACACACACACACACACACACTTACAGCAGTGAACGAATCTGTTTATTCATGAAATATCACACAGTTTGGTGTTTGTTTGCTTCCTTTCCGCTGGTTATTGCTGTGGAAAGCAAATGATGAAGCAATCTGAGACTCTCTCTATTAGCAGTGGAATAAGAACACTAAATAAACACAAACACACACACACACACACACACACACACACATACACACACACACACAATCTCTCTATCTCTCTATCGCTCTCTCTCACACCAGTATAGTGTATTCAGAATTGTATTGTGTTCTAGATTCGAAGACAACAGTTTCTCAAAGACTGATTAACTGAAGTGTATTTCTCTCCATTTCAGAGCATGTTTCAAACATTGGTTCTACACATTCAGGACGTGACCTGCTCTATCCAGTGTGAACAGATGGGAAGCAGAACCATGTACAATGGCAGGAAGTGGAAACTGTAACACAGCCTTATTAAATAGAGCCGGCAGTGTGATTGAGGAGTGGAGAAGAAGTGAGGCATAAAAAAGGTTTATTCATTTCTTTTCAAGGCATTCTTTTATCCAGATATTATAAATAGCTCTGAACCTGGGGCTCTGTCAGCGTTCTTAAGGTTTACAAGGCCACTGGAACAGAATCTGATTGAGTGTCTGATTGTTAATTCTGAATCTGAATGGCAGTGATTCATTTGATTCATTTGCTTAGGACCATGTGTCACTGGAAACATCTTCAGATGATTTTAAAACGGGGGAAAGTAAAATTAAAGAAAAGATTCCAATCATGTGGTCAATGGTGGCCCGATTGTAAGGTGCTGGATTACCAATCCCAAGGTTGAGGTTTCAAGCCATACTGTGAACGGTTGTCACTGGACAGCCCTACCCCCCACCCACCACCACCACCAGTGCAACTAACTGGGTTATCAAAGGCCAGCCATGCGTCTCACCTTCTATGGTGAGCTGCTGTAAAAGAACCATTAATGACTTTTGTCAAGAGTAGGCTGCATAGCCGTCAGAGTGCTTCTGCCCTGCAATGGCCTCACTCAGAGTCAGCTGAGATGGACTCCAGTCTCTCCGCGCGACCCTAATTAAGATTATGTGGTTCAGAAAATGAATGAGATTCCAATCATCCATCCATCCATCCATCCTCTATAACAGGTCAAAGGTGGGGTTATACCCTGAATGGGTCCTATCATGAGCACTTAGACCAGTGGTTCTTAACCTGGTTTTGTTTGGCCAATCTGTGCTGCAGGAAATTTGGCGTGCTCAGTAGTCGACTTGTGACTGTCGTGATGGTATGTGATGTGATTTCTTTCTAAATGTTTTAATCCTTACTATGTCAAGCAAAAAAGAAAGTGGTCGGACGAATATGTACAACATGGCTTCACATATACAACGGAACATGATGGGAGTGAGTGCCCTATCTACATGATTTGCAATGCCAAGTTAAGCAATTCTAGTCTAGTACCAGCAAAGCTAAAGCTTCCTTAACCTGCATGGAGATGAAGAATACAAGAACACAACGCTTGCTGAATTCAAGGTGAAAAGAGCCAGATTTGAAGAAAAGACTACTCTGCCTGCTCTAGACTTTGTACCCATAATCAAACCGATCCTCACAGCATCGTACATTACCTGATCGCAAAGTAAGACAAACCACACACTACTAGTGAAACACTTATAAAACCAGCTGTGTTAAAGATGGCGAATCTAATGCTGGGATGCTAATGTTAAATCATCCAAAATTCCTCTTTCAAATGGCTCCATCAGTGACAGAATAGAGGACATGAGCAAAGACATCTTGGCTAAAGTAGTTGCAGATCTGATTTCTAGCCCAGCAAAATTTAGCCTCCAACTCTACGAGACCACAGACATTTCTAATCTAAGCCAGCATGCTGTATTTGTGCGCTATGTGAAAGACGACATGATAAAGGAAATTTTTTTTTATTTTGTAAGCCTCTTACAACAACAACTAAGGCAGCTAATGTGAAGAAACTTGTGGATGACTTCTTCAGGGACAACAATCTTTTGTGGGATATGAGTTTTGTCGTTTGTACAGATGGAGCTCCAGTCATGCTGGGAAGTAAGTCTGGTTTTGGTGCATTATTGAAATCCGATGTACCACACATTGTTGTTATGCATTGTATTCTGCACAGGCATGCGTTGGCAATAAAAACATTGCCTCCAGAAATGGCAGAAGTATTAAAAATTGTAGTGGAATGTTTGAACTATGTGTGAAATAGTGCTCTGAGGCACCGCATCTTCAGTGAGCTGTGTAATGAAATGGGCTCTGAATTCGAGGTACTTCTGTACTATCCTAACATGTGGTGGTTATCCTGAGGACAGGTGTGGAATTGAGTTTTTGCCGTGCGTGAGGAATTAGCCTTGTTTTTGCAAGAGCACCAACAACGTCATGCAAATTTCTTTAAAAATTCTAAATCCATTCTCATTTTAGCGTAAATGGCTGATATATTTGTAGCGCTCAATCATCTCAATCAGCAGATGCACGGTGGTAGAGTCAACATCGTCGGAGCAAAAGAAAACCTGAAGGCTTTTCAAAAAAAGCTACCATTATGGAAACGACAAATAGAGAACAATAACGTCGCAAATTTTTCCCTGCTGGACGACTGTGTAAGTAGGATTGAAGATGTGTCTGGAATAGGAGGCATTTCTGTACCTACGGAACTGAAGCAAGCAATCCCCACACACTTACAGAAGCTTGCAAAGTCTCTCGACGGATACTTCCTTACAAGGACGTGATATCCAGCACGGGTGAGACAGCCGTTCACGTTTGATGTTGAGACAGCCAATGTCAATGATGAATACCTTAATGAAATCATTGAAATCCTGCAGAGCCAGGTTCAACAGCAACTCTTCAGAACAACACCGCTCTCAACGTTATGGTGTCGACAAATGGTAACGTATCCTGTTCTTGCTAAGAAAGTCCTAGAAATTTTTATACCATTTGTTACAACATATCTTTGAAAACAATCTTTTCAAGGATGCTGGACATTAAAAAAAAAGGAACAGACTTTGGTATGAAAATGACATGAGAGTGGCACTTGCCAAGGTGAAGCCATGCATTTCTGAACTGGTTGCTCAAAGGCAACAGCAGAAGTCACACTTCTTCTTCTTTTCCTTTCGGCTGTTCCCTTCAGGGGTCGCCACAGCAAATCATCTGCCTCCATCTCACCCTATCCTCTGCATCTTCTCTTACGCCAACTATCTTCATGTCCGCCTTCAACACATCCATAAATCTCTTTTGGTCTTCCTCTAGACCTTCTACCTGGTAGTTCCAAACTCAGTGTAGAAGTCACACTGATTTGCAGTAAATGTACATTATTATTGTAGCCTGATGGAAATTAGGTGATGGATGTGTGCTGAAATGTTAAAAATAATCTTCTTTTCTTTTCGGCTTTTTCCTCATTCTCAAGAGCCACCACAGCAAATCATCTGATTCGTACATTTGATTTGGCATGGGCTGGCCCTTCCTGTCACAACCCTTTAGCAAGGTACAGAAACACGCTGACGGCTTTTCAGCCTACTCTTTACGAAAGTTAGCAATAGTTCTTTTACAGCCTCTCACCATAGACAGTGAGACACATGGCCCGCCTTTGACAATCCAATTAGCTGCACTGGGGGGACAGTGACAACTCTGTGGGGTCTCGAACCCCCAACCTTAGGATCAGCGATCCTGCGCCCTATCCACTAGACCATCACTGCCCCAAAATGTTAAAAATAATAGCATAAAAACAATAAGTTAATTATTGGAATGCATTAGGTTAAAAATTAAAACCATTTCCGTGTGGTAGTATTAAAAAAAAGGTCATGTCTTTGTGAAAGGGTAACTCATTTGTTGTGAGTTCATACATTGTATTGGTTTTGTTCTTTGAACACAGTGATGTTAATGCACGGTTCATTTTGGTGCCCCAGTAAAACATATATTGATGTCTTGAATTTGAAAAAAAATATATTTTATTTTTCAATAAAAAAGGGATCTGTGAATGCACATATGAAACTGGTTGGGTTCCGTACCTCCAACAAGGTTAAGAACCACTGACTTAGACAGTGCAAACCATCACCAAGTTAAAAAAATATATAACTGAAAGTACACATTGCCTCCTGCTGGGTCTGCTGTAAAATCACACTTCCAAAAAAGGTCCTATCGCATGATATTAATGAATCCTTTAAAAAGTTCCTGGCTCCAGAATTTGATCCTTTATTAATATGATTATCTAAAAACTCTAACTCTAAAAACTCATTGTCCAAAGCAGAACTTTTTGTGTAATCCTGCTAACAAATACACAAATTAAAAACAAACAAACAAACAAACAAAAAACCCAAACAACAGCAAAAAAACAAACAAACAAAAAACCCCAAGGTGTACAAAGTGGGGACACCTCGTGGGCAAGTAACAACCATTCACACTCACTTTCACACCGAGTGACAATTAGAGTCAACCTGTTGACCTAATGTGCATGCATTTGGATTAGGACGAAGCCTGAGAACCCGAAGGAAACCCATGCAAACTTCAATCGACTTTGAAATTTCTGGCTATAAGGTGACATCTCTATCCACTGAACCAAACAATGTATTAAATAAACATTTAATTTCAAACACGGTTCCTTAGTCCTTGCTTCTTCGTATCCAGAAATGTCTACAGCACTACAACATTGTCTTTGGGCTCAATTAAACAACTGACATCATCCATTTAAGCAGCACATTCAATTCATTCCATTTAGGTGAGTCGATTCAGAATCGAATTGCTCCTGGGAGAAAACCTATTGAACAGTTTGCATGCCAAAAAAACAAACAAACAAAAAAAAAAACCTCCTTTTGGAGTGTTAACGGCTCCGCTGCTGTGACCTCAGGGCCTCAGTAATGAGCCGACTGCCTGGCTTGCACCTTTTAACATTCTTTTATAGCTCTAATGAGAAAAGTCATACCTTTAAATTGGTATGTCAGGGTTTTTTTTCTTTGTTTGTTTGAGTATATGAGCAGTCATTCCCAAATGCAGAAAAAAACACCTGGTGGTGTAAAGAAGAGTGTCAGGAATAAATGTATGTTTTCTGTACTGGCAGAACTCAATTTATGCTGTTTCTGAGCTCTGATTAATAAGTAATACCATTCATACAGATTTCTGTTGCCAAGTAGAAAACCTGTATGCATTTCTAATTACTTAATTAATGTTTCATTAATCTGAACAAAAACATTCAGACAAGTTAAACATTCTTTTATTCCGATGTAAATATTTCCACGACTTTTAGTTTATTGACAAAAGGAGTTTCGAGTGTTATTCTTGAATAAAGAGAAAATATTTGTAATCCGTGGCAAATTTCAATTTTAGGACATGCAGTTGTTGGAAACTCATCAACTCTGTGCAGGGTCACACCCTGTAGCTGATTGTTTTTCTTTTTTCCAGTGCACAGAGCATATTATTCCTCCGTGTGTTATGTTCTGTGCTCACCTCCCTGCTGATAAGAAATCTTTTTGAAACTGGATTTTATCAGGAATTTCTGAAGAATCTTGAAACCATATGAGCCATGAATCGTAAACCACATACCAAGAGACAGGTACCTTGACAGCAGGGTGTTGGTCAACCCAGAGAGAGAGAGAGAGAGAGAGAGAGAGAGAGAGAGGCAAGAGGAGTGTGAGAAAGGAGATAAAGAATAAAGAGAGAAATTATTACAAGAAATAAAAAATTAAGAACTTAAAAAATAGTGTAGAAGAGAAGTATGGAAGGCAAGTGTGGAAAAGGAGTGTTGAAGACGAGGGAGGAAAACAAGTGTAGCAGACGAGTCTGGAAGATGAGGGCGAAAAACGAGTGTGAAGAGGAACGAAGAAGACGAGTGTGTGGATGATATTTGGGGTGAAAAGAAATCACTGTTATTATATAAAGAGACGTGTACACGGTGCCAGCTCTCCCTCAGGCCTCGACTCTCAGCTCTGCGCTGAGCGTGCCCAGACCATGAGACAGAGTCACGGAGTGAGTCATTCTCTAAAATGTTCTCGAGAACACAGAGCATCTGATTGAGAGAAACACATGCTCCACACCACTCGTGAAAAAAACACCCACATTATTCCTGTTGCGTTTCACGAGACATCAATACTATGGAATCAGTAAAAGCTCTTTCAGCCTCAAGGGGCTTCTGAAGATAAAAGGACAAAAACAGAACAACAGCATTGTTCTCCAGATGCTCTGTCAAGGTCCCACTGCTGGAACCAGGAACCAGAATGTTTCAAAAGCAGTAAAAAGTAAAGAGTGGCATTCACAAACAGGAGCATGGAGGCTGAATCTGTTCCTTCGAGGCATATGTTTATTCTTCATCCTACGCCACACTCGTCACACCTGTTTCTTGTCTGCATACTTTCCTCCACATGTTCCTTTTATTCTGACCTGCACCATCTGGGTGTGTCCTGAGCAGCAGCTGCTCAATCCTTCAACACTTCCTGATCGATGATTTAAGTCTGATTTTTAGAAATTAGGTTGAAGTTGTTAATAAGCATAGAAGAGTGCCCCCTGCAGGAACAATGTGTAAAAAGTGTTCTGTTAGATACATGAAAGGTTTCCAAAACGTTCTTTATAAAGTTAAGGCCTCTCATCTTTGGAAATCTTCTGCCTTTTTCCTAAGAATGTGCTTGAAAATAGTTCATGGTTTTAACAATTCTAGATTAATAAATTCCATTTGATTTCAGAGAATCATCTGCTGTAGCATTCTACAGAAAAGCTTACAGGGTTTCCCAGAGAAGGAAGGTGTTAAGGTGATACATCTCAAGTTTTAAGTCAGTATTTAGTTGGGAAAGGTAATTCTGTTGGGTTTTTACACCTGAGCCCGTGACTCATCAGGCCGGTGCTTATCTCCAGTTTCCGTAGCATGAAGCGACCAGGAGTTCAACTCCCCTGGATGGGACGCTAGTCCATCGCAGGTTACCTTCCCAGTATACTTTTACTGATACCCGTTTATACTGCTGGTGAACAGAAGCACACTTGTGGTTGAGACCTTGCCCAGGGGTCTCAGTGGGATTTGAACTCACAACCTCCCGATCATGAGCACAGCACCCTAACCACTACGCCACCGGCCCCATTTAGTTGGGAAAAGTTCCCAAAAATGTTCCTCACTTTTACAAATCGTTAAATAAACTCGCGTTTACTTTTTAGTACTTTTCTTCTTACTTATTAGATTAAAAACCATTTCTCTGCAATGCTTTGATTGATATGAAGGGCAGTGGTGGTCTAGTGGGATAGGGCGCTGGATCGCTGATTCAAAGGTTGGGGGTTCGAGTCCCACTCTCCACAGGGTTGTCACTGTTCCCCCCAGTGCAGCTAACTGGGTTATCAAAGGCGGGCCATGTCTGTCACTGTCTATGGTGAGAGGCATGTAAAAGAACCATTGCTGACTTTGGTAAAGAGTAGCTGCAAAGTCGTCAGCGTGTTTCTGTCCCTTGCTAAAAAAAGGGTTGTGACAGGAAGGGCATCCGACGTAAAAACCTCTGCCAAATCAAAACGTGCGAATCAGATGATTCGCTGTGGCGACTCCTGAGTAAAAAGGGAAAATGCCGAAAGGAAGCCAGACAGCTTTGATTGATATGAAGCTGCTGGTTTCTTAAATTAGTTCTAAATTGCTAGAGTTTGCATCCTTGGAATCATCAAGTGTTCGTCCATACGGTTCAGTCATTGAACTTTTTTCAGGGCATGCACAAGGTATTAAGAAGGGGTAAGTAAAGCAGGTCGCAAAAGTTTCCTCTTTTTATAAAGCGAATTTGGATGTAAGAGGAGGCTGCAAAGAAGAGTAGGCTGCAAAGCCGTCAGCGTGTTTCCGCCCTGCGATGGCCTGGCGAGCTGTCCAGGGTGTACTCTGCCCTTGTCCTGCGTTGGCTGGAATGGGCACCAGTCTCCACGCGACCCTAATTAGGATGAAGCAGTGACAGAAAATGAACTGAATGAATTTGGATGTTTAAGTGCTGGGTTAGCAAAGGCGGCCCATGTCTGTCACTGTCTCTGGTGAGACGTTCATGTAAAAGAACCATTGCTGACTTTTGTAAAGAGTAGCTGCATAGTCGTCAGCGTGTTTCTGTCCCTTGCTAAAGGGTTGTGTCAGGAATGGCATCCGATGTAAAAACCTACGCCAAATCAAACATACGAATAAGATGATTCGCTGTTGCGACCCCTGAAAAAGGGAAAAAACAGAAAGAAAAGTAGATTTGGATATTTAAGTGCTCTAGACAGAACTCTGGTCGTTGAAGACCCGTCTATTTCAGTGTGTCCCTTGTTCCAAACACACCTGATTTAAGAGCTTTACATGACTTGAAATGGACAAAAATGTTCAGGGAAAACTGAAAACTGTGAACGGTGGGGGTTCCTCCAGGATTAAGGTTGGGGAACTCTGATTTCAAAGTTTCTCATAGCGGAACTCAAATGTTATTACGCGATGCTTTGGGTTCTAGCATGATTAGGAGATTCTACCAGAGAATTGTGTCAGAATTGTAAAAATCCTGTAGAGATTTGTGGGGTTCTGGTTTGATCAACAGATTTTACTTAGAAGATGCAAAAAAAGTTTTTTCTTCGAAGATTCAATTCAAGGACATTGCGCATTACAAATATATATTTTTTTTTTAAATGCAAAGTTGATCCCTCTGTGTGGCAGTGGTGGCCTGGTGGTAAAGTTGCTGGATCACTGCTCCTAAGGTTGGGGGTTCAAGCCCTGCTCTCAACAGGTTGTCACCCCCCCCCCCCCACCCCACCCCCCCCCCAAGTGCAGTTAATGGGTTATCAAAGACGGGCCATGTCTCTCAATGTCTATGGTGTGAGGCATGTAAAAGAACCATTGCTGACTTTGGTAAAGAGTAGCTGCAAAGCCGTCAGCGTCTTTCCTCCCTGAGATGGCCTGGCAAGCTGTCCAGGGTGTACTCTTACTCTTCCCTTGCCCGGGGACGGGCGCCAGCCTCCCTAATTAGGAATAAGCGGTTACAGAAAATTAATGAAAGAAAAAATAATCTGTCTGTTTACACATATACTGATCATCCCATTTACGCTCTATCTGCTGAAGCTCTCAGTCTATTCATCCTTCTATCCAACGATCCAGTCTCATGTCACCGTTTCAGCATTCTTTCTTTCAAAATCACAGCAACTGTGACGCATGCTGCATGAAGATGGAATGGCTGTAAGTTTCCTTCAGGGTTTATTGATTTTTAAATGATTAGGGAAAAAAATGAGGTTCAGAATTGGCTCCTGCACTCTAAGGAGGTCTAGAAGAGAACCCTTTAGTAGAAGCTTTGAATATCTGTATAAGCATTCTTTGGCTCAGTTGAAGTGCTGGTTTGAGGAACACTGAGATAACTGATTTCAGTCGAATAATAACACAGACACACAGTGGTAACTCATAAGGGAAAGTATGCACTGGTAACAGTAGAGCCTGACGTTCTACCTTCCCGTCTTTGTTTCTGTTCTCCACTGCTGATGTGTGTAAGCAAAGATCAGTTACTAGAGCTGGGTCAGATGGTGTTCAAGGGTCAGAAGGTAAAGCGCGAACGCTGTTCACAGCCTGTTAAGTCGGGAATAAAACAGCGCATGGCTGCTCTTAATGTCAGCATCCTGAAATCCCACAGGGTTTTATTCCTCTTATACTCAAGCTATTTTTTCCTTTTTCATTCAGACCTGTTGATTTCCAGGCAACATCTCAAAAAAAAAAAAAAAAAAAAAGATTTTATCAGTCTTGAATAACTTTACATAATGACTTCTTATGACGTTTGTATAGAAGCCTGCCATTTTCACAATGCTACATTAAGATTTCATGGAAACATTAGCACTTCAAATTTTCCCAAAAAAATGACATGCCTGCAAGCCCACGATTGTAACCTCCACTACTGGCAGGTAGAGCTTCGCAAGGGCAGTGCAGAAGAAATAATTATTTTTGTAAATAAATAAATAACTGAAATATTTTGAGCACAATAGTGCAATTTTTAACGTATAGTATTTCTCATGGGGTTAAGAATGCAGTGCAAAATTGCTGCAAACAAATCTACTGCACTATTTTCTCATTGGAATCTCCAACTGTAGTAGGTGCTACTAAATAACAATTATTTCTACTGGGGTGGCATAGTGGCGTAGCGGGTGACACTTTCACCCCACAGCAAGAAGGTCCTGGACTCAAGTCCCAGGCTTAGTGACTCTTTGTGGAGATTGCATGTTCTCTGGTTCCCTCCCACAGTCCAAAAACAATTAATTAGATATTCACTTACCCCTAGGTGTGTGTGTGTGTGTGTGTGTGTGTGTGTGTGTGTGTGTGTCTGTGTGGCCTTGACTAGCCTTTCTACAGTGCTAGCACTACAATAAACAGCAGACATACTTTGCATCCATTTCTTCCTGACCACAGGCAAATCAGCACATCAAATCTGAGCAGGAGCAAGAGAGCAATACAGCCATTTTAGGAGAGTGAACAAGTGTGTGTGTGTGTGTGTGTGTGTGTGTGTTTGTGTGTGTGGAGTAATGTTTGGCATGGAAACCATGCAAATTGGTGCGCATGACATGGAAGGAAAGAATTCCCTCCTGGAAAACTCCGCCCCAGAATACATGGGGTGATCTGAGGGGACTGGGACTGAAGGGCGAGCCTCATAGCCTTGTTATACCCAGAGAGGTAAAGCAGCAGGAAACAAGCTCTTCAGCCGGCTGCCACTAAAACACAATAGGAACTCATAAGAAACAGGCTTCCTTGAATTGTACACGTTTCCACATTCATGTCAAAACACAACATACCGAGCTTGCCTTTTTCCATAAGTGCCTGAGGAAGGGCTGAATTTCTGTTTGGCTCCTGCAATGTGTACCAGGACAGGGGGAGGGGGAGGGGGGGGGGCAGACTAAATAATGGAAAATAATTATATACATTTACAAAATCAGTTTTTTTTTTACCCTTAGAACCCGCAGGAATCATCCAATAAACCTTTGAAGAACCACGTGAACAATTCTGACCATTACATGAAGATGCGAAGCAGATGTGAAGTTATACTTCTGGGGTGGAACCGAAAAAAAAAGTTTAGTGCCATCTAGAGTTATTTAAAAGATCTGTACAGTATCTTGTAGCTTGCCCATTCATGGCGGTCCTTAAAGCTACAGCTTTCTCTGGAGTTCTGCAGCAAAATATTCAAGAGCTATTCTAGTCTATATTCAAGGATGCCTGACGTTATTAAATCACCAGAAATAAGTAGGTATGGAACTTTGATACACCTTCCAACCAAGTTTGGGAAAAACTTCAAAAAATGTTGTTTATATACTGTCGTTTTAGGCTTGTTAATGCATGAATAAAACATGCTGAATGGAAAATATTTAATTGGCAAAATATGAGTGTGAGTATTTTCAGCACGATTACCACTACGTACCCTACGTGGAACTGCCCATGCATTCAGACAAATTCAATTTCTCAAAATTTCTACCGTGGAAGCCTCTGAAAACTTAACCCCTTCATCAACAGATTTACACAAGCTAGGCTAGTTAGCTACAATTTTAAAAAGATTAACTATATAGGCGAGCTCCAATAAGGTCATGTGACCAAGTTTTGTATGTAGCTACAACAGAATATTCGCATACTGAAGGCCACACAAACTGTTTACCAGGCCAAAGGATGCAGGCGGACGCAATCGCTCTCTCTACAGTAATTACTTTCATAGTCTTCCCCGACCGGCACCACAGAGATACGTACCTTCAAAATTTAGCTTTGTGTGACGGAATTGACCCTTACAAACAGGTATCAGAACCGAATGCAAACTGAACACAGGCAGTCTGAAATGTTCTTGAAAAATATTAGTACATAAAACCGCTGCATGTTATGAGCTGGCAGAAAAGTAGGACATGCTAGTATTCAGTGCTTCACTCAGTTGTTTCTACCAAGCCGAACTAAATAACACACATTCCCTTAATCTTCTGCTTTATTTTCAATTATTTTTGAGTATCTTTAACATTATTTAAAAATAAATTAATTTTTTAAAATGACAAATAAGAATAATAATAATAATAATAAAAACAAATATTAGCTCTACATGTGCCCTCATGGGATATAATAAAATGATCACTGCAAACGTGGATCTTGACATCAAAAGTCTGCTCTGGAGATGATGCTGAACAATTCAGTTTTTCTGGAGAGCTCTTTAGCATGCTCTCCCTGGCTTTAAACAACTTCTAGGACACACACACACACACAAAAAAAAAAAACCCACTTGTCTCTTTCTCTCTTTGCACAGTTGGAACAACTGATTATGGCATATTCACTCCAAGTTCTGGATTCACAGCCTCCACTGGGTCACCAGTATGCTGCACAGTCCTTTCAGATTGTGACGCATATTGCAGAAGATTTAGAGCAGGGGTGTCAAACTCGTGCCACAAAGGGCCATGTGGCTGCAGGTTTTTGTTTCAACCAAGCAGCAGCACACCTGACTTGGCTCATTCAAACAACTGATAAGAGTCTTCAGGCAGTTGATTGGTCAATCTGTGTGCTCTGTCCAGAGACTGACCAATCAAATGCCTGAAGACTCTTATCAGTTGTTTGAATGAGCCAAGTCAGGTGTGCTGCTGCTTGGTTGAAACAAAAACCTGCAGCCACATGGCCCTTTGTGGCACGAGTTTGACACCCCTGATGTAGAGGATTCAGTTGAATACATCTGACTTATAGCCCACCTACCCATCCCCTGCTCACATCAACACGCTCTTGTCTTCCGACTGCTAAATAATAATTATGATCCTACAATTTTTTTTTTCAGAAAGAAATCAAAAATTTAAATGTATAAACCATATTTTTTTCCCTCTTCTAAAATCCTACACAGTGCAGATTTGGAAAGGATCACCACGAGAACACACTTTTTTTCTTGCAAGTTATTTATTTAAACACAAAACCAGGACAGTATGTTGGGGGTGAGGGGGTTGAAATAAAGTGCAGTTTTAATGATTGATGATTCTGGAATGATGTAATACTGTGTAAAGTAAAAGGCAACGCAGCAGCAGGACAGAGACGCATGTATTACAGTGTATGGGTAGAGACCCAGCCCGTTACTGAAGGCAATCTGTCTTTTAGCTGATTTACATTTACCGTATCGCTGAATACCTGCAGGCGGCTGTATGCAAAGGTGTATGCACGGCCTCTAAGAACTTGTGTGAATACGAACATTCAGATTTGGCTAACATAGAATTCAAAGGAAAGAACAAAAAGCAACAACATAGGAACAAAAAACAAACAAACAAATGCTTACTACAAGCAGTCTGAAACACAGTTAAAAGGGAAGCAAGTGTTTCTGAATGGAGTGGTTATAAAGCGAGGATTTAATCACGTAGCCCTTTTCTATGATGCCAGGACTTTCTTCTTGCACTCAACAGAGCAGAGCAGTTTCCCCTGCAGGGCCATGAAGCGTTGACCCACAAGGCACTTGGAACAACCAAAGCACTGAAAACACTGCGGCTCGGCATGCCAGTGGTGCTCACCGTAGGATACACGCTGCGCCTCGGGCTCAATCGGCTTCTTGCATGCTGTGCAGTGCTGGAAAAACACACACACACACACACACACACACACACACACACACACACACACACACACACACACACACATTACCACAGCACTGTTGAGTCCTGCCTTCTGATTGGTCGGACTTTGATATTTTCTGTAACTCTGCAGGGTCACATGTTTAAGTTCACATGTGCATTAATAATATCATTTCTATAGCAATGGCTTGTTTACAAGGACTTGGGGGTTAAATAATTATTGAATAAGTTAAAGCATGATGTGGATAATTATTTGGTCGGCAGGGTTTTATCTTCTGAGGCCAAATAACTCTCCATAGGAAACAAAACCTACATTCTACAACTTTTTATTAATCATTTAAAATGTTTTAAAGTTCGAGAGAAAGGGCAGTATAGCCGATGTGAAACCTCTGGAAGTGCTGCATGATATTCACCAATAATGCCGTTTCTGGTTCATTATAATTTTTTTAAGTACAGCATTAAGGTATTTGATTTTTTTATTTTCAAGAATAACATCCCCCACTAAATGTGACTATCGGCTTGTTGAGCAGCGTACGCCTGAAGTTCTTACTGTGGGCAGACATTTTCTTGCTAGTTTTCTCTGGGAGTAGAGGGAGATGAAAAACATATAGAAAATGAAAATGGAAAGCTACACCCTACTTTCTGGTGGCGAAACTTTGCATTACTGTCTTGATCATTGCTACTCACTCCCAGATAGGGCTTAAATAGTGATACAATAAAATAATAATTTGCCAGCTCAGATCTGTAGTACTTCAATGTAAATTGTACTAACTAAAATGGTGAACAGACAAAGCCATCTACTGTGGAGTGTGAAAGACACACCCTCACTGAGCCCAAGACCCAAACCCTGGACCTTTTTCCTGTAAGGCAGATGTACTAGCCACAATTCCACAGTGTCATCCTTTCCACCAATCAGAAACAAAAAAAATTTTTGAATGAATAATATCCATCATCCCGAGATTATCGAGATCACCCTGTTCCTTTGTTGTAAATACTAAAATAAACAAACACTGAAAAAAGGAGGGATTCGAAAATTCTGTATAAAAATAATATTTGAATTATTTACCATTTAAAAAAAGCATATCATAAATCAACCAGTTTGCTTTCTACATGTTGGATTTGTTATAAAATAGAGAAATGTGGATGGATGAGACAAAGTTACAGAGCACAAAGAGATCAAAAAATTTTACAAGTTAAATATCAACATAATCGTTAGTCAAATATCAGTGAACACACACACACACACACACACACACACACACACACACACACACACACACTCACACAGGAGATGCAAATCAGTCTAATGGTGAGAGAGACACTGCGCTGCTTTATGTATCTCAATATATAGTATTTTATAAATTAGTAGAATCATGTACCTGTACAAGTATTCCATAATTCTTCTCTATCATACTCTGATACCAGTGACTGATGATATATATATATATATATATATATATATATATATATATATATATGTATGTATTAACACACACATGTATGTATGTATGTATATTAATGGAGACCGAGGACCCCCCTGCAACCGCCAATTTCCGCGAAGTAGGATCAACCCCCCTGACTGAAGTTTCTGTACACTTGTCTGTGTATATAACAATAAATACATATTCAACGCTGTAAATGCGCTCACACACAGACGTGCGCTCACACACTAAATTGCACACCACAAATAAAAATGTAAGTAGTTTTGTTGAGGAGTTTTGGGTTGGGTTTTTTTTTTTGTATAATTGGCCTTGTTTTGCGGCATTTTCCTTAACTTTTTCCCTATTTTCCGATGAATATTTTTGAAAAACCCGTTATGTACTGAAGCCGCAGAAACTGAAGCATGAAGTAATGAGGGATCACTGTGTGTGTGTCATTTATACAGTCATCCCTTGAATATCGCGGATAATGTAGACCAGACCTGGCCGCAATATTCGAAAAACCGCGAAGTAGGAACGCCCCTCTCATTTCTACCATGTTGTCTCATTTCTATATGTTTTCGTGTCTATGCAATATCGGACATTCACAAACACTATAAGATCACAAAATCACAAAAAATCCCACGGGAAAGTGCGAGGCAACAGCGTCACGCATCTAAGCCAATCAGCTTGTGAGATTGAGTTGAGTGAGCGGTCCCTGCCTGAACTGGGGAGGAGGGGCACTTCAGTCTGTTGTTTGTAAAAAAGGGACGCAGCCTGCCTTGGGTCCCTGCCTTCCGCTTGCTTACATGCGAGTTTCAGCGCGAATTTTGAATTTTTTATGATTTTTTTTTTTTTTTTTTAAATACCACGATGTACCAAGATCGCAATGCTCAAATCGCGATGTGGCAAGGGATGACACACATATATATATATATATACATACACACACACACACACACACACACACACACACACACACACACACACACACACACACACACAGTCGGCCCTCTACTTACGAAAACCTCTGAATACAAAAAATCCAGGTGACGAAAAACATTTTCCTAAATTTTCACCCTCTGTATATGAAACCTCTTCTTACGAAAAGTGCTAAACACGCCATTCAAAAATTAGTCTTGGGAGCCTTGGCACGAATCATGCATTTTACATGTAAAAATGCACCTCTACTTACGAAAACTCCAGGTTACAAAAAAGGCACTGGAACGGATTAATTTCTTAAGTAGAGGGCCGACTGTGTATATATATATATATATATATATATATATATATACACACACACACATACACACCATACACACCATACACAGAATAATACATATCTACTGTATTCGACATAATAAGCGCCCTGCTCCAATAAGCAACCCCTCAATGTTTTTGATCTCAACTGTGTAACTGGTAATAAAATCGTAGATCAAACTTTCCAATTTCATTCGATCAGTCTCTGTAACTGTAAAATGAGGCGTTCCCTGCATGTAAAAGTGAGTTTACACGATATTTCAAGACCCCCTGCCACTGGGGAATATCTATAATGTTCATCAGTAACAACACGTTTGATTGTTCCACCATGCTTTAAAAAGCAGAAAAATATTTTGCTATTTTCTCTTGGTAAATGTCCAACAACCGATGAACCATTAGAAATTGCTACAGCAAAACTATAGGCTGCTCTGAATGGAGTATTTTTCACTTGATTCTCCTAATTTAAAAAGGTTCCTGGCCATGTGCCTTTATTTATGTTCGTGTTGATTGGCTCAATGTGCCATGTGCCAAAGTTGACATTTGTGTTGATTGGCTCGATTTTACTTCCAGGAAATGTTTAAAGGAACAGCACCGGGAGGGAAAAGGAAAGGGGTCTTTTTTTTGTTTTTTTTTTTAAACGATGCTGTTTTCTGATTACTTTCAGCTTTCATGTAAGTAGTTTGGTTGATACCACAAAATGAATAACACAAATACCCATAAACTCTTTTATTGTTCTGTTATTATTCATGTTTTCCACCTTGATGGTAATAAGCACTCACCGCTCCACTCTGCTGGTAACATTTTAATAAGCACCCACCCAGTCCAATTTTTAAAGCGCCCTAAACACTTATCACATCGAATACAGTATATATGTATGTGTGTGTGTATATATATGTGTGAATGTACACACACACACACAGGAAAAAAAAACCCTAAACAAAAAAAGAAAACCCAATACCTACCATCAAAACTAGTTACATTTTTGTGAGATGCACCAGAAAAAGGTAATGACGCTGCATGAAAAGGTAGAGCTGCCTGATATGATACAGGAAGGAAAAAGTTTTGCTGCAGTGGGATGCCATTATGCAGTGAATATATTATATATATATATATATATATATATATATATATATATATATATATATATATATATATATATACACACATACACTTGGTATAGGGCGCTGGATCGCTGATCCTATGGTTGGAGGTTCGAGTCCCACTCTCCCCTGGGTAGTCACTATCCCCCCAGTGAAGCTAACTGGGTTATCAAAGGCCGGCCATGTTTCTCACTGTCTATGGTGAGAGGCGCTGCCGAGAGGGCGACGTCGCAGAGTTCTCAGAGTCAAATTGTTTCTTTGTTTATTTTAATTTGTTTTATTTGTTGTTTTGTTGAAGATACTCCGATCTTACAGCTATAGTAGAGTGCAAAACATGAACAAACAAAACAACAAATAAAACAAATCAAAACAAACAAAGAAACAATTTGACTCTGAGAACTCCGCGACGTCGCCCCCTGGGCAGCGCCATCTTGGAGACGTCACTCCAAGTTCAATGGAATAGGACATGAAGATTACTGTAATAAAGTTTAAAATGTAAAATGTAGTAATGATTAAGACTGTCCATTTAATGTGTTTAAGAAGCATATTTTAGCACATGTAATAGATACATAAGGTTTGACTTCCGGGTAAATAACTCGCAGAAGTTCTTGATCCAAGGGAAGAGCCGGAAAAAACGGGGTCCTACTGTAGTTATTATTATAGAACTTTGCTGCCATCTACTGGATTGTTAAATGTATGGAAAAAAGCAAATTTTGCAATGGCAGCAAAAGGAATGAGAGGATCAACTCCAAAATTTAAAGTGTTCTTCCTTGGATCATGTAACACTCCTCCACCAAACTTTATGGATATGGGGTTGATAGGGTTTGTATAATCCTTCAAGGCGGAAAACACCCCCTGAAAACATGACCTTATTTACGCAGTATGTATGTTTAGGTATTACTGATGCTTTACCAGAGCATGGTTCTTCATGTAGCAGGGTTGGCACACCGGATTGGTTTTCTCCATAACATAGGTTTCCCCAGCCAGAATGCAGTCACAGTCGAAACAGCAGAAGTGCTTCAAGTGCCAGTTCTGTTCCTCAGCCTGAGTGTATTCATTGCTGAATATCAACTGAAACACAGTCATGTCACATTGTCACAAACCATTAGTTTACAGAAGGACACTGCTATAAAAAAAAAAATACATAAAAATCAAGTTTGACACCACACCCATTTTAACACCCCCCCCCATGTCTCACCTCATCACAGCCGGCGCATCGCGGCTTCTCACTGTCTCCGTAATGCCGGCCACAGTACAACTTGCCCTTCTTCCAGAAGTAGATCATATCCACCAGCAGCTCCTTACAAGTGCAGCACACAAAGCATCCTGGATGCCACAGTTGATCATAGCCAGCTCGTTCTGCATAAACAGCCGGGTCGCCACAGTTCATGACACGCTGGCAGTGATGACACACCTACGGATAAAAGGACATGAGCTCGGGACAGATTTTTGATTTTCAAAGGTTTCAGAGTGAGAGTATTGCAGAACTAGCCTCCTGAGTGTTAAGTGTACATAGGAATGCAGTGGTACCTTGACTTACAAGTGTCCCATATAACAAATTTTCCATGATATGAGTTTCGATCCCAACAAAACTCTGCCCCATCCTATGAGCAAAATTTTGATTTACAAGCTGTGCTGGGGAAATGGCTTTTACAGGCCGATTAGCCTCATATTCTTCCGCATGTATTCCTCCACGCTCAGACAAACACCTTGTGCAGTGCTTCTCAAATATTTTCTGTGACACTCCCTCTTGGAAGAAGGGAAAAAAGACAAAAAAACACATCTCACACAAAAAAACCCACATCCCCCAGCACCCCACGCATGACTGCACTTCATATCATTTGCTCGGTGCTTTGTCCCTACACCATAGGGAACAGTGAGAGCACCACTGCCACCTCCTGTAGAGAATGCACAATTACACTTAATTGTAGTACAGAGTACAGTATGACAAATAAACCATGTTCCCCAGGGTCATAAACCCCCCACATCACACCGCGCCCCACTGAAAGCACTGGCCTTGTGGGAGCTCACTACGAGCCTTTCCTCACTAGCATTCGTAGCATGCACACGCATAAAATTCTCCTCCTCCTCCTCCTGTTACGCACCACCTCATGCCTACCCACGTGACCTCTTTGTGCAGTCAATGATCGGAAGGGTTACTTGACTTATTGTTTCTACTACTTCTTCTTTTCCTTTTGACTTCAGGGGTCACCACAGCAACTCATCTGCCTCCATCTCACCCTATCCTCTGCATCTTCTTCTCTTACACCAATTACCTTCATGTCCTCCTTCACCACATCCATAAATTTTCTCTTTGGTCTTCCTCTAAGCCTTCCACCTGATAGTTCCAATCTCAGCATCCTACTACCAATGTACTCACTATCCCTCCTCTGTACATGTCCAAACCATCTCAATCTAGCCTCTCTGACTTTGTTTCCAAAACCTCTTACATGTGCTGTCCCTCTGATGTACTCATTCCTATCCATCCTCGTTACTCCCGAAGAGAACCTCAACATTTTCATCTCTGCTACCTCTAGCTCCGCCCCATGTCTTTTCCGCACTGCCACTGTTTCTAAACCATACAAGATCGCACCCCTCAACACCGTTTTGTACACGTTTCCTTTCATTCTTGCCGATACCTTCCTATCACTTTTCTCCAACCATTCCAACCTGCCTGCACATGCTTCTTCACCTCTTTTCCACACTCTCCATTGCTCTGGATTGTTGAGCCTAAGTACTTAAAATCCTTGCTTTCTCCAGATCCACAAAGGCACAATGCAGCTCCCTCTGACCTTCTCTGTACTTCTCTATTAACATCCTCAAAGCAAACATTGCATCTGTGGTGCTCTTTCTTGGCATGAAACCAAACTGTTGTTCACAGATGTTGACCTCTGCCCTTAGTCTAGCTTCCACTATTCTTTCCCATAACTTCATTGTATGGCTCACCAACTTTATCCCTCTGTAGTTGCCACAACTCTGCGGGCACCAGCACACTTCTTCTCCATTCCTCCAGCATTTGCTCACTCTCTAAGAGTGCTCCCTAAGACTTGTTTATTCTTGTTTTATTATTTATTGTTAATTATTGTCAATGTACATGTATTAGCATTACGAAATATTTATTGTTTTTACATGATTATCTTTAATATACTACAATCCCTTGCTTTAATTCCGCCATTGCTGGTCCCAAGCCCGGATGAGAAAGGAGGAGAGTTAGATGAAGGGCCAGCACCCTATCCCTATAAAAAAAAAAAAAAAAAAGAAGAAGAAGCTACAAAAACACCAAAAAGAAATCCAAATCTAACAACGCTCCTGGGAGAGGATGAACTTCCAGCTGGAGGCCATATGACGCTGAGTGGTGAAAGCCAGAGCCATCTTGAAGCCATTCTCCATCCTCGCAACCAGAAACACCACCACCATCAACACATGGAATGTACGGACCATGTATGAAACAGGGAAAATGACACAGGTGACTGCAGAGATGAGAAACTATGGCCTCACCATCCTTGGGGTATGCGAGTCCCGATAGACAGGCAGCAGCAAGAGGAGACTCGACTCTGGAGAAACCTTGCTACTTTCCGGTCATGAGGGAGAGGATGTACCACACACCCAGGTAGTGGCACTGATGCTCGCCAAAACAGCAAAGAGCCCTCATTGGATGGGAAGCCGCACATCTTAACAGCATCCTTCAGGACCAAAAAGAAACGGCTCAACATGAACATTATTCAGTGCTACACCCTTACCAACGAAGGCGATGATGTAGGTAAGCAGGAATTCTACAACAGACTCGAGACCATCATTGAGACCTGCCCAAACAGAGACCTCAACATCATCATGGGAGACATGAACGCCAAGGTGGGCAGTGACAATCAGGGCTATGCAGAAGTCATGGGTCAACAAGGACTGAGCCAGATCAACAACAATGGGGAGCGGTTTGCAGACTTTTGCACATTAAATAACTTCGACTTTGGCAGATCTCTCTTCCCCCATAAGCACATCCACAGGGCAAGCTGGGTCTCACCGGACCACAACACTGAAAATCAGATTGACCATGTGAGCATTGCCAGAAAGTTTTGCCAGTCGTTACAAGACGTGTGAGTCAACAGGGGCGGCAGACATCGCACCCAGCCACCAACTACTGGTGGCTTGACTCAAGCTCAAGCTGACGAGGAATGGAGTGAGAGAACAGGAATACGCCAGCGCTTCAACATGAGACTCCTAAAGGAGTCAGGGAAGCTGGAGGAATACAGCCTGGCCCTCACAAATAGGTTCTAAGTCCTCCACGAGCTGCTTGAAGAAGAAACCGTAGATGCCTTAGAACCGTAGAACAACCTGCCAAGAGGTACTGGGCTACAAGACTCACAGCCACAAGGAATGGATAACAGCAGACTCTTTGGCAAAGATCTCAGACAGAAAGGAAAAGAAGGCAGCACTTAACACCAGCCGCACAAGAACAGAGAAAGCCAACGCACAGGAGTCCTACACATGTGCCGCTAGAGCTGAAAAAACAGCATAAAAGCAGAGAAGTACAGTGGTACCTCACTTTACGATAGTCCCAGCAAACGAAAAATCCAGGTTACGAGAAACATTTTCCAAAATTTTTTGTCTTTGTATACGAAACAAGTTCTCTTTACGAAATGCGCCATTCAAACTTTCAAACAATGCACATGCTGCTCTCCCATTGAATCTTCAAACATCCCGCCCCACTGGCCTCCCATTGGCTAGGAGGGATGATGTGCCTCCCTCTCATTGGCTATCTCCCATCATCCCGCCCCGCTGGCCTCCCATTGGCTATTATGGAGCTGCATCTCCCATAATGCTTTACGTGTAAAGATAATAATTTTATCTTATACGTGTAAAGATAATATTTTAATATTAATAAAAATAATGTTTCATGCTTTATTTTTTGACTTGGGCTTTTAACCTTCCATAAACATTTGTAAGATTATAAGTCTGCTAAGACATGGTCAACACACGCGCACGCGCGCACGCACACACACACACACACACACACACGCGCATGTGATTTACGAAAAATCCAGGTTAAGAAAAAGGCTCTGGAACAGATTCATTTTGTGAGGTGAAGTACCACTGTATGTGGAGGCACTAGCCGCAGAGTCAGAGGAAGCTGCACGATACGGAAACATGAAGGACCTCTACATCACCAGGAAGCTCAGAGGGAAGTTCCCCATGCCCGAAAGGCCAGTAAAAAGAAAAGACGGGAAAGCCATACCAAGTGACGCAGGATAAAATAACAGATGAAGAGAACACTGAAGGGAAATCAAGGGAAAAGCAAGGTCCTGAAAGTCAACACCACCAGTGCATCCAGCATAATTCTGGGAGACGAGGCATTAAAGGAGGTGGACAGCTTCACCTTGGCAACATTGTCGACTCCAAGAGAGGGACAGACGAAGATGTAAAGGCCAGAATAAAAAAGGTCAGAATAGCCTTTTTACAGCTCAAGAATATCTGGGCTTCAAGAGAACTATCAGCCAACACCAAGATAAGGCTCTTCAACACCAACGTGAAGTCTGTCCTACTATATGGAGCTGAAACATGGAAAACCACCGCCGCTATCACAAAGAAGATTCAGACCTTCATCCGGATAAGACTGCCCTACAGGATCAGCAACAAGGAACTGTGGAACAAGGCAAAAGCCAGTAGAAGTCGAAATCAAAAAACATCATTGGAGGTGGTTAGGCCACACTCTGCGCAAACCAGCCACCAACATAAAGACAAGCCCTGAGGTGGAACCCCCAAGGGAAAAGGAAAAGAGGGAAACTGAGAAACACTAGGCGATGCAACGTGGACGCCAAGAAGATGGGCCATTCACGGGGTCACCTAGAAAGACTGGCCCATGACAGAGACAGATGGAGGGATCTTGTTGGCGGCCGATGTCCCAGTAGGGGTGACAGACTTTATGGATGGATATATGGGGGATCCCTCGCTACTTTGTGCTTCAGTTTGTGTGACTTCAGTGCATTGCGGGTTTTTCAAAAATATTCATCGAAAAATAAAAAAAAATAAGGAAATTAAGGAAAATAGGGGAAAAGTTAAGGAAAATGCCGCAAAAACAATGCCAATTGTGCAAAAAAAAAAAAATAAAAACCAAAACAGGAAAAAAAAAAACAAAACTACTTGCATTTTCATGTGAGGTGCGCATCTGTGTGCGCGCACGTCTGTATGTGTGTATATTTATATTTTATTTACATCTCATGCATTATTTTTCAATGTTTAATTGTTATTATAAGCATTTATAGCGTTGAACATTTATTTATTGATGTTATATACACATATACATGCAAGTATACGTCAGTCAGGGGGGGGTCAATCCTACTTTGCGAAAACAGCGATCGCGGGGGTCTCAGTCCCCATTAACGTGGAAAGTGAGGAATCCCTGTACAGTATTAAATCAAATATATGTGTTTATATCAGGTTATTGAAGTTTGGGAGGGGGTTGGCACGGATTAATTGGTTTTCTATTATTTCCTATGGGAATTTTTTTTTTTTTTATCGAACAAACATTAACTCACGAGCTTGCTCTCAGAACAGATTAATTTTGTAAGTCAAGGTACCACTGTGTATGTACGAATATGTATGTATGTATGTGTTTTATATATATATATATATATATATATATATATATACAGACGCTCCCCGACTTACGTTCATCCGTTTTTTCGATTTTTTTCCGATTTTTTTTCGATTTTTATGTTGAGAGACAGCCAATGAGAGATCAACTCGCGCATCATGTGAAATTTTGATTGGCGCGTTTGAATTTTTAACTTCTTTTCGTAAGAGGGGGTTGTTTTCGTATCGGGGACGAAAACTTAGGAAAATGTTTTTTGTCACCCGAGATATATATGAAAATGAAGTTTCAATAGGAAGTCTTTGTTCTGTTTTGTTTAATTTTACTCATATTTGCTTTACGAAAAAGTATTGAGCACTTTCATACGGAAGGATCGACTCAGAAAGTTTATATATATATATATATATATATATACACACACACACACTAGTCCTTCTCAAAAAATTAGCATATTGTGATAAAGTTCATTATTTTCTGTAATGTACTGATAAAAATTAAACTTTCATATATTTTAGATTCATTGCACACCAACTGAAATATTTCAGGTCTTATATTGTTTTAATACTGATGATTTTGGCATACAGCTCATGAAAACCCAAAAGTCCTATCTCAAAAAATTAGCATATTTCATCCGACCAATAAAAAAATCAAGTGTTTTGAATACAAAAAAGTCAACCTTCAAATAATTATGTTCAGTTATGCACTCAATACTTGGTCAGGAATCCTTTTGCAGAAATGACTGCTTCAATATGGTGTGGTATGGAGGCAATCAGCCTGTGGCACTGCTGAGGTGTTATGGAGGCCCAGGGTTCTTTGATAGCAGCCTTAAGCTCATCCACAGTGTTGGGTCTGGTGTCTCTCAACTTTCTCTTCACAATATCCCACAGATTCTCTATGGGGTTCAGGTCAGGAGAGTTGGCAGGCCAATTGAGCACAGTAATACCATGGCCAGTAAACCATTTACCAGTGGTTTTGGCACTGTGAGCAGGTGCCAGGTCGTGCTGAAAAATGAAAATCATCATCTCCATAAAGCTTTTCAGCAGATGGAAGCATGAAGTGCTCCAAAATCTCCTGATATCTAGCTGCATTGACCCTGCCCTTCATAAAACACAGCGGACCAACACCAGCAGCTGATATGGCACCTCAGACCATCACTGACTGTGGGTACTTGACACTGGACTTCAGGCATTTTCTTCTCCCCAGTCTTCCTCCAGACTCTGGCACCTTGATTTCCGAATGACATGCAAATTGCTTTCATCTGAAAAAAGTACTTCGGACCACTGAGCAACAGTCCAGTGCTACTTCTCTGTAGCCCAGTCCACTGCTTCCACAAGGTCTGGAACCAGCCCTTCTTCACAATCTTCCTCAGGGTCCGGTCACCTCTTCTGGTTGTGCAGCGTTTTCTGCCACACTTTTTCCTTCCCACAGACGTCCCACTGAGGTGCCTTGATACAGCACTCTGGGAACAGCCTATTCGTTCAGAGATTTCTTTCTGTGTCTTACCCTCTTGCTCGAGGGTGTCAATGATGGCCTTCTAGACAGCAGTCAGGTCGGCAGTCTTACCCAGGAGCGGTTTTGAGTAATGAACCAGGCTGGGAGTTTTTAAAAGCCTCAGGAATCTTTTGCAGGTGTTTAGAGTTAATTCGTTCATTCAGATGATTAGGTTAATAGCTTGTTTAGAGTACCTTTTCATGATATGCCAAAATCATCAGTATTAAAGCAATAAAAGACCTGAAGTATTTCAGCTGGTGTGCAATAAATCTAAAATATATGAAAGTTTAATTTTTATCACTATATTACAGAAAATAATGAACTTTATCACAATATGCTAATTTTTTTGAGAAGGACTAGTATATATATATATATATATATATATATATATATATATATATATATATATATATATACACACACACACACACACACATACACATATATACACACACACACACACACGCACACACACACACAAACCGAGGTTACCTAATGTAGGCAAAAACTAAAAATACATGAATGCAGCTAATCGTTGTATTCTACATTAACGTTTTAAAAATAACTAATGTATTGTACATTTAAGAAAACCCAGTGAAAATGTAGTCACCTGCAATGTTCTAAAAGGAAATGTCAGACTATTTTGATCTACATTCAAGAAATTTGAAATTCAAGATAACATATTTGCATGTAACAAGTCACTTGAACTTCAGACAATAATTCAAAAAGTACTAAATGAGGATCTCGTTGTTTATCTCTAAATCAGTCCACCAGCACAGATCAGCATATGGATATAAGAAAGTTAACCGTTATATGGCTTCCTCTTGTGAAGACAATGAGGTAATGCCAAATAGTACCCTCACATCAGTCAAATAAAGGAAGAAACAAAAATAAGGACTGAGCACAAGATCTAAATATAGCAAAGAAAGTTGAGCAAACGAGAGCTTAAAGTAGTGGTTCTCAAATAGTGGGGCATGCCCCCCTGGGGGGGGGGGGGGGTCAGTGCGATGGCGCTTGGCACGTGTGATCCCAGGGAACATGCTTTTTTTTGCCGTATTAGAATAAAGTGTAATTGTACATCCAGTACAGCAGGTGGCAGTGGCTTCCTCATTGTTAAAGTGTGTAAAATAAGAAGTGAAGTTAATAAATCCACCATGGAAATTTTTAACAAGGACAGAAAGAGAGGTGGAGAGAGATGGAGACGGTGAGAGAAACGAAAGTCTCCCGAAAGCGGACTCAAAGAGGTATGATGAAGTGGATATCCTGGCGAGCTGTCCAGGGTGAACTCTGCCCTCGCCCGGAGTCCGCTGGGATGGGTGCCAGCCTCCCCGCGACCCTTAGCATTAAGCAGTTACAGAAAATGAACTAAACTGAACTTTCGACAATTATTTCAAATAATATTTATAAGAGATTTATCACCCTTCATCATGGTGGAGAGGTTTGCACATCCTAATGATTCTAGGAGCTATGTTGTTGGGCGCATTATGCCTCTGGTATGGTCTATAAAGGCAAACATGTCCAAGTTAAAGGTGCAGAAGAAGTGTGGTTCAAAAGACCCCTACGTGAAGAAACATATAAAGGTCACAGTTTCTCTTGCCTGGACGCCGGTCACCGAGTTTCTTCCGTCCAACACCCCGAAGCCAGGCCTGGGGAAGGGCTCAAAGGCAAGCGACTGGTGGTTCTCCCATCCTGAAAAGGAGACATGGGCCACCCTGGACCCACAAGCCGTGGGAAGGGCTATAGAGGTCGGGTACATTATAAGTTCGGTGGCATCCGAAGGATTGGGTTCTGTCAGACCGATCCTTGGCTACAGGCTCATTCTTGGGACATGGAATATCACCCCTCAAGCAGGAAAGGAGCCTGAGCTGGTGCGTGAGGTTGTGACTTCAACACCCATGTGGGCAACGATAGCGTGACCTGGAAAGGTGTGATCGGTAGGTACAGCCTCTTCAGTCTGAACCCAAATGGTATTTCATTATTGGACTTCTATGCTCATCACAGTTTCTCCATCACAAACGCCATGTTCAAACAGAAGTATGTCCATAAGTGCACTTGGCATTAGGACACCATAGGCCACAGTTTAATGATCGACTTTGTAGTCATGCCACCAGACTTGAGGCCACATGCTGTGCTCTAGACACTCGGATGAAGAGAACTGTCAACTGATCACCACTTGGAGGCGGCTCTCCAGATCTGGCAGGCACGAGCGTGTAGTTTGTGTCTCCTGGGAATGTTTAGCGGACTCTCTTGTCAGAGGGGCAACCTCCAGCAGAGCTACAACCATATCCCGAAGGAGGCGGGAGACATGGAATCCGAATTGGCCATGTTTCATGCCTCCACTGCTGAGGCGGCAGCTGTGGCTGGAAGGTGATCAGTGCCTGTCCTGGTGGTAACCCGGTGGTGGACACCTGCGGTGAACGGGGCCGTCCAGCTGAAAGAAATAAGTCTAGGGACTTATTGGCCTGTGGGACTCCCAAGGAAGCAGACAAGTACCGGCAGACCAAACATGCTGCAGCCCAATCTGTTTCTGATGCAAAACTCTTGGGCATATGAGGAGTGGAAGTAGGGAAGTGCTCACCTCAACTGGGGATGTTGTCAGGAGGTGGAAGGAATACTTTGAGGACCTCCTCAATCCCACCAACACGCCCTCCCTGGAGGAGGAAGACCCTGGGGGTTTAGGTGGGGTCCAGCCATCACTTGGGCTGAAGTCGCCATGGTAGTCAAAAAGCTACCCTGATTATCTCAGGGCTCTGGATGCTGTAGGGCTGTCTTGGTAGACACATCTCTGCAACATTTCGTTGTTATCGGGGGCCGAGTTACATCAGAGGCAAACTGAGTGGTAGTCCCCCTTTTAAAAAAGGGGGACTGGGGAGTGTGTTCCAATTATCGTGGAATCACACTCCTCAGCCTATCCGGAAAGTCTATGCAGAGGAGCTGGAGAGGAGGATCCAAAGGATAGTTAAAGCTCGGATTCAGGAGGAACAACGTGGTTTTCATCATAGCTGCAGCACTCTCGACCAACTCTATATGCTGTACAGGAACCTGGAGAGGGCATGGCAGTTTGCCCAATCTGTCCACATGTGTTTTTTAGATTTAAAGAAGGCTTTGAACCTTGTTCCTCGAACTATCTTGTGGGGTGTGCTCTGGGAGTATGGTGTACTGGACCCGTTGCTATGGCCTATTCAGTCTCTGCATCACCGGAGCCAGAGCTTGTTCGGCATTGGTAACAACAGGTCAAATTCATTTCTGGTGAGGATTAGAGTCCGCCAAGGGTGACTTTTGTAACCCATTCTGTTCATAATTTTTATGGACAGAATTACTAGGTGTTAAGGGTTCTGGTTTGGTGGCCAAAGGATCTCGTCTCTGCTTTTTTGGATGACATTGTCCTTTTGACTTCATTAATCCAGGACTTCCAGCTCTCATTGAAGCGATTCACAGCCGAGTGCAAAGCGGCCGGGATAAGAATCAGCACCTCCATGTCCAAGGTCATGGTTCTCAGCCAGAAAAATTGTGAAATGCACTCTCTCGGTCTGGAATGCGGTCCTGCAAAAACTGGAGAAGTTTAAGCATCTCAGTTCATGAGTGAAGGAGGGATAGAGTGGGAGATCGACAAGCAGATCACTGCAGCCTCTGCTGTAAAGTGGAGCTTGTACCAGTCCGTCATGGTGAAGAGGGAGTTGAGTTGCAAGGCAAAGCTCTCAATTTACTAGTCGATCTATGTTTCAATCCTCACCTGTGGTCGCATGCTTTGGGTAGTGATTGAAAGAACAAGCAATGAAATGAGCTTCCTTCACCGGGTGGCAGGGCTCTCCCTTAGAGCTGGAGTGAGAAGCTGAGCCATCCTGGAAAGGTTCGGAGTAGAGCCGCTGCTCTTGTGCGTTGAGAGGAGCCAGTTGAGGTGGTGCCAGCATTTGGTTAGAATGCCTCCTGAATACCTCCCTGGTGTGGTGTTTCGGGAATATCAAACCAGGAAGAGACCCTGCAGTGGACCCAGAACATGCTGGAGGAATTGTGTCTCTTGGCTGGTCTGGGAACATCTCGGTGTCCTCCCAGAAAAGCTGGAAGAAGTGGCTGGGGAGAGGGACATCTGTTCCTCATTGCTTAGGCTGCTGCCCTCACGATCCGACCCCAGATTAAGCGTAGGAAGATGAGAGATTCATATTAGAATATTGAACAATAAGAAAAGGCATGTCCTGTAGAAAAGAAAAGACTTTGCAGCATTTTATATGTCAAAATCAACTACATACGATGCAGTTCTGACCCTTAATGCTGATTAAAACATTTCATTGTACAAGACCATGAATCTTTCTCGCCAAATAAGAACTGACAACTCACGGACTTGAAATTTGCGCTTTGTATTTAAAACCTGGTGGCATGGTGGCATAGTGGTTAGCACATCCGCCTCACAGCAAGAAGGCCTGGGTTCGATTCCCGGCCGGGGTGTTTCTGTGTGGAGTTTGCATGTTCTCCTCGTGCTTGTGTGGGTTTCCTCCGGGTGCTAAAGTTTCCTCCCACAATCCAAAGACATGCACAGTAGGTTAATTAGTCGTTCTAAATTGCCCATAGGTTCTCATCGTGCAGAAGGCAATGGCAAACCACTGCACTAATCCTGCCAAGAAAACCTCCATGAAGATAACCAGGGCATTATCCTTCATGGCGGGTCGCCAATGGTCGTCCTATGACTCAGGCATTAGATAGATAGATAGATTTCAAACATGTGACATCATTTTCAGAAAGCGGATTACATGACAGTTATGCAGCAGTAAGAGAGTCAAACATGGTGATGCGCAAAATATGAGTATTCAAAACGGAATCTGAAAAGAGCACAACTAGACGTGAACATGACAAGGAATAACAGAAAAAGAGGATTTATATGCCACTGGCAGACCCAAACAATTCCAAGGTTTGTGTACATGCAGAAGTGCTTTTTTGTGATGTATTCTATTAGTCATGTAAGGGAGTCTCAGCATTAACCCATCCAAAGTGAACGCTGCTGAACTGTTTGGGTATTTTTATGAATTAAAGTCAGTGGTGCATTTGGAAACTCATCCTGCAAGTTCTCAAACTTTTGTATTGGTGTAAAATATAGAAATATAATTACAGTTCACTTTCAGCAAAATAACACTTAGTTGTGTTAAATAGTGATGTTTTTCAAAAACAGTGGGGCTGACGATGCACAGGTATAATTTGCATAGGATTAATCTTTAATCAACATTCTGTCTGTCATTTTGAGAAAAACTACCCACAAGTTCCTCAAGAAACTCTCAGTTTCTGTGAGTCATAAATATAGTGTGTAACGTTCTGGAAATCCGAATATCATTGCTAAATTAAATTCACTTCAAAACTGAAAATCTATGGGGGAGAAACAAAAAATATCTGCAAGCTACGATTTACACAACAGAATCACAAGCTAATTAACACGAATGAAAAAGCTGTAACTTGAATGTAGTGACAGATTAATAGTTTTCTGAGTTAAATGAATATAAAGCTGTGTATGACCTAGTTTTTAATCATGGGTTTCCCAACTTCTAAAATTCTTCTAATTTTATGATGGTCTCTATACAGTCTCGTACAAATACAGTTTGTGTCTTTGTACAGTTGAAGCACTTACGTAATTTGAAGTGGGACCAGTCCTGCTTGCTGCCCCTACTGCCCCTGAAATTCCGACCTTCCCCAAAACAGTCGTGCCCTTGTCCCCAGGTGCTCCAGGCTTTTCTCCAGTTACTACGCGTGAGTCAATTTTTTCTGGTAGAGCCAGATCTCCAATACCCAGAGCCTCGTCCTTGTACTTGCGCACATACTGCTGCATTTGTTTGACCTCAGTGGGCGAGAGCTCATGGCAGCGTGCAGGGTCCTGGTCATGCTCTGGCAGCTGCTTGGCCATCTGCATCTTGCGATACTCTGCTCCTTGAGTGCCTGCTATGGGCCGTTGCTCTGGTGGCAGCAGCTCCATGTAACGTAAAGCCTGTAGCAGGAATAAAATCATCAAGGCAGAAAAATGCTTTTCTGTGATTAAGAACTTTTTCATGCAAATAAGAAAGGATAACTGCATCGTTTTATGCTACTATATAAAATTTTTTTTTGATGATAGATTGCTGAATGGCAACCCAAAAGCCTTTGTTTTCTCTCTTGCTCTTATATGTATGTGTATATATATATATATATATATATATATATATAACACACACACACACACACAGTGGTACCTCACCTTACGAAAGACCCAACAAACGAAAAATCCAGGTTACGAAACGCATTTACCTAAAATTTCCGTCTCTGGATACGAAACAAAAATGTGGCATCTCAAAAAATCAAACAATGCGCGAGTTGCTCTCCCATTGGCTATCTCCCGGCATCCCGCCCCACTGGCCTCCCATTGGTTTGGAGGGAGCTGCATCTCCATAATATTCATGACGCAGCTCCCTCCCATTGGCTATTATGGAGCTGCATCACCGTAATACCCATGATGCTTTTCGTGTGCCTTCAACCCATTGTTCATCACGGAGTTCTAACACGCGTAAAGGATAGAGTTACTGTTGTTTCATAACTTTTTCGAGTGTGCTCATTGCAACTTTATTTTTTGGCTCGGGCTTTTAACCTTGCACAAACATTTGTAAGATTATAACTCTGCTAAGACATGATGCACACACGCATGCACACACGCATGTACACACACATGTACACACGCATGTACACACGCATTCACACGCACGCATGCACACGCACACACATGCACACACACACATGCACACACACACACACACACACACACACACACATGCACACACACACCCGCACACACACACATGCACACACACACACACACACACATGCGCACACACATGCGCGCACACACACACACACACACACACACACACACACACACACACACATGCGCACACACACACACATGCGCACACACACACACACATGCGCACACACACACGCTCGTGTGATTCCCGGTGAAAGTGATTCCCGGTGCGAGTGAAAAGAAGAAGTGGGCCGTGGCATGCGGTCGAGTGATATCGCAAAGGAATTTGGCCAAACCCGTCTATCATCGGTACGATATTGAAGCAGAAGGAGGTCTTAAAAGGTATGCATTTATAATTTTTAAAGGGTTTAGGGGATAGTATTGGGGGCCTTGGAACGAATCAGGCCTTTTACGTGTAAAATGCAGCTCAACTTGTGAAAGAAATCAGGTTACGAAACCACTTCTGGAACGGATTAATTTCATAAGGTGAACTACCACAATATGTTCGTAAGTTGGGGAGCGTCTGTATATACACACATAAACCAGACTCCAAAAAAGTTGGCACACTATACAAATTGTGAATAAAAACTGAATGCAATGTGGAAGTGCCAAATTTCAGTATTTTATTCCAGATAGAACATAGATGACAGAAAAAAAGTTTAAACTGTGAAAATGTATCATTTTAAGAGAAAAATATGTTGATTTTAAATTTCATGGTGTCAACAAATCTCAAAAAAGTTCGGACAAGGGCATTTTCACCATTGTGAGGCATCCCCTGTTCTTCTTACAACAGTCTGTAAATGTCTGGGGACTGAGGAGACAAGTTTCTCAAGTTTAGAAATAGGAACGCTGTCCCATTCTTGTCGAATACAGGCCTCTAACTGTTCAACTGCTTCGGGCCTTCTTTGTTGTACCTTCCTCTTTATGATGCGCCAAATGTTCTCGACAGGTGAAAGAGCTGGACTGCAGGCTGTTCAATACCCAGATCCTTTTCCTACACAGCCATAATGTTGTAATTAATGCTGCATGTGGTCTGGCATCATCATGTTGAAAAATGCAAGGTCTTCTCTGAAAGAGATGACTGGAAGGGAGCATATGTTGTTCTAGAACCTGAATATACCTTTCTGCATTGACGGTGCCTTTCCAGATGTGCAAGCTGCCCATGCCACACGCACTCATGCAACCCCATACCATCACAGATGCAGGCTTCTGAATTGAGCACTGATAACAACTTGGGTTGTCTTTGTCCTCTTTAGTCTGGATGACATGGCATCCCAGTTTAACAAAGAACTTTGAATCGTGATTCGTCTGACCACGGAACAGTTTTCCACTTTCTCAGACTCCATGTTAAAGGACCGTGGCTCAGAGAAAAACGCCTGCGCGTCTGTATCCTGTTTAGAAATTGCTTTTTCTTTGTACTGTAGAGTTTCAGCTGGCAATGGCAGATGGCACAGTTGACTGTGTTCATCGACAATGGTTTCTGGAAGTAATGCTGAGCCCATTCTGCGATATCCCTTACAGTAGCATTCCTGTTTGTGGTGCAGTGCCATTTTTTATGGGTCCGAAGATCACGGGAATCTAGTATGATTTTTCCGCCTTGACCCTTACGCACAGAGATTGTTCCAGATTCTCTGAATCTTTGGATGATGTCATGTACTGGAGATGATGATAACTTCAAACTCTATGCAATTTCTCGCTGGGAAACACATTTCTGACATTGCTCTACTATCTTTCTGTGCAACATTGGGGAAAATGGTGATCCTCTAGCCATCTTCGCTTCTGAGAAGCCCTTTTTATACTCAGGCATGTTGCCCATGGACCTCATTGGTCTTCCAGCTGTTCGTTATAAGTGCAATGGACTTTTCTAGTCACACTTTTTCTTTCATTGTTACCAGTCCGAACTTTGAGATTTGTTGACACCATGAAATTTAAAATGAGCATATATTTTTCTTAAAATTATAGATTTCTCGGTTTAAACTTTTGACCTGTCATCTATCATTTTGGAATCCGGTTTGTGTGCGTGTGTGCATACTGTATATATACACAGGGTATTCATTATGTTTTAGAGTCTGTCTTCCTTTCGGCTTTTTCCCTTTTTTACTTGGGAGTCGCCACAGCGAATCATCTGATTCGCATGTTTGATTTGGCAGAGGTTTTTACGTCGGATGCCCTTCCTGTCACAACCCTTTTAGCAAGGGACAGAAACACGCTGACGACTTTGCAGCCTACTCTTTACGAAAGTCAGCAATGGTTCTTTTACATGCCTCTCACCATAGACAGTGAGAGACATGGCCCGCCTTTGATGTTTTAGAGTAGAAGGAGGATATTGATAAGTAGGGGGTGTAAATTGTTTGAGGCAAGCAATGGGATGGGGGTGTCCCCTACCGCAGGGGGGTCCGGGCCACCCCCAGAAAAAATTTTAAAATTCATGTGCTCTGTGGTGCAATCTGGGCCCATATTTATGAGAAAATCAGACAAGCTAGAAGCAAATAAAACTAAAAATTATAAAAAATAGTATTTGTTACAAGAATAGTCGACTCACTTCTTAAAGGAAAATACATAAAACTTCTTATTTGAAAACTCTAACAGTTACCTTACTAATATAGAACATTTGTGAATCAAACTGCTACCCTAATCTGTCAAAACTGTTTATGTAATACCATTTTAGGATTAATAAGATTAGGCTATTAGAATAAAATAGGCTAGTTTATTTGGGGGTTAGTTTTCACCATTATCGCTCAGTGCAATCAAGAAATAATTTGTGTTCGGACATGACATAAAACTTTCCACTATTTCGGAAATATCCGTATCTCATGAAATAGCTAATCATCGGTCTTGAGTCGCTTTCACAACGTATTTAATGTTGATTGTTTAGATGTACAGACGCTCCCCAACTTAAGTTCATCCGTTTAATGTTTTTTCAATTTTACGGGCTTTGAAAAATATCAGTTATATAGTGTTACCCTTGTGTTAAGACATCATCTCTGCGTTTACACTGTTTTGCGGACTTTTGCAACCCTAAGCAAATATGGTTGGTCAGAAGTGTAAACCTACTAGCATGGGTGCAAGTCTCATACACAGAGATGAATTAACTATCTGCTCAGATTGGCACAATCTTTATATGTATTATCTTTTAGCAGAATCCTAAGAGTGTATACTTATTTTTATATTAATATTCATTAGGATTTGTACTTGTTCTTTGTATGCATCTTTTGAATAAAGTTTACTTACTTACACAAAAGAAAGAGCTCTCCGCTTTGCTGGGATTCACATCAGTGCAGGCTGTGTTCTAAATGAGTTCAGCAGCACCATTGTGCACTTGAAAGACCGGAAGTCCGTATAACCCACAGCAAGTACACTACTTTCGCAAGTACACTACTTTTGGTATTGAGCGCTTCACATATTGTAAGCGTTGATTGACTGTTTTAAGCTTCATGTAAAGTGACTCGGTATAAATTTGAAATTAATGTTATTTGAAATTAATGTTGATATTGTTTAATATATTTGATATTATTTTACAATGTTATGTTTATAATAATTGATTTAGGGGTGTTTTATGAGATACTGTAGTGGTATTTATGGATGTATAGTACAGTATGAGCATCATACGTCACACATCATACGTCATATGTCACTGTAACAACTTACGTTCGGCCGTCCGGAACCAATTAAAAACGTAAGTTGGGGAGCGTCTGTACTTCGCTTCGGAGCCATGATTGTCGGTACGACTCACATCAGTTTGGACTATATTTTACCATGGTTTGTACGATCTGTCACGATCTAATTCTAAACGGGAGCACAGGCAAATGGCGGCACATATATAAAAAGCGCCGCGCTTTTGAATGAGGTAGCATAGTGCATCATGGGATAAATATAAAATAAATATAAAATCTCTCTTTACATTTACACATTCCTTAGGAAATTGGGATGAGCCCTTATACAACATCACTAGAGGAGAAAAAGTAAAATATCTTGCTCACAGCCCCAATAAAGGCAGCTTGACAGCGTTGAACCTATGAACTTTTGATTCACTAAAATAGTTCCAAAACAAGCTATGGGGTTAGCTGCTTGTCCAGGGTACCAGCTTGCTGCCAACCAAAAGGTCTTCCATTTCAAAATGACATAAATCCAAAATATTGAAAGCATGGAATAAAACCAAAGTTATGCTGGAATCCTTACCAATTTCTGGTCAACCCCTGGAGGAGCCCACTCATAGGTGATAGCTTTGACCACATCTGTTTTGGCTGTGACAGCACCAGGACTGATGGCAATGGCAGCAGCAATGGGGGTACCAAAAGGGAGACCACGGCCTGCAGTAGAGGAGTAACCTGGAACAGATGGGATACCTTGTCCTGCAGAAGACAGAGTGCCCTTGACAGGGACAGAGGCCGCGCCGTGGCCCGGGACAGTGGCCGCGCCGTGGCCCGGGACAGAGGCCGCGCCGTGGCCCGGGACAGTGGCCGCGCCGTGGCCCGGGACAGTGGCCGCGCCGTGGCCCGGGACAGTGGCCGCGCCGTGGCCCGGCACAGAGGCCGCGCCGTGGCCCGGCACAGAGGCCGCGCCGTGGCCCGGCACAGAGGCCGCGCCGTGGCCCGGCACAGAGGCCGCGCCGTGGCCCGGGACAGTGGCCGCGCCGTGGCCCGGCACAGAGACCGCGCCGTGGCCCGGGACATTGGCCGCGCCGTGGCCCGGGACAGAAGACACTGCACCCACAGCACCAATCACTGGAACAGATACCGCACTTCCAATAGCAGGTGTGCTGATAGTTATGGTGAGTTGGTTCCCTTGGTAGGAAGGCACTCCATCTCTCTTCAGCTTGGCTATGAGGCCCGTGTACTTCGTGTCTTCGAAAAGCTTCCCCACCTTCAAGTTCTCTTCTGTCTGCAATTGCACGTCATGATTTTCTATCCCACACTTGCAGTTACGACAGATCTTTCTGTTAAAATGATGAATTGGGATGATTAATTTTTACATTAGAAACCAAATTGTAAACAACATTTGACCAGTTACACTGACTACACTGTCAATCTGAATACACTCCACTACTAAAAAAATACAAGCAGCAAAACCTGAGCCACAAGTTTTGGAATAACATTACAGCATTGTTATGGTTGTGCGTCCCGGGCATGTAATAACACAAACACAACTTAGACATCAAGCACATCTCAGTGTGTCTCATTACATTTATAATAGCTGGGTTTACAGAGATCGACACATAGAAGTGCTTTGTTTTCAAAAACAAATCCATGTACAAGTTTGGAGCCAGATACAAACCTCCAGAAGTGAAGTTCAAAGCCCTCACATTTGTCCTTGCATTTCAGACACGCTGCTCCGGCTCCAAGCTCATGGCCCAGGGTCATCTGCCAACACAGTCACTTTTTGTGAGACATCAATTGGTTTTTCCAACACTTTCAATCCTTGAAAAACAGTTTTTGTTTGTGTTTGGGACAAATCTAGTAAAATTTAGGACAGTAAGCCAATGAAAACCACGAAGGCTCTCTAAAAAAGCCATTGGAGCTACATTGTAGCACTTTGGAATACAGTGAGTTGTTGACTTACGACCTATGCGAGTTACATCTGATCGACTTTACGACCGCAAAAGTGGTGAAGCATGATTCATGGCAGTGCAGTGCGAGTGTTGCGTATGACAGTTGTTTGCGCTGCCGGCAGCGCCAGCATCTTATAAGGCCAAGCAGGAGATGATGCAGCTTCACTTTCTAACTGCTCAGAGCAAATCTATTCATCTACTTTCAATGCCACGTCACTGTGGCGAGAGCGGAGAGCCAATCCTTTCTGTGTGGGCAGGTCCGATACCTTGAAATTCTAATTTTATTGGACTCACACGCTGCAGTGTTTATGTGACAGGAAGCACGTCCCAAGTTTTGCCAATCAGCTCGTCTGTGGGTTGAAGTTTTTCCATGTCTGTCCATTTGTGTTTGCTTGCCAGCTGTGCATGACTTCGTGGAAATGAGCCGATCAAAACGAGGGAAATTTCTCTCTTTACTCAAACAACATGCACAGTCTGTGGCTGTTGTTATAATCCAATAAAATTGGGAGTTTGAAGCTGTCGGACCCGCCCACACAGTGGCGTACAGAAAGGATTGCCTCTCCACTGCGTGTTACAGTAATGTGTAATTGAAAATAGATGTATAGATTTAAATGCGTGAGATTTATTCATCCGTTTTTGTTTGGCGTGAGTGTATTTGGATGGAAAGTTGACATACGACCAGATCGATTTACGACCGGTCTGTCGGAACCAAAAGCAGTCGGAAGTCGACGACTCACTGTATTTAAACCTGATTGGTCAAGAGGTTCTGGTTACAAAGATTTATTCTAAAATGTGTACAATTGTTGATATAGTTATGGTGGGAGTTTTGTTGTTGTCGTTTTGAAGGAAGGAGTCTCCAGGGTCGGGGAAAACCTGAAAAACTTTTTTTCAAGATCTCCAAGACAAAGGAATTTAGCATCTGCTGGTTTCTCAGAAAAATTACAGACTCACAGAGCAAAGGATCTACCCAGACTTCCATGAGTCCATGTGCAATGCAATGCAATGTACTTACCTGAGTGATGATATTCTGTAGCTGACTATTAAAGTGTACTATGATGTGGTCAGTGCTAATGAAAAGATTAAGAGGCTGGTGAGGAAAAGACTGTTCGCAGCTGCTAATAAGCAGGATGGACAGTCAATGAAAGTAAAATTAATTATAAATGGACAGAAATCGAGATCACAGCCTCAAGAAGGCCTTTTATTCAGGTCTGTGCCCAAGGATGGACTACAGAAAACTCATTCATTAATAAAACATAAATGTTTGATTTCCTATATATTAACTACAGATCAGTTATTTTGATGAATAAGCATCCATACCTCTTGTCACAACTTGAACTATTTCTAGTCGTGCCCATCCCTGTACTCAGGCACTTCATCTACATACTTATGTCATGATCTCATGTTCTGCTCTCATGCTGTTTGATATTTCAGTCATTTTCACATTTCTGCTGTCAAACCGCCATTTTTTTAAATTACTCCCACTGAAGGCAGATCACTGACCACTAGCATACCAAGCCATCCAACACAATCATGCCTATATAAGTACAAGGATTTGAAGATGTGCCTGGAAAGCCTGGAGGGCTCAAACTACCTCTCACTGCTTTCTGAAAAACGTGTTTCATTTACTTAAAAAACATCAAGGAACCCAAAATCTGAAATGAATTAAGCAAACACCTTTATGAAGACCAGACTAATAATTGAAAGTTATACACCGAACCCTGGAAGCCTCATTTATCACATATGAAATGAACAGTAGTCTAGAAAAATATTTATTTTCTTAATAAAATTACATTTGTGCAACTGTATAATTTCATAACAAACATACAAACATACAAAGTTTACCTAATTTGCATAAATCTTGCATGAACTTTATGGACTAAAAAACCTTTACACACAAAAGTTCATACACATTTACAAATCAATCTAAAAAAATACACTTTACCCTAACCTTCAGTGCTCATGCATACTCACACCAAGGAACAAATGTGTTAACCATTGCACATTACAGTAGCACCCCTCTCTGCTCCTTTTGCTGACTAAATAGAATCTTTGTAAGCTTTCAGAAATATGATATGACTACACTACTGTCTGCAAATTGACACATGCTCACCTGTGCTGTCCACAAATGCACTGGCCTGTGGAATTACACGTCAGCCGATTTTTCTAAATTAATTCTTACTGTATTTCCTGGACTATACGTCGCATTTGCTAAAAATGCATAGTAAAGAAGAAAAATACACATATAAGTCGCACTGGACTATAAGTCGCAAACTCATGGAAACTGTCTACCTTGGCCTGGAAATCTGCTGGCAGTTTTTGTGACGTTGTGGTCCTCGATCTGATATAGAGATAGGGTTGCGTTACATGAAGCGGTAACATGAAGAACGTCCTCATGCAGTCATTTATATTCATCTCCTTGACAACTACCTGGATGTGGAGACGCAACCGCACTGTTGACACGCCTCTCCTTGAGGCACATTACTCAAACCACCATGTGCAAGCTCGTTCTTCTTGCTGTGGCCACCTAGCATTTAGTCTGCGATTAGCTCTTTTTTTGTTTTCTTCATTGCAGTAATAATAATCTCTACTTTTATGCCCTTTTGTTGCCTTCTTGTGGTTGTGAGTGCAAAAATTTCTTTCTCCCTTTCGGCTTTTTCCCCTTTCTCGGGAGTTGCCACAGTGAATCATCCGATTTGCACATTTTGATTTGGCACAGGTTTTACGTCAGATTGGCTCTCCGTGGCACACCACAGTGACAAGTGGCGTTGAAAATAGATGTATAGATTAAAATGGGTGAGATTTATTTATCGGTTTTCGTTTTATTTGATGACTTTTTTCTGTATTTTTATTTAAAGGACAGCGAAATTATGTTTTAGTTATTCTGTTAATAAAGGCCACCTGATTTACCCGAGAGCCAGATGCAGTTATCAAAAGAGTCACATCTGGCTCGCGAGCCAGATGCAGTTATCAAAAGAGTCACATCTGGCTCGCGAACCAGATGCAGTTATCAAAAGAGTCACATCTAGCTCGCGAGCCATAGGTTCCTGACCCCTGCCATAGACTTTACACAGAAAAATTCCTTCTTCTTTTTCTTTCGGCTTTTTCCCGTTCTTGGGAGTCGCCACAGCGAATCAACTGATTCGCACATTTTGATTTGGCATAGGTTTTACGTCGGATGCCCTTCCTGTCACAACCCTTTAGCAAGGGACAGAAACATGCTGACGGCTTTTCAGCCTACCGTTTACGAAAGTCAGCAATGGTTCTTTTACATGCCTCTCACCATAGACAGTGAGAGTCATGGCCCACCTTTGATAACCCAGTTAGCTGCACTGGGGGGGGCAGTGACAACCCTGTGGGGATTCAAACCCCCAACCTTAGGATCAGCGATCCTGCACCCTAGCCACGAAACCACCACTGCCCCAGTGTAAAAGTAAACATGTGAAATTATGTTTGTTATTATTGTGATGAACAGAATTATATAATAATAATTTCACTACCTGGATGTGGAGATGCAACTGCACTGTTGACAAGACTCTCCCTGCAGCACGTTGCTCAAGCACCCATGTGTGAGCTCGTTCCTCTAGCTGTGGCCATCTAGCTTTTAGCCCGCAATTAGGCTTTTTTGTTTTTTTTGTTTTCTTCATTGCAGTAATAGTAATCTCTGCTTTTCTCCAGTCCCTCACAAGTTTCTTGTTCACTTCAAACTTTCTTTCTGTTGCTCAATTAACATTTTCTGCTGCATATTTCACTACTTGCAGCTTGTAATCTGCAGAATAGGATTTTCTTTTTGGGGCCATTTCTTCAGTGGTGGATGAGCAGGTACTGATACCCAAGCTTAGAGTGCCCTCTTGTGGTTGTGAGTGTAAAAACAACAAACATGTGAAATTATGTCTTATCATTATGACGAATAGAATTATATGTAATAATTTCACATATAAGTCACTCTGGAGTATAAGGTAGACAGCTTCTATGAGTTTGTGACTTATAGTCCAGTACCAGATATATATGTATTTTCTTCTTTATTATGCATTTTTTGGCCAGTGCAACTTGTACTCCGGAGCGATGTATAGTCTGGAAAATATGGTAATACTACTGATGTTATACAGTGGTACCTCAGCTTACGAAAGTCTCACCAAATGAAAAATTCAGGTTACGAAAAGCATTTTCCTAAAATTTTTGTCTCAGGATACAAAACAAGTTCATGTTACGAAAGTGCCATCTTAAAAATTCAAACGCGCCATTCAAACATTCAAACAATGCACGAGCTGCTCTCCCATCAATGACGTTCAAACATCCTGCCTCGCTGGCCTTCCATTGGCTAACAACTTAGCTGTCGTTCATGTCGCCTTCACTCAAGCGCTATCTTGGACAGGTCCACCTGATGCCATCTTGGACAGGGATCCCATTGCCTAGGAGGAATGACGCATCTACCTTCCATCGCCTATTATAGAACTGAATCCACCATGATGCTTTTCTTGTAAAGGACAGAGTTACTGCTGTTTTATACTTTATTTCTTGACTCAGGCTTTTTACCTTCCATAAACATTTGTAAAATTATAACTCGGCTAAGAAGACATGGTCAACATGCACACTCACACACGTGTGATTTCCGGTGAGGAGAAGAAACGGGCTATCACAAAGTGATATCACAAAGGAATATGGCCAAACTTGTCTACCATCAGTATGATATTGAAGCAGAAGGAGGTCTTAAAAGGTATGCTTTTATAATTTTTAAAGGCTTTATGGGGTAGTATTGGAAGCCGTGGAACGAACCACGCATTTTACATGTAAAATGCGGTTCAACTTACGAAAAATGCAGGTTACGAAAAAAGCTCTGGAATGGATTGATTTCGTAAGGTGAGGTACCACTGTAAAATAGAATATAATATGTCAATTATTATTATATATTGCATATTTATTATTATATTATGCATGACCCTGAACGATATTTGATATCAATATAAAATAACAAGTAAAATATAAATAAAAAACAATATAAAATAACAAGTAAGAGAGTTCAGGACAAGAAAAAAGTTATAAAGTAAGCAAACCGATCAATAGCTGCTACGTCTGCCTACCTTTATATGCGTTTTAATATCAAAAACGCCCGAATGTGCAGTGCTAAATTTCACATTGCACATTGTGCCAAAGGTCATGTATCTGTCATGCTTCTTAATAAATGGACAAGTTGTTGAATATTCCGATAAAAATTCTTGCTTTCTTTTTGTCGCCATTTTGGGTTTCTCGCAACCGTTAAATGATTGGCTCTGGTTACCAAGGAGTGTATGTAAGACAGCTGCTGATTTGTGGAAATCAACCTACCTCGCTGCCGATTAACAAATCATGTGGTAAAATACAAAAGTAACATCTCGTGAGATTATCGTGAGACTTGGCTTTGCCAGGAAGGTAAACATGTAAACACGGATCGAATTAGATGCAATTAATCAGAATTGTTGATAAAATATTGTCAAATAAAATTGAAAGGAGCATACTTTCAGGAAAATATTGCAGTATTTTATGTTATTTTTACTATGAATATGGATAAATTCGTACAAGTTGGCAGCCCTGTTAGTATTACATGAAAGGTCATGTAAAAGTAGGTTGCATAGCCATTAGCGTGTTTGTTCCCTGCAATGGGCTGGTGAGCTGTCCAGGGTGTACTCTGCGCTCACCCAGAGTTGGCTGAGATAAGCCTCCCCGTGACCCTAATTAGGATTTAAGCGGCAACTTTTGAGATTCCGTTTGAATAATGTGTAGTATACATTGTATTTGGGGGGGGGGGGTTATTTTGTTGAATTCCTAGGAGTAGAGAATTAGTGAATCCAGCAGTGTAAAAGTCCACCATTTCAATTCAAGCATAAGCATAGGATAATGTCTATTAACCCTGACAGTGAGCCAATCAGATCACACCATTTCCATGAGCGTGTGAAATTTACAATAACGGCTTTAGTATGTAGGCACTAAATAAAAACATAAAAATTAACTAAATTAAGATATTTACAATCCATTCACTTTTTATTGCCTAATATTTAAAAATAAGATGCATTTTAACGAGACAAAGCAACAATCTAAAGAATGGGTAGGTTTGTATATTATTCTCACTATGTTTTAGTTCGAAACTAAATTGATTTTTATTTACTTATAATTAATTTATTTATTCCTTTTTTTGGGGGGGGGGTGAACATTAGTGTCTTAAGTTCTGTTTCTGGTTTATGATTCTCAGATCATGCCTCCTACCTTCAGGGCGTTACCACATTTACTCGGGTCGCTTCCCAAATCACCGAAAACTACATTAAACCCTTCATTTTTAAACTTCGAATGCACTCTTTAAAGCTAGAATCGTGTTTTATCACATTATATCTTATACAGAAGTGATATAAATAAAAAAAAACCTCTTCTGACCACAAAAAAAACTCACCTTTTTAACTTCCTTCTCGATTTCCATGCTCAAATAAAGCCACCTGGAGCTGACAATAAAGTGTTTCTCCCTTAAAATAACAATAATACGAATCAAAGACCTCCGTTTGGTGGAATGTCCCTAGACTGAGACAGATCTTTCACTTTTCACCCCTCTCTCCTTCCTGCACCTCTCCTCTGCCCTATCTCATTGTGAAGCAAAGACACTTCCGCTATTTCTCAACGAGAACTCTCAGCCAATAGGAACTTACCTTCTGATTCAAATCACCAATCACAGTCGAGAATGAGCCTGTAGGCGGGTTCACCACGGTCTACCTTTTGTTCGTGGTTAGCAACGATTTACAGCCTCAGAATTTAATTTATGACATAGTTTCATTCATTCATTCAACTCGCCAGGCATCCTGATGTTCACACCTGGGGTGATTTCGCACATGAAACTGTTGTACCAAAGGAGCCCAAGGAAGCACAGGGAGACCATGCAAACTCCACACAGAAACGCACGAACTGGGAATCGAACCCAAGACCTCCTTGCTGTGAGGTGAACATGCTAACCAATACCCCACCATGCCACCTTATATAATAGCCTGTAATAGATCAAACATTATCTATCTATCTATCTATCTATCTATGTCTATTTAATATAGGAGTAATGATTGTTTTTTTATTGATTTTATTTATATTATTTTATTTTGTTAAAATCCACTAATTTGACTGTGTTCAAGTTTTTAAACGAAGGGGCTTAATGTAGTTTTGGGGGTTTTAGGAAGCAACCTGAGTAAATGTGGCAACACTCTGCAGGTAGGAGACATGATCTGAGAATCACAGCCCATAAACACACCTGAACTTAAAGCACTGAACCTCACCAGAAAATAAATAAATCAAAAGCCATTTACTGTAATTCAATACAGACTGAGCACATTTCATGTATAAATAATTCAATAAATTAAAGTAAAACAATCCTTCTTTGATTCGTTATTTACTTTCCTGGTTATTTTCAATTCTGACATCATAAAATAACATTTACATTAAACATACAATAGCTTTTATTTGTGTATTTCTTTATGAATTTATTTATTATCACAAACATGCTCTAATTTATGCACAGAGCACTTTTTTCCTTCCTTCCTTCTTTTCTTTCTTTTGTTCTTTCAATGAAATCAATGTGTATTCATTCAATTCAAGAAATAATGTGTAAATAAAAATGACTGACCTTTACAGCTTGTCAGGGTGGCATCATCATCAGTACACTTTAAACTAGAAAAATAAACCATAAAAATATTGTTGGATGGTTATTATTGTGTCTCCTATACAGTCGGCCCTGTACTTACGAAAACCTCTGAATACGGAAAATTCAGGTTACGAAAAACATTTTCCTAAATTTTCACACTCTGTATACGAAACAACCTCTTCTTACAAAAAGTGCCAAAACACGCCATTGAAAAATTCAAACAATGTGTGAGTTGCTCTCTCATTGGCTGTCTCCCAACATCCTGCCCCACTGGCCTCCCATTGGCCTCCCATTGGCCAGAAAGGAGCTGAATCTCTACAGTACTGTATACATAAGCTTGTTTGTCACACACGTAAAGGAGAGATGTACTGTTGGTTTGTGAGTTTCGTGAGTTTTGAGAGTACAGTACACATTGCAGCTTATTTGAGAAGGTCCGGATGAGCCGCGCCCCGTCTCAAAAGCTCCGCTTTCGGCCACGAAGCATTTTTGTGCACGGAAGTGGGCAGTGCCACAAGACCTCCAATCTCGTAAAGAAGCAAGTTAATATTGAATCCGGACCTCTGATCTCTCGAGGAAGCAAGTTAATATTGAATCCGGACCTCAGATCTTTCAAACAGGTAATTCCGCTTTAAATACAACACCCCGTCTCAAAAGCTCCGTCAGCTACGCACTGCATGTGGGTGGAGCCCACATTCTGCAGAGCGCACTCTCAGAGAGAGAGAGAGAGAGAGAGAGAGAGAGAGAGAGAGAGAGAGATTTGTATGCGTGTGTGTGTGTGTGTGTGAGAGAGAGAGAGAGAGAGAGAGAGAGAGAGAGAGACAGACAGAGAGAGCAAGAGCGATAGAGAGAGACAGTGTTGTGTGTGTGTATGTGTGCGTTAATAAAAATGTTTAATAATGGTATAATTAATAAATATGTTAATAAAATGGTTTAATATGTTAATAAAATGTTTAAATGGTTTAATAAATAATTTTCTTTTACTTTTAATACATATTTCATACAAAATTGGTGCACTTTTATCATTTTTAAAGGGTTTATGGGGTAGTCTTGGGAGCCTTGGAACAAATCACGTGTTTTACATGGAAAATGCGCCTCTACTTATGAAAACTCCAGGCTACGAAAAAGGCTCTGGAACAGATTAATTTCATAAGTAGAGGGTCGACTGTACTACATGCCAAAATAGTATTGGAAGCACTGTTCCTTCTTTCCTTCCTTCCTTCCTTCCTTTCTTCCTACCTACCTACCGCCTAATAGTTATCAGAATATACTACAAGGGAATGGAGTGATTTGATTGGCCCACTATCTCAGGAGCATAAATATTATTCTGAAGAAATAATATGTAAATAAAAATGACTGACCTTTACAGCTTGTCAGGGTGGCATCATCAACAGTACACTTTAAAGTAGAAAAATAAACCATAAAAATCTTGTTAGATGGTTATTATTGTGTCTCTTATACTACATACCAAAATAGTTTCGGAAGCACTGTTTGTTTGTTTCTGAGGAAGAGGGTCAACAGAACAGAAGCCCTCAAATACAGTTAAAATACAATTAAATACTGTTAAGCTCTCTGCAGTTACAGAGCTAACTGGCAACGTCAATTTCGCTTAAAATGTTCAGTTCATTTTCTGTAACCGCTTCATCCTAATTAGGGTCACGGGGAGGCTGGTGCCCATCCCAGCCAACTCAGGGCGAGGGCAGAGTACACCCTGGACAGCTCGCCAGGCCATCGCAGGGTGGAAACACGCTGACGGCTTTGCAGCCTACTCTTTTTACGAAAGTCAGCAATGGTTCTTTTACATGCCTCTCATCATAGACAGTGGGAGACATGGCCGGCCTTTGATAACCCAGTTAGCTGCACTGGGGGGGACAGTGACAACCTTGTGGGGACTCGAACCCCCAACCTTAGGATCAGCGATCCTGTGTCCTAACCACTAGACCACCACTGCCACGAGGAACAAATAAATCAATTTAAAGTCTCAAAATTTGTGAAAAGACTTCACAGAAAAGTGAATCTTTACATATGAAGAAAAAGGACATAAACTTAGTACAACATATTCTGTAAACACATATGTGTGTGATGGTCAGGGTGCACCTACTTTTGGCTGTGTAGTACATTTTGCGGAAAATGTGAAAAGAAAAGAAGAAGTAGTTGCATTTGCAGCCAGGCAGTCAACCAAATTCATCAGCTTTATTCCGCATTTATCAAAGGAAATTGTGGTTTTAGGTGGATGGGTGTCACTCAACTTCAGCACTATTGCGCGCGTGTGCGCATGCTTCTTTATTGCAAAATAAAATATGATTTTTTTTTTTTTTTCAAATTCAAGACATAGGTATATGTTTTTACTGGGGCACCAAAATGAACTGTGCATTAACATCACTGTGTTCAAAGAGCAAAAACAATACAATGCATGAACTTCTCCATCACAACTACTTACATTTTTATATGAGGTGCGCACGAGCGTCTGTATGTGTGTGCATTTATGTTTTGTTTATATCTTATGCATTATTTGTGAATGTTTAATTGTTATTATAAGCATTTATAGCATTGAATATGTTTTTATTGATATTATATACACACATACATGTACGTATGCGTCAGTCAGTAGGGGGTTGATCCTACTTTGCAAGACATGCAGATAGGAAGCTGACTAGCATCACGTTCTGTTATATACGTGAATCCATTTTGTACATATTCGTCTGACCACTTTCTTTTTTTTGCTCAGCATAGTATGGATTAAAACATTAAGAAAGAAATCACACGACAGTCACAGTTCGACGACTGCGTGCACCAAATTTCCTGCAGCACAGATTTGCCAAGCAATGGCCAAGCTTGGCGTGTCATCATGAATATGAGTCGGGTGTTTGTCTTGACCGCCACCGAACCCCCGAGACTGACTCACCGAACCCCTAGGGTTCGATCGAACCCGGGTTAAGAACCACTGGTCTATTCATAACCATCATCATCCTTACCCTCATATTTCTACTCGCCTGAAATAAGTATCAGGTCTAATAAATGAGTCTCTTTGTTTGAATGTAACCACACAGTATAATCTTGTGTGTGAACTTTGTGCTCTACATATTTGTTAGTCATACAGGGTCAAATAAAGGTGTGTTAACCATTGGGTGTTTTTCCCAGGCTTATCTGAATGTGACCTGTGTCTTTACTTGCTATATCAACAAAATGTGTCTCTATATATAGCTGTTTGTTCCCTACAGGTCAAATTTTTACCTCGAGATGAAAAATGTTGACATGAATGTTGATAATAAAAAAAAAAACTGATTGAATACATTAATGTATATTATGTATGTTAATATTGTTGACTGCATTTTAATGCCATTAAAATTCCAGTTAAAGTAAAATGGCATTGCTGAAACTCCACTTCAGAGTTTATGCAGGAAATATTATGTGGGAAATAAAGCAGGAAATCTTGGCAGGTCAGGTTGAAGGTCTTTCATGCCAGAGCTGACATATAAATAGCCAGAGAAAAGTCAAACTGCTCAATAAGCAACATGAGAGAACTTTTAGTCTTGGCAGCTCTCCTTGTGGCTGCTTTCTGCAAAGAGACATTCAAGGGGTATGTGTACTTTCTTTACAGTCATCTTGAAGTAAACAGCTCTTCAAGGCAGGATCAAGTTACAGAAGATTGATATATAGGAAGACTTAATATGGAAAATGTCCACATTGTACCTTTTGTTTGAATTTAAATTTCCTATTAGGCTTTTATGGCCATGTTCACTAGGTCCAGTTTTTAGACATCATTTAGAGCTCATTTCAAAAAGATGTCATGCAGGCTTCTGAACCACTTAGTCGTAATTAGGGTTGTCGTAATTAGAGGTTGGCGCCCCTCTCAGCGGACTCTGAGCAAAGGCAGAGTACACCCTAGACAGCTTACCAGGACATTGCATGGCAGAAACTCGCTGACGGCTACGTAGCCTGCCCTTGATGAAAGTTAGCAATTATGACAGTGAAAGATATGCTGCACCGGGGAACAGCAGTGGTGACAACCCGTTGATACTGGGACTTGAACCCACAACCTTGGAATCAGTAGTCCAGCACTCCACCACTGGGCCAGCACTGCTCATCATGTGGACTTGGAGGGGTTTTTTTTTTGCATCTGAATCCTTCATGCATTTAAAAATATCATTATAAAGAGAGAGAGGGGAAGTGGTTGCTCAAATAGACAAATATAATTGATCATTGATAGTGTATATATTACACAGAAAAAGTTTACTATTTAATATGTTGAGATAATTAACAATTGTATATAATGCATCAGACTGCTTTTAGCACACAGGAAAAACTGAAGCCAAATTAGTGCCATCTTGTTGTGACCAGTTTACTCTTGAAAGATGTACTCAAATGGTATAGACTATATACTATAGAGGGAAAAAACTGACATAATTACAAACAATGTCAAGTATCAGTAAAATTAATGTTAAAGTTATACTGTATGTATTTAAGTTGTTCTAACCTTCAACAGTGAAATTTTCTGACTTTCAAGTTGTTTTGCTCCACAGCATATTGCTCTGTATTGAAGTCCTATAGCGAGATGATCTCATCAATAAAGCTTAAACATTTTCAGTACTAAAATACAATGCTGTCTTTTTTTTTTAGATCAATGACTGAGGGTGAATAAGGTGCTGCTAAATAGTCTATAAGACATGTGTCTGTCTAGCTACCTATTTATTCATCTATCTCTCTGTCCCATTGTCTATCTAAGGTGAAAGGTCACATGATGAATCAGAACTAAAGTCAAAATTGATAATTACTCATATGCTTAAATAATACCTGGTTATCATTTAATATCATAGACACCAGGTTCTTCGGATCACTGCAAAGGACGATGGGGAGATCAGACTCCTGAAGGAACTGTCCGAACAGGAGCATCTCCAGGTGAAATTTGGTTTTCATCAGTTTAGCTAAATGAATTGCTCTGTCCTGGTCAATATTGTGTTTGTTTTCATGCATGTGTGTGTGTGTGTGTGTGTGTGTGTGTGTGTGTGTGTGTGTGTGTGTGTGTGTGTGTGTGTGTGTTTTGTTGGCTCTTACAGCAATGCCCCCCCATTAACCTGGAATGTGGTGTGTGTGTGTGTGTGTGTGTGTGTGTGTGTGTGTGTGTGTGTGTGTGTGTGTGTGCGTGTGTGTGTGTGTATGCAGTTAGATTTCTGGAAGGATCCTGTTGGTGTGTCGCTGCCCGTTGATGTCCGAGTTCCTTTCCACAGCCTGCAGGTCATCAGGACGTTCCTGGGGTACCATGAGATCCACTATGAGACCATGATCCAGGATCTTCAGGTAAAGTCGTTGTATAATCATGTTATAAAGATGATAACAATTCATTTAGCCTTAATGCACATTTTTTTCAACTAAACTGTTTTTGATTTTTTCCTTCAGGTTCTTCTGGATGAAGAGTACCGTGAGATGATGAAGTCCCCTCATAGTCAGCCCAGAACTACTGATGAATATGACTATGCGAACTACCACACGCTGAGTGAGGTTGAAAAAAAGACTGTCATTGATAGTTCAAGATTTTTACTACTATATTTTTTATCAAAAGCTCATGATGGTTAAAAAAAACCTTTATAATAAAGCTTCTGTTTCACCTGACTGATCTCTCTAAACACTGCTTTTTCAGATCTACCACTTCATGGACATGTTGGTGCAGGAGAACCCAAAATTGGTTAGCAAGGTTGTAATTGGGGAGAGTTACGAGGGCCGTCCATTAAATCTTCTGAAGGTAGGTCACCTACAGTTTATCAGAAACTGTAAACTACCGAAGTATACAAACCTCCACCAAGCAGAGAAAAAAAAAATGCAATATATTTTTAAAAATTCTTTACATACCGATGATTTTTTATTCGTTTGTTTGTTTGTTTGTTTGTTTGTTTGTTTGTTTTTACATCCACCAAAGAGTTTATATTTTTGTCAGTATAGGTTTTTTTTTTTTTTTTTGGGGGGGGGGGGTGTTGGCAAAAAAAATTCTGAACAGATCATGATGAGTATTTTTCAGTAGTATAGTCAGGCCCAATAAATACAAAATATATTTTTGGAGATGATTTGGATCAAATTCAGAATCCATGTTTTGTTTTTTTCTTCTTTTTTTCTAAGTATATTAATTATTCTTTAATATTCTAAGATAGGATGTTTTTTTTTGCGTGTATTATTACAGCAGGCCCAGCAGGGGGTGCTGTGTGCTTTCTGTTCTTTTTTTTTTCTGTCTTGGTGGCAGTAGTGGTACAGTATAGGGTGCTGGATCGCTGATCCTAGTGTTGGGAATTCGAGTTCCACTCTCCACAAGGTTGTCACTGTCCCCCCAGTGCAGCTAACTGGGTTATCAAAGGCCGGCCATGTCTCTCACTGTCTATGGTGAGAGGCATGTAAAAGAACCATTGCTGACTTTCGTTAAGAGTAGGCTGCAAAAACAACAGCGTGTTTTTGCCCGTTGCTCAAGGGTTGCGTCAGGAAGGGCATCCTGACGTAAAAACCTATGCCAAATCAAAAACGTGTGAATCAGATGATTCGCTGTGGCGACCCCTGAAAAAGGGAAAAAGCTGAAAGGAAAAGAAGAAGAAGCAGTGGAAATAACTCGATTTAATTCGAGTGCCATCGAGTTTATTTTTATAATTTATATAAACCTGTAATTTGCAGTTGTTTGACTGACAGGGCTGTTTTTCCTCCCTTATTCATAGTTTAGCACTGGTGACGCGAAGCGCCCAGGGATCTGGATTGACACTGGAATCCATGCCAGAGAGTGGATTACACCGGCAAGTGGAACCTGGTTCGCCAAGAAGGTATAAATCATTCATTTTGAAAACAAGCGAATGCTGGAGAACATCTTTTCTTGCCAAATGAAAACTAACCCATGTCTTTTTGTGTAGATTGTGACCGATTACGGACGTGACCCTGCTCTTACTGCTATTCTTGACAAGTTTAACATTTTCTTGGAGATTGTCACCAACCCTGATGGATATGAATATACTCACACCAATGTGCGTGTTAAAATGGTTCTAATACAAATATTTTGACGGCTCCATTAACAAAAATTAAGTACATCATCAATAATTCACTACCTCATGACTACAGACTGTATTGCCCTTTTTAATTTTTTGTACATACTCCTTACAGCTTATTTATTCACTTTATATTTATCCTTAGTCATCTTAAATTTTGTATAAACTTAACTTTAGTGTTTCCTGCACAGTGAGAGAAGTTAATGTGAATCATATTTTTGGTTGTGTACAGACCTTGACCAATAAAGCTGATTCTGATAGATACGTTTTCATTAATCTATAATTACTGTATATATTTTTTTAAAAGTATTTCAGTTTTTGAAATCTTAGAGTAAGCTGTTTATATCTACCTAGAGCAGGGGTCACCAACCTTTTTGAAACTGAGAGCTACTTCATGGGTACCAATTAATGCGAAGGGCTACTAGGTCGATACACACCTCTGAAATTACAAATTTGCTCAATTTACATTTAATTAGATTTAATTAGATGTTATTATTAATAATTAATGATATTCATCTATGTGAAGATATTGACTTGATTTAAAAATATATTCAAAAAAATTATATGCAGCTCAATGGAGAGTGGCGCTGTCCTAAAAATGGGCCTGTCCTAAAAATAGCAGTGAACAGGTCCGCGGGCAACTTATATTGTCCTTGCGGGCTACCTGGTGCCCACGGGCACCACGTTGGTGATCCCTGACCTAGAGATTGAATCTCTTCTCATAGAGGCCTCCATCTTACATAGCTAAGTTTCTAGAGTTGCCCAGAACAATACAGTCTTCAGTTGGTTCTTGCTTAAGCCTACACATTGTCCCTTTAATGCTGTTAACATATGTCCAGGGGTTAAAATGAGTCAGGAGTGTGATCTATTCAAAACTGTAACCGTCTCGAGGGTCACAGTAAGATATCTTTCAGCGATGACTGTTTTGTGTTTAGAACCGCATGTGGCGCAAGACGAGGAGGATCAACCCGGGTTCTTCATGTGTTGGTGTTGACCCGAACAGGAACTGGGGTACAGGATATGGAGGTACACAATATATAATTCATGCAATTCACACAGGGTAACCAGATTGTATGGGAGATCACTGTGGTTGAGATGCTTGCTTTGATCCTGCAGGTGCTGGTTCCAGTAGTAACCCTTGCTCTGAGACATATCGTGGACCGAGTGCTCACTCTGAGCCTGAGGTCAGGGCTATTGTAGAATTCACCAAGGCTTACGGTAATCTCAAGGCCTTCTTGACCATCCATAGCTACTCTCAGATGATGCTGTATCCCTATGGTGATACCGATGATCCTTGCATGGACGAAGCAGAGCTGGTAAGAGGGAAATGGTAGTTTTAGGGGGAAACATCTAAAACTATGGCATTTAAATGTTTATAGCTTTTCTTAAACTTTGGATTTCCAGGACGAACTTGCACTGAAAGCAGCCACTGACTTGGCCAGTCTGTATGGAACTAAATACAAATTCGGGAGCACCTTTAACACCATCTGTAAGTACCATCTAATCATCATCATCATCCTCCTCTGCTTAATCCAGGGTTGGGTAGCGGGGCATCAACCTAAGCAGTGAGGTCCAGACATCCCTCTCCCCAGCCACTTCCTCCAGCTCTTCCGGTGGGACACCGAGGCATTCCCAGACCAACCAAAACATATAGTCCCTCAAGCATGTTCTAGGTTGACCTTGGAGTCTCTTTCTGGTTGGACATGCCTGAAACAGCACACCATGGAGACGTTCGGGAGGCATTCTAACCATATGCCCAAGCCACGTCAACTGGCTCCTCACCACATAGAGGAGCAGCAGTTCTACTCCAAGATTTTCCTGGATGGTTGAGCTTCTCACCTTATCTCTAAGGGACAGCCCTGCAACTCTGAAAATGAAGCTCATTTGAGCTGCTTTTATCTGTGATCTTGTTCTTTCAGACTTACTCAAAGCCCATGACCATAAGTGACTGTTTAAACATAAATTGAGTGGTAAATGGAGAGCTTTGCTTTGCAGCTCAACTCCCTCTTCACCATGATAAACCATTACAATTTCCACTTTACAGCAAAGGCTGCAGTGATCTGCCTGTCAATCTCCTGCTCCATCATTCCCTTGCTTGTCAACAGACCCTGAGATACTTTAACTCCTCCAGTCGAGGCAGGACCTCATTCCAGACCTGGCGAGTGCATTCAACCCTTTTCAGGCTAAGAACCATAGCCTCGGACTTGGAGGTGCTTAAATAAAAATTATGAACAGAATCGGTGACAAAGTACAGCCTTGGCGGTCTCCAACCCTCACCAGAATTGAATTCAACCTGTTGCTACCAATGCGGACCACGCTCTGGCTCTGATGATACAGAGACCGAATGGCCCATAGCACGCCCCATAAGATAGCATGAGGGACACATTAGGCAAAATCCCATGCCCCCTCTAGGATCCTGTAGAGTGTATGGAGTTGGTTGAGAGTGCCACGGCCAGGACGAAAGCCACATTGTTCCTCCTGAATCCGAGGTTTGAATATTGGTCAGAGCCTCCTCACCAGCACCCCTGCATAGACTTTCCTGGGCAGGCACGATAATTGGAACACACCCTCCGGTAAACTATTTCAAAAAGGAAGACTACCACCTTGGTTAGCCAATCCAGTGGTACGGTCCCTGATCACCACACAATGTTGTAGAGACGTGTTAATAAAGACAGTCCTACAATATCCAGAGCTCTGAGATATTCAGGGCAGCTCTCATCCACCCCTGGAGCCCAACCACTGAGAAGCTGTTTGACTACCTCAGCAACCTCAGCTCCAGTGATTTTGAGGGGCCATCAAATCAATCAAGCTTTTATTACCTGGTACACCTGTATCAAATGCCCCCAGTGCAGCTAACTGGGTTACCAAAGGCTGGCCATGTCTCTCATTGTCTATGGTGAGAGGCATGTAAAAGAACCATTGCTGATTTTCGACAAGAGTAGGCTGCAACGCCGTCAGGTGTTTCTGCCCCTTGCTAAGGGTTGTATCAGGAAGGGCATCCGACGTAAAAACCTATGCCAAATCAAACATGCGAATCAGAGATTCACTGTGGTGACCCCTAAGAAAAACGGAACAGCCGAAAGGAAAAGAAGACACCTGCACCAAATACAGTACTCCTCAGAATTTCTGATATTTAAGAACTACTTTAAATAAGGAATAATGTACACATAGCTGGTTATTATGGATAAATATTAGACAAACTACTCACTGTTGTGAAAATCAGACAGCTGAATGTTGTCATTGACATTGGATTTGAGTATTTTAATGAATTAATCTGTGTTAGAAATTAGTACTACACAGTGACTAATATTCATAGTAGGGATTAGTTCTTCACAGTAACTAATATTCAGTGTCAAGGATTAGAACTCAACAGTAAATAATGCTCAGTATTACGTATTCATACTTTATAGCAACTAATTCTCAGTCTGGTGAATGAAAATTCATTGAGATTTATATGCACTGCTTGGGATTAGTACCCAACAGTGACTAATACTTGGTGTTATAAATTATTACTTTACAATTAATAAACATCAGTTCTAGGGTTATTACTGTACAGTAAATAATTTTCTGTGTAAGGGATTCATATTCCATAGTGACATACATGCAGTTTTAGGGATTAGTACTCAACAGTGAATAAGAACACATGTTAGGATTAGTACTTTGACTAATACCCTGCGTCAGGGATAAGTACTATACAGTTACTAATAATACTCAATGTTAGGGATGAGTACTTCACAGCAACTTCTACTCAGCATTAAGGACTAGTCATCTATAGTAACTAATACTCACTGTTTTGGATTAGTGCTTCACGATAACTCATACTCTGTGTTAGGGGTCAGTATTCAAAATAAACTAATATTAGGGATTAGTAATTGGCAGTGACATATACTTAATATTAGGGATGAGCACTTCACCGTGAGTAATACTCAGTAACACTGTATGTAGTGTGATTATTGATTATTAGTCACTGTGGAGTACTAATCCCTAATATTGTGTAGTACTCTACAGTGACCAATACTCACTGTTAGGGATTAGCACTCAGTGTTAGGGATATGTACTGAACAGTGATTAATACTCAGTTTAATTATTTACTCATGGAGATTAATATACATTGTTAGGGATTAGTACTCCTTGGTGAATAATACTTTATATAGGAGGTTAGTAATCTATGCAAAAATTTAGTACTACATAGTAACAAATCTACAAATAATTTCCTTTAGATCAGGCAAGTGGAGTCACCACAGACTGGGCGTATGATCAGGGAATCAAGTACTCCTACACCTTTGAGCTAAGAGACACCGGACGTTATGGATTCATCCTTCCAGCAAATCAGATCATCCCAACTTCTCAGGAAACATGGCTGGCTATCATGGCAATCATGGAGCACACTAAGAACAACCTGTACTGAATCAACAGCTCAGCTCTGAGACATGACCCCCTGATTTAGAATGTATTGTGTGAGTGCAGAGCTTTTAATCTGCAGGTAAGCCAATAAAGAATAATTTACAACAAAATTATGGTGTGCTACTTTTTATTATATGGTCAAAACACACAGAGGAACAAGAGGTTTACTTGTTAGGGCCAATTTTGGTGATTTGACCTACTCAAAATCATAAAAAAATGCATCACCCTTATTATAAGAAGCAAAAAAGTAGGTCAAGTTTACTTACACATGGTTACATAAAATTTCAAACTAATAAATTAGTTGTCAAAGATTTAGATGATTACACTGAAAACACATATGTTATACATAAACTATGCGAATCACAAGAAAGAACCACATACCGGATCGGTCGAGGCCCGGGTTAGCAACGACCGCCATCAGTGCCGTCAACCAACAGGGTGCTGATGGAAATTGGACTACTGTTGGTCGAAGACGTCGAAGAAGGAGAGGCGGGAGGCGTTGGCACACTATACAAATTGTGAATAAAAACTGAATGCAATGATGTGGAAGTGCCAAATTTTCATATTTTATTCCAAATTCAACATAGAAATGCAGTCGTGAATTGGGGCAAAAGCCAGTGTTCACCCTCACGCCGGTCTAAAGCCCGGATAAATGAAAAGGGTTGCGACAGGAAGGGAATCTGGCGTAAAACTTCTGCCAAAATTCTCATGCAAATGATCAAAACGAAATTCATACAGGATCAGTCGAGGCCATCAGGTTCAGGTATCAGTGCTGTTAACCAACAGGGTGCTGGTGGAAATTGGACTACTGTTAGTCAACGAAGGAGGGGCGGGAGGCGTGTCCGTAGGCAGAGAAAGAAGAGGAAAGGCGTGAGTCTAGGACTGAGAGTAGGGACTTTGAATGTTGGAACTATGAAAGAAAATGCTAGAGAGCTGGCTGACATGATGCAGAGGAGGAAGATGGACACACTGTGTGTTCAGGAGACCAGGTGGAAAGGTAGCAAGGCTACAAGGTTAGGAGCAGGGTTTAAGCTGTTTTATCATGGTGTGGATGGGAAGAGAAATGGAGTAGGAGTCATCTTGAAAGAGGGGTTAGTCAGGAATGTTCTAGAAGTGAAAAGAGTGTCAGACAGAGTGATGAGTCTCAAGTTAGAAATTGAAGGTGTGATGTTCAATGTTGTTAGTGCTTAAGCCCCACTGGCAGGATGTGAGCTAAAAGAGAAGGAGAGATTCTGGAGTGAGTTAGATGAAGTGATGCAGAGTACCCCCAGAAGTGAAAGAGTAGTCACTGGTGCAGACTTCAACGGACATGTTGGTGCAGGCAACAGAGGGGACGAGGAAGTGATAGGCAGGTTTGGTATCCAGGACAGGAACACAGAAGGACAGATGTTGATCAATTTTGCAAAAAGGATGGAAATGGCTGTGGTGAATACTTTCTTCCAGAAGAAACAGGAGCATAGGGTGACTTATGAAAGCGGAGGTAGGAGCACACAGGTAGACTACATTTTGTGTAGGCGATGTAATTTAAAGGAAGTCAGTGACTGCAAAGTAGTAGTGGGTGAGAGTGTTGCCAAACAACATAAGATGGTGGTGTGCAGGATGACGCTGATGGTGAGGAAGGTGAAAAAGGCAAAGGCAGAGCAGAAAACAAAGTGGTGGAAGCTGAAAAAGGAAGGGTGTCGTGTTGTCTTCAAGGAGGAGTTGAAACAGGTTTTGGGTAGTAAGGAAGTGCTTCCACATGACTGGACAACCACAGCCAATGTGATCAGAGGGACAGGTAGGAGAGTACTTGGTGTGTCCACTAGAAGGAAAGTAGATAAGGAGACTTGGTGTTGGAATGAGGAAGTGCAGGAGTGTGTACAAAGGAAGAGGTTAGCTAAGAAGTGGGACATAGAGAGGACCGAAGAGAGTAAACAGGAGTACAGGGAGACACAGCGTAAGGCGAAGGTAGCGGTGTCAAAGGCCAAACAGAGGGCGTATGATGACTTGTATGATAGGTTTGACAGTAAGGAGGGAGAAAATTATTTATACAGGTTGGCACATTAGAAAAATAGAGATAGGAAAGATGTGCAGCAAGTTAGAGTGATAAAGGACAGAGAGGGAAACGTATTGACTGATGACAGAAGTGTGCTGGGAAGATGGGAAGAGTACTTTGAAGAGCTGATGAATGAGGAAAATGAGAGAGAAAAACAGAGCAGAAGGGAGATGGTTGAGGACCAGGAAGTAGCAAAGATTAGTAAGGGTAAAGTGAGGAGGGCATTGAAGAGGATGACGAGTGGAAAGGCATTTGGTCCTGATGATATACCGGTGGAGGTATGGAAGTGTCTAGGAGAGGTAGCAGTAGATTTTCTGACAAGAATATTCAACAAGGTCTTAGAAAGTAAGATGCCGGAGGAATGGAGGAGAAGTGTGCTGGTGCCCATTTTTAAGAACAAGGGAGACGTGCAGAGTTGTGGCAACTACAGAGGGATAAAGTTGATGAGCCATACAATGCAGTTATGGGAGAGAATAGTGGAAGCTAGACTAAGGGCAGAGGTCAGTATTTGTGAACAACAGTTTGGTTTCATGTCAAGAAAGAGCACCACAGATGCAGTGTTTGCTTTGAGGATGTTAATAGAGAAGTACAGAGAAGATCAGAAAGAGCTGCATTGTGCCTTTGTGGATCTGGAGAAAGCATATGACAGGGTGCCGAGAGAAGAACTGTGGTATTGTATGAGGAAGTCTGGAGTGGCAGAGAAGTATGTTAAAGTGGTGCAGGACATGTATGAGAGATGTAAGACAGTGGTGAGGTGTGCTGTAGGTGTGACAGAAGACTTCAAGGTGGAAGTGGGACTGCATCAAGGGTCAGCTCTGAGCCCCTTCTTGTTTGCTATGGTGATGGACAGGCTGACAGATGAGGTTAGCCAAGAATCTCCATGGACTATGATTTTTGTATATGACATTGTGATCTGTAATGAGAGCAGAGAACAAATGGAGGAAAATCTCGAGAGGTGGAGGTATGCCCTGGAAAGGAGAGGAATGAAGGTTAGCCTCAGTAAGACAGAATACATGAGCTTGAACGAGAAGGACCCAAGAGGAACGGTGAGTGAAGAGTCACGTGACTAATGTGCGCACGCAGACTGGGTACAAAAAACTTTTCCAGTCTTGTTTTCCAACCGATGTTACTGATGTTACCAGTATGTTACCGGTATGTTACTTTTTGGTCATTGGGGTTTTCTTGTGTTTTGTCTTGTATGTTGTCTGTTAAAGGTAGAATTCCAGACATCTCATCATCTACTTCTAACTGTCTTTTAGCAGGGGGCTGATTTTCATGATTTATGTCTCGTTTGCGCTTTCTTTCATACCTGTAAAAGCAGCGCAGGATTTTTTACTATAGGTCTCTTAAATAACAAACATGCAAGAAACTGAAATTTGTGCATTTTTTCTTTTTTGTTTAAAAAAGCTATATTTAAAATTATAAGAACTGAAAGAACTCTGTTAATATTTGATTTATAATATATGATATAGTAATTCACTCCCATGTCACTATGATGGTATGGGGGAGGGTGGGATTTACATGAAACAAAATATATGTAACAAAATCTGATGTTTGCAGATGACATTATGAGCTGTCTTGAGAGCAGAGAACAAGTGGAGGAAAATCTAGAGAGGTGGAGGTATGCCCTGGAAAGGAGAGGAATGAAGGTTAGCCTCAGTAAGTCAGACTACAGGTGTGTGAATGAGAAGGACCCAAGAGGAATGGTGAGGTTACAGGGAGCAGACATAAGTAAGGTGGAGAATTTTAAGTACTTAGGCTCAACAATCCAGAGCAATGGAGAGTGTGGAAAAGAGGCGAAGAAGCGTGTGCAGGCAGGTTGGAAAAGAAATTCTCTTTGAATAAGAATTCGCATTTACCTTTCCATTTTTTTCTGCAAGTTGGAACTGTCTTGGAACAGGAACACTCCAGGGTAGTTTTTGTTTCGATTTATGCAGTCATGAAGGCATGATGCTGTGTTTTTAAAAAACACAACTCGCGATAAGCCGTGTAAAACTGTGTAAACAACAAAGTTTTGGGCCCAGTCTGTGCGTGGACATACCGAATTAAGTATGCATATGTCACGTGAAATCATGGTGGCTTCCTTGCCGGATTTCCGATCAATTTCCCGAGTGTGAGTTTCGCTCTAGAAAACGTGTCTGTTACAGTACCATTTTTGTCTTTTAGTCACTTTGTGTTTCATGTATATATATATATATATATATATATATATATATATATATATATATATATATATATATATATATATATATATATATATATATATATATATATATATATATATATATATATATATATATGAGTAGCTTCGATTTGTTGTAGATTTTGTATATCGTTGATTTTGATATAATACATGTGTGTTATATGTATATTCCCCGCCTTATGAGTTTTCGATTTCAACATGTCGTGGAAGAGAGACATTCTCCATAAGAGAGATAGTGGAACGGTATCGGGGTTAGATGCTGGGATCAAAAATTCATGGAACTGGTCGTTGCTAGAAAAAGTAGTAGATGGATGCCCGCTATCGGAATTCTTTTACAAAGATACGGGGAAAGCACTTTGCGGTCTGTGCGATCGGAAAGTGATCAATTTTGGAGGTAAAGGTTGGTTGGCATTGAAACAGCACTGTTTGAAAAGAAAAAACTGAGAAAACAAAACTACAAACTGCCTGGTGAGTTGTGTTAAAAGTTTCGTCCTAAACACCTTGAAATGGTAAATTGTCTTCAGCTTCAGGGGCCGTTGCCCCCTGAGCCCCAGCTGAAATATTTCGTTTCATCTATTTTTTCTAAACTGAACTGGTATCCCAGCCTATAGGTGAAAGATCTGGACTGCAGGCTGGCCATTTCAATACCGGATCCTTTTCCTACGCAGCCATGATGTTGTAATTAATGCTGCATGTCATTTTGCATTATCATGTTGAAAAATGCAAGGTCTTCCCTGAAAGAGATGACGTCTGGATGGGAGCATATGTTGTTCTAGAACCTGTATATACCTTTCTGCATTGACGGTGCCTTTCCAGATGTGCAAGCTGCCCATGCCACACACATTCATGCAACCCCATACCATCACAGGTGTAGGCTTCTGAAATGAGCGCTGATAACAACTTGGGTTGTCCATGTCCTCTTTAGTCCAGATGACATGGCGTCCCAGTCTTCCATAAACAACTTTGAATCGTCTGACCGCAGAACAGTTTTGCACTTTGCCACACTCCATTTTAAATGGCCCCTAGCACAGAGAAAACGCCTGCACTTCTGGGTCCTGTTTAGAAATGGCTTCTTCTTTGTACTGTAGAGTTTCAGCTGGCAACAGTGGATGGCATGGTGGATTGTGTTCACCGACGCTGGTTTCTGAAAGTATTGCTGAGCCCATTCTGTGATTTTCCTTACAGTAGCATTCCTGTTTGTGGTGCAGTGCCATTTCAGGGCTCGAAAATCACGGGCATCCAATATGGTTTTTCAGCCTTGAGCCTTACGCACAGATTGTTCCAGATTCTCTGAATCTTTGGATGATGTTGTGCACTGTAGATGACGATAACTTCAATCACTTTGCAATGTTCTGCTGGGAAACACCTTTCTGATATTGCTCCACTATCTTTCTGCACAACATTGGGGGAATTAGTGATCCTCTACCCATCTTTGCTTCTGAGAGACACTGCCACTCTGAGAAGCTTTTTTTTTTACACCTAGCTATGTTGCCAATGGACATTATTAGTGGTAATTGGTCTTCCAGCTGTTTGTTATGAGTGCAATTGATTTTCCAGTGTTTTATTACTACCTGTGCCAACTTTTTTGAGATTTCCGAACACCATGTAATTGAAAATCAACATATTTTTCCATAAAAATGATACATTTTCTCAGTTTAAACATTTAACCTGTCATTTATGTTCTATTTAGAATAAAATATTGAAATTTGGCACTTCCACATCATTGCATTCAGTTTTTATTCACAATTCGTATAGTGTGCCAACTTTTTTGGAATCCGGTTTGTACATAGACTATTAAAATTATATTTGTCAACCAAAAAAGAAACATAATTATCCTTATGGTAAAAATGGATGATTTTAAAAACTCAAATGAGGTTAGTAGGTGTTGGCTCAAGTCCCAGGCTTGGTGAGGGCATTTCTGTGTGGAGTTTGCATGTACTCCGTGTTTGCATGGTTTTCCTCTGGGTACACTTCGTCCCCCCACGGTCCAAAGACAGGCACATTAATTTCAGATGCAGACAGACTGAACAAACTGATTAGCACGGCCGGTAACGTGGGAACGGATCTGCACTCACTGACAGATTGAGATAATAAGCACATCATCTCACTCACTCGTTTGCCGAACCACTTAGTCTTACTATGGTTGCCAGGATGTTGAAGCCTACATCAGCCGTCACGGTACGAAGATGGAGTACACCCTGAACAGCTCGCCAGATGAACTCAGAGCCAAAAGTCCAACAACCAGTCAAGTGTTCAAGGGCGCTGGACATTTTGTAGCATGTGGTATGAGCTACTCTGCAGACTTTTATGACCTAATGACTGAATTTCAATCTGAACTTTGATGTACTATAAATGGATGATTATTTGATACATTTATCTTTTAGACTAAATAGAGACTAGGTGAACTGATTGCTATTGAATTGTGTGCTCCTGAGATCACATCCCATCAGGTGGCACAAAACTTAAGTATTGCCGTTGATTGCAGTTCCCGAGAGGAAGATGAGGATGATGAAAAGCAATAGGAAGACAAAGCACTGTGACATCAGAGTGTGGCGAACGAGCCTTCTGAGAAGGAACACGAAGATGGACCTGAGACAGAATGTTGTCCAAAATAAATGTTGTCCACTTCGTAAGCTGTTGATCAGTCACAGGAGCACAATCAATGAGACACTGATACCACCTAAATGCTCCACTGAGCAAGACAGGAAATAATTCCTACTGGTGGCCATTAAACATATATACATACATATATACATACATACAAATACATACATATATACTGTACAAGTCCTCCATATAGCAATAATATTCACTGTTATACATTTATATTTTGCACTACATTTCTACATTTACATCTACTATCATATTAATGATACTGTACATACTCTCTGAGAGAATTCATTCTGTATCAGTTTATATAGATATTAGTAATTAGTAACCTCCAATCTTAGACTTACATATACATTTGTGTGTGTGTGTGTGTGTGTGTGTGTGTGTGTGTACATATATATATATATATATATATATATATATATATATATATATATATATATATATATATATATATATGCACACACACGTGTGTGTGTGTGTGTGTGTGTGTGTGTGTGTGTGTGTGTGTGTGTGTGTAGTTTAATAAAGTTCAGCAAATGAATGAATGTAAAATCTCAAATAAATAAGGCAACTTTAAACATCGCTCATAGTTGTGTTGTGTAAAATGATATACAGTGATACCTCAGCTCACGAACATAATTGGTTCCCAGAAAGTGTGTGTAAGGCGAAAAGTTCGTCTTCCGAACATTTATTTCCCATAAGAAACCATTAAAATGAGAATAATCCGTTCCCAGGTCCCCATAAAACATAATTTTCTACTAAATAAGCCTTAAAACTACACAAAAATATACCTTATTTTATGTATAATAAATGTGCTATTGTATTGTAATTAAAGAAATAAACTGTACTGTATAATAAAGTCGTTTTATTTACCTTTGTGATGGTAGTTGATGGCTTGATGGAATGGAGTGGGAGGAGGAGGGAGGGAGGGACTTACTGTTTGGAAGGAGAGTCACCTTCCATAAGGACTGTAGGTAACTCAACCTGTGGTGGGGTCTTTTTCGGTCCCATAATAGCAAAAGTACAATCAATATGGTCCAAAATGTCTATCAAACACAAACCACGTCCGCACTCAAAGAAAGGGGGTGGCGAACTGTGACGCCGTGAGCGTGCGTCAGCTTCTCGTGGCCGCCACCGTGGCGCTGTTCGACCGCGTGGTTTGGTTCGTCCGCCGAAAACTAGTTCGTCAGCAGAGACAATATGCTCGCAAATTTAATGTTCTTGAGGCGAAAAGTTCGTGAGCTTAAGCGTTCGTCAGCGGAGGTTTTACTGTACTAGTATTTGGCAGCATTTTATTTGCTTTTCAGTGTCATAAATGAATGATTTATGTTTCAATCAAAGTTTGAATAGTATTTGTAACACTCGTTTTCACAAACATTCCAGAAAATATGTACAGTACATAATATTTGCTAGAGTTTACATGAGAATCCCATTAAAAGGTGTTCATTCACTAATGAATAGCTGTTGTGTTTTATCTTACATTATCATCTCATTTCTATTGAATTCAAAGGTAATCCAGTGAAACCACAGCAGTTCACAGGCTTATCATCATTTATTCACCTGTTTTACATATTGTTTTGTTCTTCATCAGTTTCCAATAATAACAATATTAAGACAATGCAATCGGAGGAACAATCTTGTGCATGCATGATAAGTTGACAGTGCAACACAGACCCATAAAAAGTAGACATGCCTCAGATCAAGTGTTAGGAAACGAAAGGAGGTGCACAATTTCAACAGAAATAAAAAATAACATACAGTGGCCTGGCCAGCTGACCATTGAATATTGTTTCTTTTCACTTTGTTTTTTTTTCTTTTCTTTTTTCATTCCTTCTTACACACTTTTCATTCATGTCTTTACATGTGCTTTTTCACTTCTGTATTTTAAAGTTTTTTCATTCCCTGTGTGCACCTAACTGTGTGTCCTATCAGCTCTTTCGTTATTACAGTGGCACCTGCCAAATTGTGGGAAACATTACACAGAAAGTGAACAGTCTGTTCTGAAAGTCGATGTATTGAAGCAGGAAAATGAGCAAGTGTAAGGATCTGAGTGACTTTGATAAGAACCACACTGTGCTGCTAATACATTTTTTCCAAAATGGCAAGTCTTGTGGGGGTTAATGGTATACAGTGGTAACTACCTACCAACCATGGTACAAAGAAGGGCAATATGGTAATGGACAGGAAATATAGACAGAAAAGTAATTAATCTTATTATCTCATGGTGTTTTAGTGTTGAGTTTGCATGTTTTCCCTGAGTTTGTATAGGTTTTCTCCAGGTTCTCTGGCTTCCACAGTCCAAAGACTTGCAAATTAGGCTAAATAGGTGGTTTCAGATTTCACCTATAGCTTTAGAGCAGTGGTTCTTAACCTTGTTGGAGGTACCAAACCCCACCAGTTTCATATGCACATTCACCGAACCGTTCATCAGTGAAAAATAAAAATATGATTTTTTACAAATTCAAGACATAGGTACTGTTGTGTTCTTGTATTCCCCATCTCCATGCAGTTTCACGAAGTATTCCTTTAGTTTTGCCAGTGCGGGACTAGAGTTACTCAACTTGGCATTGCAAATCATTCAGATAGGACGCTGAGTCCCAACACGTTCCGTGATGCATGTAAATCCATGTTGTATATATTCGTCCGACCACTTTCTTTTTTGCTCGACATAGTTAGTATGGATTAAATTATTCCGAAAAAAATCTCACGACTTCACACATTGACTAGTGAGTGCGCTAAATTCCCCGCGGCACTGATTGGCCAAGCAATGTAATGTGATCATCTGCAGCCAGTGACGGCCAAGCGGGGCGTGTCATCACTAATTGACATGATGAGTCGGATGTGTCTTGACCTCCGTGGCAGAGGCTCCGCCGAACCCCTGAGACCGACTCACCGAACCCCGAGGGTTCGATCAAAGCCAAGTTAGGAACCACTGCTTTAGAGTATAAATAGTTGTGTCTGTTGTCCTGTGATATACTGGTGAGCTGTTCAGGGTGTGCTTGATTTCATCCTTGGCTCAGGCTCTAGCCTCTTCGCAACTCTAGTAGGATGAGTAGTTTGGTAAATGAATGAACGATGGCAGCATTAGTCTCCTTGTCCAGCTGGTATATTGCTCAATCTTGCTCAGTCAGGAGCAATGAAAGGTTTACACATAAAGTCCCTTACTTAACACTGACGGTGTTCAAAACGACAAGTTCCACCTGAAAAAATGTATTTCTACAATAAATTGATGTGACAAACAAATTGCAGTGGAGTACTGATTTTTTTTTTTAATGTTAAACTGCCACACAATCTTGAGATTGGTTATTTACACAGGAACTGGAGATTAAGATATGAATTGAATTAAATCCTGAATCAGAAAAATATCTACCAGATAGCTTCTTTATAAACCAACAATACATCTCAAAACCATAAAATCACATGAAGAATGAAATTAATGTTCAGGGTTGAAGTTTATTTCATCCAGTTATTTTCCCTTGAATAACATGCAATGACAATTCCAAAACGGTATTAAAAAGAATATTATAATGCCGTGAAATGTGTGAATGACCAAAAAGAAAAGGAATGCACCTGCTGTCTTCTCACTGCAATCATACTTTTTCCAATGATACTCAAACTCTGATCAGATTCCGAAAAATTATTTAATGAGCACTGATCTTAGATCAGGTTTTCCCCCCACACACCCTAAGAAGCTACAGAGGAACCTGATCCTGAATCAGAAGTTTCCCTCAGGTATATTTATGCATATTTTGGCTCATGCTGTGGGAAAAAGAACAGCATTTCCAATGTGGCATCTATGGCTGAAGGTCATTGTGTTTAAATATAAAAAGACATTTACTCTCAAATGTTACACTTTGGGAAGAAAAATGAAAGGACTCTGGATTTTGCTGACTTTGTTCGTGGCCGTTTTTGGCAAGGAAACCTTCGAGGGGTAATTTTCCTCATAGTCTCTTAACAGTTGATTTTTTCTCATTTTTTTCATATCTTTAAATTGTACATCTGAAATATTCATTAATATTTAATAATGTATGTCTAACTAATATTTAGTATATTATAATATAATAATAAAATAATATAATATAATATAATATAATATAATATAATATAATATAATATAATATAATATAATAATGCATTAATCATTAGCTGAGTTGCTTTATGCTTCATTAGGATCACAGGGAGGCTCAACACTCACATAAAAATTCATACTCACACTTACACTAAGGGGCACTTGGGAACAGTCAATTAGCCTAATGTGCATGTCTTTGGATGGTTGGAGGAAATTGAAATACCCAGTGGAAACTTAAGCAAGTATGCAAACAGCATGCAAATTCGAGTGAGAAATGCAAATTACAGTCCTGCGACTCGAAACAACACTAGCTGTGACTGATTAGAGTTATGCCCTTATAATAGACACCAGGTCCTTCGGATCACTGCTGTAAACGAGGAACAGATCAGCCTCCTGAGGGAACTCTCAGAGAACGAGGATCTTGGGGTAAAGTCTGTGAAGAATTTTCAGAATAAAGTTCTATAAATGTTTAATAGTGTTTTAAACTAATTGTACAAGCAGAAAATTCAAAAGAGCTTGACGTTGAGTGTCATATTAACAGAAATTGATTTTGTGTACATGCATGTGTGTGTGTGTGTGTGTGTGTGTGTGTGTGTGTGTGTGTGTGTGTGTGTGTGTGTGTGTGTGTGTGTGTGTGTGTGTGTGTGTGTGTGTGCACAGTTGGATTTCTGGACCGAACCCACTGACGAGTCTCTGCCTGTTGATGTACGAGTTCCTTTCCACAGCCTGCAGGCCGTCAGAGCGTTCCTGGGGTACCATGAGATCCACTATGACATCATGATCCAGGATCTTCAGGTAGAGTTTTGGTTCATTTTCTGCAATATTTTGAGCTCTCAAAAAAGTTTGAATGTAAAACATTCTCGTCTCCACAGGATCTACTTGATGAAGAACAGCAGCAGATGGTGAAATCGGGGGCTGTCCAGCCAAGGAGTACTAATGATTACAACTATGCCACCTACCACACATTAAAGGAGGTCAGTACTACAGTATTTTTGAGCCTGCACTTACATCTGAGTTTAGGGAACAGTATCTTTGATAGTAAAATTTTTGCAAGTAAGGTATTTGCAATAATACACTTGTTTTAATACATCAATAGCAGCTCATTTACTTGCACTGGGGCAGCTGATGTGTATCACTTACATGAAGTTTTCTATAAGCAGTTTATCCAACATTAATAGATAGACTGTGTCTCCAATGTCAGTTTTCAAAAACTTCTTAGTAAAGCTTTACACTTAAATAGCTTTGTGGATTCTTGGTTATATGACATAAGAAAAGGTGGAAGGTGATGAAATTATTGTTTATATTCATTTATTTATAAATTATGTATTTTATATATATATATATATACATACACACAGTACGCCGATGTTATTCGTGGGGGTTCGGTTCCGGTCCCTCACGCGAATCAAAATAATCCGCAAGTTCTGTACCCGGAAGTAAAACCTCATATTACATGCGCGATTGATCAACCGGAAGTAAAATACTACGTAGCTATTACATGTGCTAAAATATGCTTCTTAAACACATTCTATAGACAGTCTTACTCATTAATACAGTATTGATGTAGTAAAATGTAGTAATGCTTAAGAGAAACTTTTTAATTTTGTACTGTGATTTTATTAAAAAAATATAAACATTATACAGCATACTTTATATGTATATATATATATATATATATATATATATATATTTATATATTTATATATGTGTGCATATATATATATATATATATATATATATATATATATATATATATATATATATATATATAGTATGTATATATTTTCATTTTGTATGTATATGTTATCCAGTTATGCTCTATGATGCCACTCAAACACCGACTAAGAGCCAGAAAAAGGTAATGACGTTGGATGTCTCTTCTGAAGAAACAAGAGTTTTCTCTGAAGTGCCTGAAGAGGAATAATCATCTGAACTGTTGTAAAGCTGTAGTATTAAAGTCTTTTTCAATTATTATTCCAGTACAGTACCTAACACTTAACACTGTCCAAAAAATAAAAATCTCATCTAATAATGTCATCTAATAACCATTACAAAGCAAGTTACTAATTGTACAAAATAAAGCAGTCAGGTTTATATCTAAAATGTGGCCTAGAAAGCATGTAGGGTATAACGAATTAAAAGACCTTGGATGGCAGAATGTTAAATATCACCAAACTCAATTAAGATTAAACTTAATGTATACAATTTTTAACAATACCGCACCTTAATATTCATAGTCATAATACAAGAAATAGAATGTATGGTTTTTATCTTCCAAATGTTAAAAATATACTTTCAAATACTTTTTATATACAAGGTATAAAAGACTGGAACAGTCTGCCTCCGAATGTTCAATCAAGTCCATCTTTAAATGTCTTCAAAAAATCAGTAAACAATATTTAGATAATAAAGCCAGAGAAGAGTATGAGTCTTCATTTTTATTTCCATAACCTAATAAGTGACTGTCATGTAACTTTGTACTTACCATTATTCTACTACTGTATATCGATTGACTTAAATAAGCACTTTTACAATGTAACATTTTTTGTGTAATTGTAGGGACCCCATTGGACATAAGTTTTACCAAACTCTATGAGCTATCCTTGATTTCAACTACACTTCAAATGTTAAGTAAAAGATCCAGAATTTAATCTGAATCATCGCCAAACTCTCAGGGAGTCTTTCGTTTCTAATACCCTGCCTCAGAAAGCAGTTTCATGAAAATAGAGACAACTTTTTTTTTCATAATGCTGATAGCAAACATACAAACCTAACTAATAAGATTGCCTCTTGTGAGAGGTAATGAACTGATAAACAGTATGTTGTATTATTGGGTTTTGTTGCAGTATGCTGTGCTGGCTTTACTCTTTACATTCAGTATTCTTCTGCTTTCAGTGATTATATATCTTTACATTTGGTTTGTTTTCCAGATCAACAGCTTCATGGACATGCTGGTGCAGGAAAATCCTGGCTTTGTTAGCAAGATTGTGATTGGACAGAGTTACGAAGGTCGTCCATTAAACGTTCTGAAAGTGAGTCACATGAAAATACTGAATACACAGGTGTAATAAAATTGTGTAGATGTAATCGAGCCTGACTGAATGTACAGTTTTATTTATTCACACTAACTTTATATTAACTCCATGTCTCATGCTTGGACATGTTTACCTTGTTTTCTGTCACACACATTGTCTTGTATCCAATACAGTTTAGCACTGGTGGTAATCGGCCTGGTCTCTGGATGGACACTGGTATTCACTCTAGAGAATGGGTGACCCAAGCTAGTGGAACATGGTTCGCCAAGAAGGTTTACTTCATCAAACAATGCACATTTATCAGTTTTAAGTAGCTCACAGCATTTGGAAGACCATGTGGATTAGTGCTTACTTTATTGTTGCATGCCTGTGTTTTTGTGTGTTTGTGTAGATTGTGACTGATTATGGACGTGATACAGAGCTGACTGACATCCTCAACAAGTACGACATCTTCCTGGAGATCGTCACCAATCCTGATGGATTCCAGTTCACCCATACCAGTGTGAGTGTCACTTGTGTGTGTGGTGTGTGTTTTGGCCGTTTGAAGTTCTGACAAGCAATTTAGGAAGTACCCCACTTTTCAACCAGTGACAGCTGAGATAGGCTTCAGTCTCCCCGGACCCTAGTAGGATTAAGCGGTTTGACAAAGGAGTGGGAGTCAGAGAATCAAGTGTTAAAAATCAAAACAAGTCATATGAGTTTAAGAAAAATAAAATATGTATACTGATATCAGGGTGCCCGGTGCAGGGGTCATTGACGCTCACATACAGGAGTAAGTAAGCTGTTTCAGAAAGACTTCATAGTCGATTCCATTTCGTTTCCAAGAAATAACATTGTATTCATGTCTATTGAATAAGCCTGGGAAGTGATTGGGCTGCGTTAAAAGTCTAGAAGCTCAAGAGATCATGAAATCAGAAATGTTTGAACGTCCAGAAGTAAAATTTATAGTTTATAAAGAGCTGGTTAAGACACTGGAGGAGCAAAACATGGAGTGGAGATGTTAGTAGTAGTGAGTAGTAAAGAGTTTAATTCTGGAGAACAAAGCATGTATTACACAGAGAGATAGAATAATTCAGAGAGAGAGAGAGAGAGAGAGAGAGAGAGAGAGAGAGAGAGAGAGAGAGAGAGAGAGAGACAGAGACAGAGAGAGAGAGGATAGATAGATAGATAGATAGATAGATAGATAGATAGATAGATAGATAGATAGATAGATAGATAGATAGATAGATAGATAGATAGATATGGAAGAATAGGATGAGATAGATTGATGTCATTAGTATAAAAAAACATGGTAATTGGAAACATTGATGTACTTTTGCAGTTGAATCCATACACCAGGTTTGGTTACTCTGCCTAGATGATGGAGTTGAAAAAATAATTATGGGTTCTTATGGATGGATGAAAGAAAGAAAAATAAAGGAAGGAAGGAAGGAAGAGAAACAGAAAAATTATGTTCTATTTCAGTCAGGTATGACAAGCTAAAGACATCTGCGAACACTGTTGCACTGCTGATCTTAATGTTTAATCTCTAGAAGTCAGACCGTGGAAAAAAACAGAAGCCAATTGGGGGGGAGGGGGTGCAATTGTGCCAAGACCCTATTGCTATGGCGTTTTAAAAATGCATTCATAAATATATCTGTTTTGCTATGGTATATTCCCAATGCATGGCTTGGTGCATTTGGCTCCGTTATGGTTCTTTATAATCATATGTACAGAACCGTATGTGGCGCAAGACAAGGAAGCCCAATTCTGGATCTAGCTGCATTGGAGTCGACCCGAACAGGAACTGGGATGCTGGATTTGGAGGTACCAAAGACAAAACTTATGTGAGGCGCTCCACCGAATGTAGGCGCTTCTCGCACGGACTACTTTCGAGAAAATGGCCAAAAAAGTAAAAGTGGTCATTTTTTATCGAAATTCGGATTTTTGCATAAACCATTAAAACAAGTACTGTATTCGACTATCACTTGCTGAAGTGAAATCGACTAAAACTCACTAAAAATGTCTTTTTTTCCATTTTTCTGATGAGTACCCTCAAAAAACTGGATAAAAACAGTAGCAAACTTAGCGGGTTTGTTTGCATTTATTCACTGAGTTTGGTCCAAGACACACTATAATCCATACACCAGAACGGTCGTGAAGTCGTCTCTCCATTTTGGATACTGTTTTAATATTAAAATTCCATTTCAGTGAATAAAATAAAGAAATAAAGACGATATGCAAGTAAACAATGCAGGCTAGTTACTAAGGAAAGATCTGAAACGAGCACCCTGATTGGTGAACTCGGCCACATGCTCACATTGCACATGCTCAGTGCTCGTCGCATGTTAACTTCCTGTTTACTTCCTGACTCTAGTATACCACATGTGGAAGTTATCTCTGACTTTCTCTTCAATAACTGTAAGTAAATTTATTATAAGATTGTGAATACACATAATTTCTGGAAGAGGAGAGTGAAATGTCATCTGTGATGTCTAGCAGCATTAGTATAGACGTTAAATTCCACGCTGGAATTTAGCTTTGAAGAAGATTATTTCTCTCTCTCTCTCTCTCTCTCTCTGTCTGTCTCTTTGTCACACACACACACACACACACACACACACACACACACACACAGTGTGCAAACGGTTAAATGAGCAGCATCCAGATGAACTAGTGCAATTTGAATGGAAGAAAATACAGCATATGAAGGGAGTGGGGAAAATGAGTGCAGATGCACAATTGAGCACCCACTGCTTACAGTCTGTCTGTGTGTGTGTGTGTGTGTGTGTGTGTGTGTGTGTGTGTGTGTGTGTTTGTGTGTGTGTCTGTGTCTGTGTGAGTGCGATAGCTCAGGTCTGCTGGAATATTAAGAAAGACATGATTCCATTGCAATTCAAAGAAAATCCCATGTGCTTAGTATCATGTACTTTAGAAACTTAATATGAGTATTTTATGAGTATTGGTATTTTTCTCTGCATGCAAAATTCGATTATGGAATTGTTTTAATCATTTGATTTGTGTGTAATCTTGTCTGGACTGGACATGCTGGATCGTGGGTTGTTTAGTTTTGTACGAAAATTGGTCAAGACCTGAAAAATACTTAAATGTTTCATACCTTTTACATATAAACAAACTGATGATGATGATGATGATGATGTCAGCTGTGTTGGTGAAGATTTTGACTTTGATGTTGATGAAGAGGCATCTGTTAATAAAAGTGTGATGACTGGTGTTTGTGAAGATGTGATTTTATCTGCTGAGCAGGATATAGATGAGGATGATGATGCTGAGGGCAGAGTTGATGAAGCTTAACTGTATAAAGAGATCAGAGTTTTGTTATATGGTTATCTTATATATCGTTTTCTTAATTTCAGTGTGATTGTTTGAACCCAAAAGTGTTTTTTTCAGTCAGTATCATTTGAAGGCATTTGAACCTTTATATAATGGTCAAAAAGATACATACTGATCTTATTGGAATAAACACAAATGAAAAAAAAGTCTTTTTTTTTGTTAATTTTTGGGGCTTACCACGCTGACTGATGGGTTTAAAAGGGGCGTGTCAGATTAAAATGAGGATGATTTCTCTTATCATCTCTTCATAAAACTCTTCCTAGACATGTTTTCTAAAAGTTTATATGGCTGAAGTGCATAAAAATGTTTGGTTGCTAAGGACTAATGATCTCGGAAGAAGTGCAATCTTTGTGCTCATTTTTCTCTAAAACGTCTGCTAAACGTGTGAAAGAGCCTGCTTTCGGTGGAGTGGCTTACATATATACAGTATTGTATTCATATTCATGCAACTAGGTGATGAATGAGGACTCCATTAACATGATATTAATTTTTATCTACAGGTGCTGGTGCTAGTGGTAGCCCTTGTTCAGAGACGTATCGTGGCCCAAGAGCTCACTCCGAGTCAGAGGTAAAGGCCATCGTGGACTTCGTGAAGTCTCATGGCAGAATCAAATCCTTTGTATCCATCCATAGCTACTCTCAGATGCTTCTCTACCCATATGGATACACCAGAACTCCCTGCAGGGACCAGGCAGAACTGGTGAGAGCTCTACATCTCCACAACATCTTCTCGTATATGTACAAAATGAATATTGATCGAATAACATAATATTTCCTTTTATGTTCTCATAGCATGAGCTTGCAAGACAGGCCACCACTAACCTGGCAAGTCTGTATAACACTAGATACAGATACGGCAGCATTATCAACACCATATGTACGTACAGCACAACTACACCATAACCAAAACTAGATGATTTCATTTGTTGTTTTTTTCAGGGGTTTCTTAAGCCACACAGCAGCTATACAGCAGATCCATGACATCAAATTGGACAAATTCCTAGGGCATCTGGGGCTTGTTGTACCAATCTCAAAATTTCCGAGATCTATTGTATGATGCCCTATGATACCCTCTGACTGTGTTATGATACACATACAAATTTCATATTGCTTTTGGGTTCTGATGTGATCAAAAAGATATGGTTTTCTTAAAATATCCCTATGATGGTCCTACGCTAAATCCAGAACATTTTTACCTTTCACTTGAGGTACGTGGAAGGCACTGCGATGCTTCAGGGTTTTTTCCGTTAAACAGGAAATTGTTTTTGCCTTTCCACGATCCATGAGTGCACACTCGGTCCTTGAAAGTTAAGTACAAGTCACTGATTAGCAGAATCATATGTTTAGATAATTATAAGTTCAACATTGTCTTTATGTCAGACAAAGCATGTGTGTGTTCAAAGACTCAGAACAGAAAGGTTTTTCATTTCCAATTTCTTCACTAATGACAAAGTAACTGATGCCATGACATAAGTAGTGTTATTAGAAGGATTGGCATAAACACATCAGGTAACATAACATAACATATATCACAATAATTTATTTTTAATCTAAAATTATATTACCAATTTTGCATCGTGCTCACACCAAAAGTAAAATCTGAAAGTTGGGTGTGACGTTATATATGCTAGTTTGTGCTGAAAGGTCAGTGAATGCATGTGTTCGTTCTACCAGTCATTATGACAATGTTACTGAAAGTTGAGCCATACGGCAGTCACACGTCAACTGAGTATTGCGATATACTGAACTTCGAGCTGAATCCAGAATGCAGGAGACAGTGTGAGATGATACAGAGCAGATTTATTACTTAAAGCGGAAGTACTCAAGCAGGATGCAAGCACGGTGACTCTTGGAGATGAAGGGAAACGCAATAAACATTAAGCACTAGGAACTAAGGCATGGGTAACTGTTCGAGCACAGAGCTGGAACCAGGAGCCAGAGAGAACACAGGGAAACAGAGACGTGAAGCAAGACAACCTTCTGGCACCAAAGTGAATGCGCTGCTTGTCTTTATAGCATGGTAGATTAACAAGTGGGATCAGGTGTGCGCACTGCAATCCGCCCGCGTATGTCAGCCATTCCTATCCACCAGAGCCTGCAGCGCTGGAGAGAACAGAGTTAGAACAGAGCCGCCACAGTCAAAGTCATCCAACAACACCGACCATAACAAGTATTGCAGGAATATCATGCTGTCAAGCAACTATCAGATCACGTTCATATCAGCATTGTTGGATTTGACTGAAGGTGGCAGAGTGGTGTAGTGGTCAGCACATTTGTCTTATAGCTAGAAGGTCTTGGGTGCGAGCCCCAGCCTCTGGCGTTTCTATGCGGAATATGCATGTTATCTCATTGTTTGCGTGGGTGTCCTGTGATTATTCGAGTTTTCTCACATTAGTCTGATTGGCTGTTTCAAAGTGTCCTGCTGTATGTGTCTTTTTGGCACTGTAATGGTGTGCAGCTGTTCAGAGTGTGTCCTGCCTTTGTCCAGTGTCAGGCACCAACCTCCCCGTGACAGCAATTGGATTAAAATATTCAGCAATTGAATGAGAAACGTACTCTGACCTACAGACTTTTATATGTGAATGGCATATAGCTTTCAAATCCTCTTCACCCAAACCTATGCCAGATATGTCACACACCTATGTCTCACACACACACACACACACACACACACACACACACACACACACACACACACACACACACTTATTCAAGACTCACACCGAGGGGCAACGTGGAACAGCTGAGTGGCATAACGTGCGTGTCTTTGAATTGTGAGAGGAAACTAGAGTACCCAGAGGAAACCCACACAAGAACAGGATAAACATACAAACTCCACACAGACACTGCAAGATAAACAGACATAATAAAAATAATTGTTTCCTCCTCGTGCTTGGGCTGGTGTATATGAAATTTGGTTAATAATGTAAACATGGGTATGGGCAGTGGTGGTCTAGTGGATAGGGTGCAGGATCGCTGATCCTAAGGTTGGGGGTTCAAGTTCCCACAGAGTTGTCACTGTCCCCCCAGTGCAGCTAACTGGGTTATCAAAGGAGGGCCATGTCCCTCACTGTCTATGGTGAGAGACATGTAAAAGAACCGTTGCTGACTTTCATAAAGAGTAGCTGCAAAGCCGTCAGCGTGTTTCTGTCCCTTGCGAAAGGGTTGTGTCAGGAAAGGCATCCAACGTAAAAACCAAATCAAATGTGCGAATCAGATGATTCGCTGTGGCGAGCCCTGAGAAAGGGAAAAAGCCGAAAGGAAGAGAAGAAGAAGAAGAACGTAAACATGGGTACACCCTTAAGGTATTAGGCATCTTGCTGCATCCATATTAACTTTCTGGAATTCAATGCCAGAAATCAGCTTTAAAAAGTGAAAAGAAATTAAACTTATGTTCACAGTTTTCGAGTTCATACTTTTGAACTTTTCAAAATGGTATTTCAGGGATTTGTGTGAAAACAAATTTCAGGGAAGTGGCAGAAAATATCAGTCACAGAAATGTGTAATGTTTGAGATAAATCAGCACTGAGGAGCTTAGAGGAGTTTTTCAGTTAGAGATTCTTAAACAAGCTTAAGAAAAAAAAATCCTGATACAGGTGATATGTAAAAGATAACATATAGGAAGAAGGACTTTACCACAAAATAAATCCTGATGGGGCATCAGGGCCATCATATAAATTGTCATTTCATCTTTATGACTACATTATATCGCTTATGACATGACTATTTACTAAATAAACTAATAACTTGACCCAAAAAAATAGATTATTTTATTGCCTTTATTAATTACATACTCCATAGCAGTGGTCTGTTTTATGTACCATGTTATAAAGAAATACCAAAAAGCTGAATGATGTGATTGACCAATCAAACTTAGTAACCAGACTAACCAGAGGAGCCGTGGAAAAAGTTCATACACTGTACAAATTAACTATGCAAACATAAATAAATACTTCATTTGAGACGGTACAGACTATAATCAGGTTTGATTATTTGCCAGTGCAGGAAGTGAAATAATTACACTTTGTAAGATTTAAAATAAGAAACATATTTTGAAAAGTGAGAAATAGCTGAAGTGGTTAAACACACATATCAGTCACCGTATTAAGTCAAATAAGCTTAAAACAAGTCTTAACTTTGTTTCTTTCTAGATTTGATTTAAAAAACTCTTAAAACCAAACCATATAATCTTAAACCGTATGAAAAAATAGCTAATTGTAGGATAAACAAGGTGTTATCCTACACATTCTGCTCTCGTATAGTATACAGGGATTCCTCACTTTCCGCGGTTAATGGGGACCGAGATCCCCCGTGACTGCCGATTATCATGAAGTAGGATCGACCCCTCTGACTGATGTATACGTACATGTGTATGTGTATATAATATCAATAAATACATATTGAATGCTATAAATGCTTATAATAACAATGAAACATTAAAAAATAATTCATAATATGTAAATAAAATATAAATACACACACACAGATGCACACCTCACATAAAAATCTAAGTACTGTAGTTTTTTTGGGTTGTTTTTTGTTTTTTGTATAATTGGCTTTGTTTGCTGTTCTTTCCTTAACTTTCTTCCCTATTTTTCCTTAATTTCCTTTTTTTTTTTTTTTCGATGAATATTTTTGAAAAACCCGCGATGCACTGAAGCCGCAGAAGCTGAAGCACAAAGTAGCGAGGGATCATTGTATTATTATATACTGGATAGATTTTAAATCTTGATAAGATCATTCATTTTTGTAACGTCAATATTTTAAGAGAAATCTGAATGATTGTTTAATTACACAATAATATTTAGCCTTGATTACAGTAGTTTGGACATTACATAACTATTAATTTCTCAGATCATAGGCCATCACTGATCTCACATCACTTAAATGCTGGAATATTTTTCTAAAAAGTCACCATCCTATGACTTTTCTGAATTAAACCATTTTATACCGAGTTTCTCCATATTGGGCCCATTTCTGTTATTCGATCACATTCTTCTTAACCCATCTATTTGCAAACTAAAATTGAAACATATCTAATTATATCGATATTAATATTCCTCTCAGACCAAGCAAGTGGTGGCACCATCGATTGGACCTACAACCAAGGCATCAAGTACTCCTACACCTTTGAGCTGAGAGACACCGGAAGATATGGATTCATTCTGCCAGCCAATCAGATCATCCCAACTGCTCAGGAGACCTGGTTGGCCCTGATGACTATCATGAAGCATGCCAAGAACAACCCATACTGAACCAGCAACTCAGCTCAGCTCAGCCCGTGAGACTTCAATCAAATAGAAATTAATGATTTCTAATTTTAAAAAATAATAAAGCGGTGAATGTCAAATTGTTAGAAATTTAATGTAATGTTTGAATTTCACCAACGTGAACACAACAGAAAATAAACATAATAAAACACCATGACCTATAGTAAAGGTACCACTAATCGACACTTTCTTTCAGAATAGAGAATTCAGCAGTGCTCTGGAATAACTAGGGTTTATTTCGAACACTTCATTGTATAACATTTTGGAGGATCTGTTTGCATAAATTAAAGTATACTACTGTATCAATAAATAACATTACATTAGTCTGTAGTCATTGAATAAAAAGTTGTTGAGCTTTAGGAACATTAGAATAAAGTGTCCATATCCACACAGGGAATGGGTCCCACTTATGGAGGCTGCCAGCTTGCTATTGGCTTGTCATGTTTCAGTAACCCAGAACCAGAACCAAACAGCCTTTAATACTTTGAAGGAGAGTGGTCAGTAATTAAAGTGGTTGATTGCAATCTGGAGCCTCACCATTAGATGTTCCTAGATCAACTAAATCTTATACACTGTAATGTAATCTGTAATCTCTAAACAGCTTCAGATTGAAACCTCCGAATTAAGGATATTTATTATATCATATGAGAAACCATTTCAACCATACAAAGCATCCTATACATCACACACCAATCATTCATTTACTTTCCATTTTCCTTCTACTTTTCCTTGAGGGAACTGTTGAGTAGAAAGATTTAGAGCGCACCAAATAACTCCTCTATTTTCTACAGCATTTATTTAAACACGGTCGTAGTCAAAGCTGAAGCCAATCCCAGCTGACTCAGGTGAGAGGTGGGGTTACACCCAGAAGAGGTCACCTATCACTCACAGAACTAAAACACACTCACATTCACACCTATACACAATTTTGAGTAGCCTTTTGATCTAAAGTGCAAGTCTTTGGATTGTTAGTGGAAACTGGAGTTCCCCAGAAGAAACCCAGGCGAGAACATGCCAACTCTTGACATAGAAAGGCTCTTGGATGATAAAGCCTGAAACCTCTCACTTTGAGCTCTAATATATAATAGTGCATAAATATGGATATGCTGAAACTCTGCTATGAAGATACCTGATAAAAAACTATTTATTGTACAAAATAATTCTTTATTTAGCATTAAATATACAAAAACATCACACCAGGTAGTTAGCCTTCATAAATCGGTCACTGATTGTTACTGAGATTTATTCAAACCCCCTGTGTTCACACACACACACACACACACACACACACAGTTACACCAGAGCTTCATAATGTTCATAGTATTATACATTCACAGTTCAGATACAGTAAATACACTCGGACTTCATTTCTATGTTTATAATCTGCACTGCAAACAGAAACTTTACCACAGTAACAAAAATACTAAGTTAACTACTGTAACAGTGTATGCTCTCTGTTTTATATCTGATGGTGTACTTACACTGTACTACTCAAATAAAAATAATTAGATTAACTCACAAATGATTTTAAAAACAATAATGTTTTCATATGATGCTCTTTTGAATAAAGTTGCTTTTACACTGGCACTTGTGCCAGAACAACCTGCATCAGGAACAAGGCTCGTTTAAAACGTTTAAAAATAGTTTGATGGTTTTTATGTGAAATCTTGATACAGCAGAGAATAAAGATTCCTCTCTCACTGGTGAGCCGAATCAAATGAAAGAGCCAAAAAGTGCTGAAGTGAATCAAGTAAAGAGTCGACTCTTGTTGGTGATGTGTAGTACTGTACTAGTACTACACTAAGACTAATACTGTACTACTGAATTAAATGAGTCAACTCTTTTTTTGTGATCCAAATCAAATGAGACTGAACTCGAATCAAATGAGGTAAGTCAATATAATTGAATTGTTTATCTCAGTATGGTTGGTAGAAGGAAACGTGTTCACATATTTGTGGTAATTTTGTCTCACACACACACACACACACAGTCAGAAACTGGAAAAACACTGCAGTGTATGTAATTACAGGAAAGATTTGTTTCATGGTATTCATTTGAGTAAAAATGCAGTAGTGCTGTGCCGATCGTTTACACAATCTCAATATAAATGAATTAAATCAGGAATGTCAAACTGCCACAAAGGGCCATGTGGCTGCACGTTTTTGTTTCAACCAAGCAGCAGTACACCTGACTTGGCTCATTGAATCAACTGATTTGATTCTTCAAGCAGTTGATTGGCCAACCTGTGTGCTCTGTACAGGACAGGACTATACTGTGGCCAGCCATGTGCAGAAGTGTGTGTTAGGAGGAGTCACTGAATAGATATGCTGTTGTAAAGTGACTATGATGATGAAGAGGAAGTCTACTTCCAGGGCCGAGGACTCCCTGCTCTAGAATGTGCCGAGCTGAGTCGACTGCTTTGTGCGCTGGAGACTTTAGAATTACTGCTGGTGGTGGACATCCTGCTGCTCACACGATCTGAACACACACACACACACACACACACACATTATGCCCTTTTGACATGGTGTCAGAAAAAGGCTGGGTGCTGTTGAATATGTTAAATATAAATATTGTTAATAATTTGTTCTGATTTTTTTTAAAGATTTGATGTAAACTGGATCTCTTACTGCTGCTCTCACTGGGTATCAAAACTTCGTCCAGGTAGTGTTGGATCTTGTTGAGGTCTTCAGAAGTGAAGCGCCATTTGTTTTCAACTAGCTGTGGTGTCTGGTGGAGTGTGGCGCATTTCTGAGTTGAGGGTCCAGTTGGAGACAGAATGCATTTGACAGGAAAAGGCCCAATGGTCATTCCTTCTGGAAACTTCTGCGCGATTACCTTCAAGCCTTAAGAGGGTTTTTGATGCTTTAGAATAGTGCAGAGGGTCTCACACATACACACGTGCACAAATACACACACACACACACACACCCACACACACACATTTATGAGATCTGGATTCACCTCCAGAGAGCATGAAGAGATTCTCGAAACCTCTCTCGCACATGGTGGATGCTGCCTGGCTGGCGAGTCTCTCGTCCTCATCGTATACAATGATGATCTTTCCCTGGGCATTTTTCTGTTTGGATAGTTTAAGACTTTTTTTTTTTTTTTTTTTTTTGCAGTTATGGTCAGAGACCCGGTTAATACAACACTCTTTAAAAGTATGAAAAAACTTCAATAACTCTGTCATGGACTTTTACTATAACCGTTCTACTCCAGAACACACTGAGCATGAAGGATACGTAATCAAGAACTTCCTTGGTGTAAGGATTGATTGCCCTCGAGAGAGATGCAATAGGATAACTGTGGGCTGTAAATATGGACAGAAAGATGTAAAGGAGTAACTGTTACTGCGGTAAAGCAACAGAACATTCTTACCATATCTTTTAATGTGCTTTATTACTTTCATTCTGCAGTGATTTTTGATGAAAGAAGCAAAAATTAAAAATAGAAAGCAAAAAAGACCAAATAAAACAGAGAAAGTGGAAGAACATAAAAAGGAATAGTTCAAGAAAGGAAATAGAAAAATGGAAAGATAAATAAAAAAAAACAAAAATATTTAAAAAGAGAAGGAAAAATGAATGATAGGAAATGAAGAGTAAGAAATTTCTTGAGTGTAGTGTATAGTACAGGTTAGTTCCAATTATACGGCATCTGATACATTGGCAGGCCGTATTTAAGGGTACTTTTTAAAATGCCCAACAATGAGGACCCTACTTGGTATAACGACACATTTTGGCCAAAAAAAAAAAAAAAATGTACAATCAGAAAAATTTCGAAAAAATTTGCCAATTTAAACTTTGTGCAGTTGCGCTCTATTGGCAGCCGGCCAAAACAAAACCTGAAGACTGGCCTTTGTTTACGTTATATGACTGACGGCTGCCCTCTAGCAGCAACCAGCTGGACCAGAACAACAAGAGCAGAAGATGAGGTCACTGAAAGGGCAGATGTTTGTTTACATTTGTATGACCAGGGTTTACATTCTAGCAGCAGCCACTTGAAAGAAGTCAACAAGACTGGAAGAGGAAGTCGCTGAAAGGGGCAAAGTTTGAAGAGTTAGATAAGGATTTGGACATTTGCTTCAGGAACCGAGGTGTGGAAGGGAAGCCTGTTAGCAGGCCTTTGATTGTAGAGAAAGCAGCTAAGTTGCATAATGACCTCGGTATTGAGGAAGAGTGTAATTTTTTTCCATTGGGTGGCTTGTGTAATTTTAAGGCTAGGCACAGCTAGCATAGTCTTGGTTTTTTGGTCGTCTGATATTTTTGGTAAGTAATATTGTACACCATTTCTTTATTCTTTCACTAGATTTAATTTACATGTATTTGTGGGAAAATCCTGATACATTGGCAAATTTGATTGTCCGGTACCTGCCTCATCCCAAAGGTGCCGGATAATTGGAACCATTCTGTATGTGATTTTCGAGTGTAGTGTATAGAGTACAGAAGGGGGCAGTGGTGGTCTGGTGGTACAGGGTACTGGATCGCTGATCCTAAGGTTGGGGGTTCAAGTCCCACTCTCCACCGGGTTGTCACTGTTCCCCCCAGTGCAGCAAACTGGGTTATCAAAGGCAGGCTATGTCTCTCCCTGTCTATGGTGGGAGGCATGTAAAGGAGCCATTGCTGACTTTCGTAAAGAGTAGGCTGCAAAGCCGTCAGCGTGTTAGGAAGGGCATCCGACGTAAAAACCTATGCCAAATCATTCGCTGTGGTGACCCCTGATAAAGGGAAAAAGCTGAAAGAAAATCTCTTAGTGTATAGAATACAGAGTGTAGTATATACTATATAGATTACAGTGTATTGAATATAGTATTAGAGTATAGTGTACATACTATAGTATATAGTGTGTACTGTACAATGTATAGCATGTGGTGTACATAGAACAGTGTGTAGGGTGTAGTGTACAGTGTGTAGTGCACAATGTACAGGGTGTAGTGTATACTGTACAGAGTGTAATGTATAGTGTATAGGATATAGTATACAGAGACTAGTGTGTAGTGTATAGCATGTTCTGTGTATAGTGTGTAATATACAAAGTGTAGTGTGTAATCCGTAGTGTAGTCTATAGCTTGTAGTGTATGTGAAGAGTCCTGGGTGCTGGTACCACTGATGATGTGGCATCGATTGTAGCACTCTTGGTCTCGAACATCCAGTAGCAGGTACGGACAGTCTGGATACAGATGATTAGCAGCAGATGGATTGTCCAGTGGCATCACTCTCACACTCCTCGGTCCATCTTTATCAACATCCAGCTCTCCGACACCACTGATTACACTGAGAGCGCAAACACACAAGAACACCACTGATATGTTGGTGGAGTGTAAAACACTGCACACTTGGGGGGCTTTAGAACAGGATTCATTCCGATAGGGTTCACTGTAGATAATATAGTAGATAGGATAGTACAATAACAGGAGTGTTAGAGATCTGCATTACAGTCGGCCCCTGTTTTTTGCGATGGTTCTGTTCTGGCCCTTCCAGCGGATCATGAAAATCTGCAAGTTCTTGACGCCGTTTTAAAACCCTATGTATGATATTACATGTGCTAAAATATGCTTCTTAAAGGGAGGCTTCACTTAAAGTCACAGAAAATAAAAGCGCAGCTAACGTGAAAAATATGTCTTTAATTGCTTACCACAACAAAATCTCCGTGAAATGAGCCTGGCGGGCATAGAAAAGTCAACTTTTATTACTCCGATCATGCAGCTTCGTAGCATCCGCCATTTTCTACGAGTAACGTGATCAAAACAAGGTCAGTGACGTCAGTGGTGCTCAATCCGCCATACACTCGGTTTGTACACGGACGAATACACACGTGCCTTTGACATTCTGCCCATTTTATTCACAAAATGGCCCAGAATCATGAGAATACCGATTCAGATTCTGAGATCGGAGACGAAGAACTCGTTAACCTGATGTTTAATGCAAATGTGGACGAAGACCAGTCAGAGGAATTTCAGCCATATCACTTTCAACCCCGCAGACGACAAGAGGAGCACGCAGACGGGATGGGAGGTGATGAACAGCAGCAGCCGGTGGCCCAAGACGATGCAGGACGTGAGCACGACTACTCGGGCATTTTCCTGAGGGACATCGATTTGGGGGCAAGGGTTGGGCAACCTGCTGACCAGTGGTGTACTTGTAATGGCCCCTGTGAATATATGTGATGCCCACTGATGAATTTGTGCTGTCATGAGCTGGAAGAGCTGCACGAACGACTATTGCATGATGACCTGGATTGCATCCTCCAGCACATGAACTTTAATATGGTGGTGTTAAACCCAGTTATCTTGCGTACGAGTTTGGTTGCTATGAAGGACATCAAGAGAAGGAGCCTGGAAGAACCCATTCAGAATAGGTAAGCCTCCTCATGGGTGTGGCTGCATTTAGCCCTATCTACACTATGTACACTGCAGTTCGCCTACATGGCTTGTATCACTGTTTGTCAAAACAGGACAACAATAGTAGGGATGTCGTTGACAACCGGAATATTGCCGATATAATTATGTCGATCGATAATCGATACCTATAAAAGGGATATCGATACTTCTAACGTTATAGCTTTCCTGTGTTCATGACAGCGTCTGTAGTAAATGCCATTTTCAATGATACCCCGAGTAAATGGTACGTCCCGCCTCTCTGTATGGTAAATGGTACGTCCCTGCTTCTTGTGTGCCATCAGAGCGCGCGTTTTCAACAGCACGGAACATTTTGAACAAGAAGAGACACTTATCACCGGATAATGCAGATATGTGCATCTTCTGAATCTATACATCTATTTTCGATTCCACGTCACTGTGACACGCGGCGGACAGCCAATCCTTTCTGTACTCCACTGTGTGGGCGGGTCCGAGAGCTTCAAACTCCAATTTTATTGGATTATAACAACAGCCACATACTGCGCGTGTTGTTTGAGTAAAGAGATAAATTTCCCTCGTTTTGATCGGCTCATTTCCACAAAGCCAAGCACAGCTGGTAAGCAAACACAAAAGGACAGACATGGAAAAACTTCAACCCGCAGACCAGCTAGCTGATTGCTAAAACTTGGGATGCGCTTCCTGTCACATAAACACTGCAGCGTGTGAGTCCAATAAAATTAGAGCTTCAAGGTATCGGACCCGCCCTTGGCTCTCAGCTTAGCGCCACAGTGATGTGGCATTGAAAGTCAATGAATAAATTTGCTCTGAGCAGTTAGAAAGTGAAGCTGCACCAGGTCCTGCTTGGCCTTATTTCTTCACAGTGGGCAGTCTGTGAAAGTGTTGCTTCCTGGGGTTGTTTTTGTCGGACACTTTGCAGTGTTAAGCAATGCAATAGGGCATTTTTGAAGCAGAAACACGGAGACGATCGAGCGCATTTGTACACAACAAAACATGCAAAACTGCGGCGTAAGTGGAGGCATGAGCACCAATGACGTCACAGACCCAATTTTGAAGACGTGACCGGTATAAATGGCTGCGCCCATGGAATATAAATTTTCTTCGGTTAATTGCTTCTAAACTCTGGAATGTGGTTACTTTTCTTTGTCATAGTTCATAAGTATGCTGTACTTGGTCAATTATTTCATCTGAGATAGTGAAAGAAATGGGCTTTAATGACCGAAGTATCCCTTTAAACATTCTACAGACAGTCTTGTTCATTAATACAGTAATAATGTAGTAAAGATTAAGTAAAAACTTTTTAATTTTATACTGTGATAATACTGTATTTATGAATAAATAAAGCACTTCAGCTTCTTACCAGAAGCTAGAGAAAATGCAGGGCATTTGAGTAGAATGTCCGTCTTCCTTTCAGATTTTTCCCTTTTACTCGGGAGTCGCCGCAGCGAATCATCTGATTCGCACGTTTTGATTTGGCAGAGGTTTTTACGTCGGATGCCCTTCCTGTCACAACCCTTTTTAGCAAGGGACAGAAACACACCGACGGCTTTGCAGCTACTCTTTACGAAAGTCAGCAATGGTTCTTTTACATGCCTCTCACCGTAGACAGTGAAAGACATGGCCCGCCTTTGATAACCCAGTTAGCCGCACTGGGGGAGGGCATTTGAGTAGAACAATAAGGCTTAAATAATCATTAAAAACACACTAAAAAATATGAATTCACAATTCAAGCAATCACGTTGATGACATGTGTGCAAAGAAGAAGAAAAAAAGGTGTACACATCATCTGCAACAAATCAGCAGGAGGGAGAAACAACAGCTCTCGTCAATTGACTAAATTTGACTCACGTGTCAGTAACTTCCGGGTTTGCCACTAATCCGAGAGTATAATAATGATGTAGTAAAACAGGGGTGCTCACACTTTTCCAGCACGCGAGCTATTTATAGAATGACCAAGTCACAAAGATCTACCCACTACAAAAATGCAAAACATATATTTATTTTAACGTATATTGAAGATTCTTTATGTGTAAATGTATGTTTATGTGCCTTGCATAACCGCAAGAGCCAATATCGCACAACACAACATAATTAACTCTGAAAATTTTTTGTATCTACCTGAGTCACTGTGATGACTTGCACTGAACGGATTCAGCCAGGGATGCACAGTGCGGACAGTAGCTGCTGACAGCCAGGCTCAAGCACACTTCCAAACGCACTTCGAAAATGACATCGTGAAAAAAACTCCGCCTCCCATTCCGTATGAAAGTGATACTTTGTCTTCTTCTTTGCTCCAGCATCCATACTCATATTTGATAAGCTTTCTTTACTTTAAGAAAAAAGCAAGGGCTTAAAACAGGAGGGAACTCGCTGACTAGTTTGTTTTGCGGTACTTTAGTGCCGTTTTTGCACATGCGCGGTGAGCGAAAGGTCAGAAAAATACATCTATTTTACCAATTCTACCTTTGCGATCAACCAATATTACCTTCGAGATCGACTGGTAGCTCATGATCGACGTATTGAGCACCCCTGTAGTAAAATGTAGTCATGATTAAGTAAAAACTTTTTTAATTTTGTACTGTGATACTTGTGAATAAAGCGCTTAGGTCCCTTACCACAAGCTAGAGAAGATGCAGGGCATTTGAGTGGCATCATAGGGCTTAAATAATAATTAAAAAACAACTAAAAAAATATACTTCATAATTCAGGCAAGCAGGGGCAGTGGTGGTCTAGTGGTATAAGGTGCTGGATCTCTGATCCAAAGGTTGGGGGTTCGAGTCCCACTCTCCACATGGTTGTCACTGTCCCTCCCCCTCCCAGTGCAGCTAACTGGGTTATCAAAGGCCGGCCATGTCTCTCACTGTCTATGGTGTGAGGCATGTAAAAGAACCATTGCTGACTTTCGACAAGAGTAGGCTGCAAAGCCGTCAGCGTGTTTCCGCCCTGCGATGGCCTGGCGAGCTGTCCAGGGTTTACTCTGCCCTCGCCCTGAGTTGGCTGGGATGGGCACCAGCCTCCCTGCGACCCTAATTAGGATGAAGCGGTTACAGAAAATGAGAGAATTCAGGCAAGCACATTGATAACTTGTGCGCAAAGGAGAAAAAAAAAGAGGTGTACACATCATCTGCAACCAATCAGCAGGAGGGAGAAACAAAAGCTCTCAGCCATTGGCTAATTTTGAATCATGTGTCAGTTACTTCCGGGTTTGTCGCCAATCAACGAGTATGTGGGGGCACGAGTGCTGAACTGTGAATGGTCAAGAGCCTACTGTATATTGTTACAAAGATGTGTGTGCGTGTGTGTATTACCTCATGACATTAGTATAGAAATAACAGGTTTCTACCTCTGCAGTGTGGATCTGGATAAAAATGCACTGTTGTTCAGATTGATGCTGTCAGTAGTACTGACAGGTTGAGGACTTGAGTGGTGTGAACTATTGGCTTTGTCTAAAATATGATCTCCTTCTTGTGACACTGAAAAAACATCCATCAAAAAAGCTTTAAGATGAGCAACAGGAAGAAAAATGTCAGGTAGATTAAACATAAAATTTAAAAGAATGAAAAATATAAACATTGAGCTGGTCCTATAGGAATGTGCTAATATAATCCTGTGATTTGAAGCTGTACTACCCTTAGCCAATCAAAACCCACAATTCATCAGGATTATGGCATAATGAATATGACATGAGTGATAACACAGACTACATGATTTTACTGACCACTAATGATGATCGCGATAACAATAGTTTCTTAGATTTAACAATGCGGTGCTATAAAGAAATACCAAACCACTCACTGAACGTCATAATTGACCAATCAGAATCAAGTATTCAAATTTCACTACAGAATTTTCTCCAGGATCAATAAAGTATTCTGATAAGGTGTATAATAAAAGATGATTAAAAGATTACCTTGAAGTCTCGACACATTATCCAAGATGGTCGGGTTTATGTCTGACAAGGTAGCTACCTGTAGCACCTGAGATAATACAAAAAAAATTAATTCTCTCTCTCACTCACTCCCTAACTCTTTCTCTCTGTCACTTACACTCTCACTCACATGCTCACTCACCATTTGAGCAAACGTTGTTACTTTGAGCCTCTTAAAAATCTCATCTTTTCTATATCTGTAATCTGAAACACAGTAAATTCAGAATGACATTAGTAATTGAACAGTTTTATTATTAGGTACCCTCCAAAAAATCCTGAAATTAATCTCAGTTCTTTAATCTGGAATCTCAGCTCAGAATTTAAAACATTCCTACTCACTGGGGTTCTGAACATCAACATGTTGAACCCTCTGATCTCCGTCTCCATACTGTGCACACTCTACTTTAGCTCGCCAACACCCTTGCACAAAACTCCGACTTTAATACTCAAAAAGTTCAACCTCATCGCCTCCTGTACTCAAAACAAACATGTGATGCCGTCATGTCTGGCTACACGCTATAAAACCCCAAATAGAGGAATTACTGTCATCTTGGGTACAGGGGGCAGTGGTGGTCTAGTGGTATAGGGCGCTGGATCGCTGAGCCAAAGGTTGGGGGTTCAAGTCCCGCTCTCCACAAGGTTGTCACTGTCCCCCCAGTGCAGCTAACTGGGTTATCAAAGGCGGGCCATGTCTGTCACTGTCTATGGTGAGAGGCATGTAAAAGAGCCATTGCCGACTTTCGTAAAGAGTAGCTGCAAAGTCGTCAGCGTGTTTCTGTCCCTTGCTAAAAAAGGGTTGTGACAGGAAGGGCATCCGATGTAAAAACCTCTGCCAAATCAAACATGCGAAACAGATGATTCGCTGTGGCGACTCCTGAGAAAAGGGAAAAAAGCCGAAAGGAAGACAGACAGACTGTCATCTTGGGTACAATCAGCTCCTTCTCCTCAATCACACCGAGCAGTTTGTCTCTTAAGTTTTTCTTATCTTAGAGAAATCTGAGAGGAAAACACTTGAATATCACAGACAAAGCAGCCATTATGTCGGAATGACTTGGGTAATCAGGATGAAAAATATCTCCGGGACAGAGTTTCACTGATTTGCATGGCTTAAAAGGATGTAAAAAATGCCTAAATACCCAGAGTGAACATCCTGATAAAAGGAAAAACATTCACAGTAAAATAGAGCTTCTTTCATTACACACTGTATAATGTACAAATTTACATAAGTAGCTCACACACTCTGTGGAAATCTCACACTAATCCTTCTGGTAGTTAATTCGAAACAAATATAAAGCAAGATTTACTGTCAAATTTACTCGCAAAAAAAAAAAAAATCCTAGTTTTTACGAATTTTGGTATCTCTGAATTATGGAACCAGCAAAAAGCAGATTACATCTTTGAGTACTGTAATTCGATTTTTATCCAAAGACATGGGAGATTTGACAAACCAAAAAACAAATGACAATTGAACAAATAAAGCAAGCAAGGGCACTTTGAGAGGGCAAACAAACTTTCAACAAGCTGAAAAAAGTACATAGCACCTCTTGCTGGACCAAATTACTTCAAAAAAAATTCCCCATATTACCTCAAGATGTTAAAAAAAAATCCTTTAAAAAACTCCTGGATCCAAAATTTCATCTGGATCATCTCCAAAATCGAATGGAGTTTTTCTTGTCCAGAGCCTGAAGTCTGTTGAAATTACATTAAAATCCTTACCTGTCACAGGTAAAAACAAACAAAAAAAAAAAACATCTGAAAACTGATTTCCTTTAAATGGAACCTGATTTGCTGTAACATGACGCACAACAACACGGTCACTTTAACACAAACTCCTTATTCTGAATCTCGTCAGCTGCCACATGAAACACATGGCACTTATGCAAGAGTAGATTGTGGGTGATGGGGGAAACTTTAGAATGTTTACAAAACTGCCACCTTACACTTAAACACATTGAAAAGGTGCAGCATAAAAAAAAAACAAAAAAAAAAAACATTTTGATCTGTCATCAGATAAAGTACATTTCGGAGTTAATATTAGGGTTGTATGGCATATGACAGGGTGCCGAGAGAAGAACTGTGGTATTGTATGAGGAAGTCTGCAGTGACAGAAGTATGTTAGAGTGGTGCAGGACATGTATGAGAGATGTAAGACAGTGGTGAGGTGTGCTGTCGGTGTGACAGAAGAGTTCAAGGTGGAGGTGGGACTGCATCAAGGGTCAGCTCTCAGCCCCTTCTTGTTTGCTATGGTGATGGACAGGCTAACAGACAAGGTTAGACAAGAATCTCCATGGACTATGATGTTTGCAGATGACATCGTGATCTGTAGTGAGAGCAGAGAGCAAGTGGAGGAAAATCTAGAGAGGTGGAGGTATGCCCTGGAAAGGAGGGGATTGAAGGTTAGTCTTAGTAAGACAGAATACATGTGTGTGAACGACAAGGACCCAAGAGGAACTTTGAGGTTACAGGGGGCAGAGATAAAGAAGGTGAAGGATTTTAAGTACTTAGGCTCAACAATCCAGAGCAATGGAGAGTGTGGAAAAGAGGTGAAGAAGCGCGTGCAGGCAGGTTGGAATGGATGGAGGAAAGTGTCCGGTGTGATGTGTGATCGGAGAGTATCGGCAAGAATGAAGGGAAAAGTGTACAAGACGGTGATGAGGCCAGCAATGTTGTATGGTTTAGAGACAGTGGCCCTGGGGAAAAGACAGGAGTCAGAGTTGGAGGTAGCAGAGATGAAAATGTTGAGGTTCTCTTTGGGAGTAACGAGGATGGATAGGATCAGAAATGAGTACATCAGAGGGACAGCACATGTTAGATGTTTTGGAGACAAAGTCAGAGAGGCTAGATTGAGATGGTTTGGACATGTACAGAGGAGGGATAGTGAGTATATTGTTCGTAGGATGTGGAGGTTGGAACTACCAGGCAGAAGGCCCAGAGGAAGACCAAAGAGAAGATTTATGGATGCGGTGAAGGCGGACATGAAGGTCGTTGGAGTAAGAGTAGAAGATGCAGAGGATAGGGAGAGATGGAGGCAGATCATTTGCTGTGGCGACCCCTGAAGGGAACAGCCGAAAGGAAAAGAAGAAGAAGGTGACACGCAGTGCTCCAATCACTAAACTAGACTTACTTCTCTTGATCTCCTCCAGCCTTTCCATGTACTTTGTAAGGCTCAAACCTATAAAAACACACATAGGTAATGTTTTCAGGACATTTGTAATATATAACATTAGACAGTCCACATAAACACATAAATAAACAGATCTTATACCTGTATCGAGTCTTGATTTTACATGCTGGTATTTGGGGTTCTGGGGAACCCTTTTGAGGAGGAACTAAAAACAACCACACACACACACACACACACACACACACACACACAGAAATTGTGTTTTGTGTAACACGACATTAATACATTATGACTATAATATTATGCACAATTATGATCTTTTCCTTTTGTTTTTTTCCCCTTTTTTCAGGGGTCACCACAGCGAATTATCTTATTCGCACGTTTGATTTGGCATTGATTTATGACGATATGAAATTAATTTTCAGAGATAAAAGAACATGACAGAACATGAAAGAAATATACAGCCAGCAGTTCACATGCTCTTCTGCACACCTGAGCGCCACTACCGCGCTTACACAAACTTTTTCCTCACTCTGAATCGTGTCTGCTCCTCCAAACGCCCGCCACTGCCCATGCCTCATACAGTATATTATATCATACAATCCTAATACTTAGTAAGTTAGCTCTACATATCCTGCTTCATTAGACAGACTTTTCAATAATATCTTCATAAGGGTCAAAACCTATTCATTTATGAAAGAAAGTAAATACTTCTACTAAATAAAAGTACTGACAGTGTTCCACTGGGTGATGGTACAAAAGGTCATATCACAATCATCTTTATTACTTAAAAAAAAAACAAAAAAAACACACACACAACAACAGTACCATGGTGAAAAAGCTACTTAAAAATAATGTTAGCTATTATTTTAATACATGTATTCCTGTCCAAAGCAGGGCTCTGTATCTTCGGTATCAAATTTCTATTATGCAATGCTATAGGTCCTTTCTTTGAGTCTGAAATCTGTGGATTTACAGTGAGCAAAAACAGACACTTTGCCTAAAATTAATTACAGAGACATCTACAGCTATATGCTTTACGTTGAAATCAGTAGACGGAAGGGCTAGAAACCTTGCTTTACACACCAGGAGACAAATACGTACAATTGTTAGATTTTTTGGGGGGGGATGGAGAAAATTTTTAGTGGATGGGTGTGTGATGTGAATCTGAAACGTTTATGAGAAACAAGCAAAATTGCTTCGGGAGAAGGCAAAGATAAATATTTGTTTTGTTACTGGTACATTTTAATCTACTGACATGTATCCTTCCAGACTATAAAATCTGTGGGTCACAGACACTGACTTACATTTATCATTTAGTACAACTGAGGGTTAATGATGGCTCAAGTGCTCAATAATGGCAATTTGGTCACACCAGAGCTTGAACCTACAACCTTCAGAACAGTAACCCATAACTTTAACCTCTGAGCCACCACTTCCCGCTACACACACCTGATGATTAAGCCATACTGATAATGATTATCATTCATTTGTTGAACTGTTTAATCGTACTGGAGTCCTACAAGGAGACTGGACACGATCTCATCTGAAACTTGAGGAAGGAGCAAGCCATGTAAGCACAGAGCGAAAATGCAAACTTCAAACAGGAAACTTTTCTACAAGAACTTCTGCGCTGTGTTAAAAATATCCACTAAGCTCAGAAAATAAACATATTATTTACTCACCAGAGACATAATGCTCGGTGCAAACTCATGTTTAAACACTGCTGGATTTCTTTATGTCAGCACAGGATGTGTTTGCTAGACATCGACTCTCTGTGAGGCCTGTGTTTTTAGAATTGAGGGTAAGCCATACAAAAATTTTCCAGTTTTTTTTTTCTGATCTGTTCCTACATCCTATACAATAAGGCACTCCGCTTCAAAACAAGAAGGTCCTGAGTTCGAGTTCAGGGCTCAGCTAGAGGTTTATGTGCGAGTTTGCACTTTAGGTTAACTGGTTGTTCCAAATTGCCCTTAGGTGTTCAGGATGTGTCCTGCCCTCGTCCAGAGTCGACTGAGATAGGCTCCAACCTCCCTGCAAGCTAAGGATTGGGCGGTTCAGCAAGTGAATGAATGAATGAATGAATGTTGGTTAGGTTGGTTGGTGGCTTATTGGTCTCCAACATGGAACATGGAACGTTTTAAGTCACATGAGTGAGTACCTCATACTCACCGCAATAACAGTGTGCTATTTATTTACCCAAAATTAGATATTGCGCAATATTACCGATTTCTGCCGTGAATTGGCTACATAATTCCGTCGGTTTCACTCAGAAACATTTGGAAATTGTACACAGTAGTCCAAAAGGGTTACCAAGGTAACCAGGTCCGCGACACTTTCAGCTCGTCTCTCGTCGCTTCCTGTCTGCGCATGCTCTTAATTCAGCAACACATTAAAAAAAAATAATTCTCGTGTTTCCTTTTGCGCGTGCCATGCCTTTATTTTAGTGACACGGTTTACTTCTTTTCGTGATTAAGGATCCGGAATGAAGATTGGCTCTACTTACATCTTTATAGCTCTTGGTATCCATCAGAAATCTCTCTCTCTCGCAGGCTTCGTCCTTATGTACGCATGCGCCAAGTCGTATCAACCGGTCAGACCTCGCCTGTGACGTGCCGGAAGTGGTGCTTGTCTTCAGAATCCAATAGCTGTCGACCTGCGATGATCACTTATATAGAAATATATTCTTAAAATTCTGGACTGGCTTACAAGTTTAACATTAAAAAAAAAAAATTCGGTGCAGAAACCAGCAGCGTCGGGGTCTGTAACCATGGTAACATTAGCAGGAAGCAGGTTGAAAGGTAGTAACGCGAGGCGTTCACGCCAAGCTACTCACTCGTTTACCGAACTGCTTATTCTTATTCGGGTTGCGGGGTGTTATCCAGTCGTGGTTTAAGGCAGGGTACACGCTGAAAAGCTCGCCAGACCGTCGCAAGGCAACATAAACGCAACCATTTACACTCACACCGAGGGTCACATTGGAATAGCTCAGGGGTCACCAACCTTTTTGAAACTGAGAGCTACTTCATGGGTACCAATTAATGCGAAGGGCTACTAGGTCGATACACACCTCTGAAATTACAAATTTGCTCAATTTACATTTAATTAGATTTAATTAGATGTTATTATTAATAATTAATGATATTCATCTATGTGAAGATATTGACTTGATTTAAAAATATATTCAAAAAAATTATATGCAGCTCAATGGAGAGTGGCGCTGTCCTAAAAATGGGCCTGTCCTAAAAATAGCAGTGAACAGGTCCGCGGGCAACTTATATTGTCCTTGCGGGCTACCTGGTGCCCACGGGCACCACGTTGGTGATCCCTGGAATAGCTAATAAGCCTGATGTGCAGGACTGTGGGAGAAAACTGGAGTATCTGGAGGAAACCCATTCAAGCACAGGGATAACATGCAAACTCCACACAGAAACTCACAAGCCTGGGACTCGAACCCATGACCTTCCCATGAGGCAGATGTACTCTTATTCCATCATGCCATCTGTTATACCTTTGGCAAATTTTATGTTTGAAAAAAAAAAAACAATTTAGATATTTACAGTGGAGCTTTATATTTGTGCAGATGTAAAGCCACTCACCTGCCCACACAGTTAACCCAATAAATGAAGAAAATGGAGGGGAAGCTATACTGCTTGTGCACTGCCACTTCTTCTTTTCCTTTCGGCTTTTCCCGCCAGGGGTTGCCACAACCAATCATCTGCCTCCATCTCACCCTATCCTCTGCATCTTCTACTCTTACTCCAACTACCTTCATGTCCTCCTTCATCACATCCATAAATCTTCTCTTTGGTCTTCCTCTAGGCCTTCTGCCTGGTAGTTCCAACCTCAGCATCCTACTACCAATATACTCACTATCCCTCCTCTGTACATGTCCAAACCATCTCAATCTAGCCTCTCTGACTTTGTCTCCAAAACGTCTTACATGTGCTGTCCCTCTGATGTACTCATTCCTGATCCTATCCATCCTTGTTACTCCCAAAAAGAACCTCAACATTTTCATCTCTGCTTCCTCCAGCTCTGCCTCCTGTCTTTTCCTCAGTGCCACTGTTTCTAAACCATACAACATTGCTGGCCTCAACATCGTCTTGTACACTTTTCCTTTCATTCTTGCCGATACTCTCCTATCACACATCACACCAGACACTTTTCTCCAACCATTCCAACCTGCCTGCACACGCTTCGTCACCTCTTTTCCACATTCTCCATTGCTCTGGATTGTTGAGCCTAAGTACTTAAAATCCTCCACCTTCTTTATCTCTGCTCCCTGTAACATCACCGTTCCTCTTGGGTCCTTGTCGTTCACACACATGTATTCTGTGCTTGTGCACTGCCACCATCTGCACGAATACACTTTGAAGAAAATTTGGTCAATATGGGTTTTCCTCTTGAGGAGAAATATTTTTTCAAATACCAAAGATAAGACAGCATTTATGGCTGTTTCTTTACTGAAAATAAATGCAAGCATTTTTGGATCTCTTACATATGTCATTGTTCTGTGGCTGGTGACATAGTGTTTAGCACATCCACCTCACAGCAAGAAGGTCCTGGGATTGATTTCCAGCTAGGGCATTTCTGTGTGGTTTACATGTTCTCCCCATGTTTGTGTGGGTTTCCGCCAGGTATTGTAATATCCGCCCACAGTCCGAAAACCTGCACAAGAGGTTACTTGGCTGATCCAAATCGCCCGTAGGTAGAAGTGTGAGTATAAATGGTTGCGTGAGTGTTGGCCCTGTGATGGCCTGGCAAGCTGTACAGGGTGTACCCCACCCTCGCCAAGAGTTGGCTGGTATTGGTGCCAGTCTCCCCATGACCCTAATTAGGATTAAGCGGTTCAGAAAATAAACAAATTAATGAATGAATAATTACCAAAATCGCATAGTTGTCTCTTGCTTTCTAACTACTCTCCAAGAATTTCTGGAATTATGATCATGCACATGAATCACATGACAGTCAAGCATTTTGAATGCCTCTCTTACATCGCCTACTAGGTGACCTACACCCTTTGTGACATCATCACCTCTCAGGTACCGAGACACTCTATAATGAAGTCCCAGAGGGGGGCACTACCGCCATGGGACATCTGATACACAGCTTTAAGTTGGTAATGGTTATTTTTCCATAGACATTTCGAGGATTAATGCAGCTTGCATCATTGAGAACCCCCCTTGAAAATTATAAATTAAGATGCATGGCATGATAGGGAATGGTGTGCAATGTCTTCTGGTCACAGTATAAGTTAGTATATCAAGAGAGATTTAGGGCAGTGGTGGTCTAGTGCTATAAGGTGCCGGATCGCTGATCCAAAGGTTGGGGGTTCGAGTCCCAATCTCCACAAGGTTGTCCCTGTCCTCCCCAGTGCAGCTAACTGGGTTATCAAAGGCCGGCCATGTCTCTCACTGTCTATGGTGTGAGGCATGTAAAAGAACCATTGCTGATTTTCGACAAGAGTAGGCTGCAAAGCCGTCAGCGTGTTTCCACCCTGCGATGGCCTGGCGAGCTGTCCAGGGTGTACTCTGCCCTCGCCCTGAGTTGGCTGGGATGGGCACCAGCCTCCCCGCGACCCTAATTAGGATGAAGCGGTTACAGAAAATGAACTGAAGAGAGATTTCCTTTCGGCTTTTTCCCTTTTTTTTGAGGGGTCGCCACAGCGAATGATTCGCAATTTTGATTTGGAATAGATTTTTACGTTTGGATGCCCTTCCTGACACAACCTTTTAGTATCGTCTTTTCCTTTCGGCTTTTCCCTTCAGGGGTCGCCACAGCGAATCACCTGCCTCCATCTCACCCTATCCTTTGCATCTTCTTCTCTTACACCAACTACCTTCACGTCATCCTTCACTACATCCATGAATCGTCTTTTTGGTCTTCCTCTAGGCCTTCTGCCTGGTAGTTCCAACCTCAGCATCCTACTACCAATATACTCACTATCCCTCCTCTGTACATGTCCAAACCATCTCAGTCTAGCCTTTCTGACTTTGTCTCCAAAACATCTTACATGTACTGTCTCTGTGATGTACTCATTCCTGATCCTATCCATCCTCATTACTCCCAAAGAGAACCTCAACCTTTTCATCTCTGCTACCTCCAGCTCTGCCTCCTGTCTTTTCCCCAGGGCCACTGTTTCTGAACCAGACAACTTCGCTGGGCTCAACACCATCTTGTACACTTTTCCTTTCATGCTTGCCGATACCCTCCTATCACACATCACACCGGACACTTTTCTCCAACTATTCCAACCTGCCTGCACACGCTTCTTCACCTCTTTTCCACTCTCTCCACTGCTCTGGATTGTTGAGCCTAAGTTCTTAAAATCCTCCACCTTCCTTATCTCTGCTCCCTCTAACCTCACCGTTCCTCTTGGGTCCTTCTCATTCATACACATGTATTCTGTCTTACTGAGGCTAACCTTCATTCCCCTCCTTTCCAGGGCATACCTCCACCTCTCTACATTTTCCTGCACATGTTCTCTGCTCTCACTACAGATCACAATGTTATCTGCAAACATCATAGTCCATGTGGAATCTTGTCTAACCTCATCTGTCAGCCTGTCCATCACCATAGCAAACAAGAAGGGGCTCAGAGCTGACCCTTGATGCAGTCCTACCTTCACCTTGAACTGTTCTGTCATGCCGTCAGCACACCTCACCACTATTTTACATCTCTTATATATGTCCTGCACCACTCTAACATACTTCTCTGCCACTCCAGACTTCCTGATGCAATACCACAGTTCTTCTCTCGGCACCCCATCATATGCTTTCTCCAGATCTACAAAGGCACAATGCAGCTCCATCTGACCTTCTCTGTACTTTTCTATTAACATCCTCAAGGCAAACACTGCATCTGTGGTGCTCTTTCTTGGCATGAAACCAAACTGTTGTTCACAAATGCTGACCTCTGCCCTTTGTCTAGCTTCCATTATTCTTTCCCATAACTTCATCGTATGGCTCATCAACTTTATTCCCCTGTAGTTGCCACAACTCTGCACGTCACCCTTGTTCTTAAAAATGGGCACCATCATACTTCTCTGCCATTCCTCTGGCATCCTCTCACTTTCTAAACCTTGCTGAATGTTCTTGTCAGGAAATCTACTGCTACCTCTCCTAGACACTTCCATACCTCCACCGGTATGTCATCAGGACCAACTGCCTTTCCATTCTTCATCCTCTTCAATGCCCTCCTCACTCCACCCTTACCAATCTTTGCTACTTCCTGGTCCTCTACGGTCACCTCTTCTACTCCTTTTTCTCTCTCATTTTCCTCATTCATCAGCTCTTGAAAGTACTCTTTCCATCTTCCCAGAACACTTCTGTCATCAGTCAATACATTTCCCTCTCTGTCCTTAATCACCCCCTACTTGCTGCATGTCCTTCCCATCTCTATTTCTCTGCTGTGTCAACCTGTATAAATCATTTTCTCCCTCTTTACTTTCCAACCGAGCATACAAGTCATCATACGACTTCTGTTTGGCCTTTGACACCGCTACCTTTGCCTTACGCCTTGTCTCCCTGTACTCCTGTTTACTCTCTTCGGTCCTCTCAATGTCCCACTTCTTCTTAGCTAACCTCTTCCTTTGTACACACTCCTGCACTTCCTCATTCCACCACCAAGTCTCCTTATGTACTCTCCTTCCAGATGACACACCAAGTATTCTCCTACCTGTCTCCCTGATCACATTATCTGTAGTTGTACAGTCATCTGGATGCACTTCCTGACCACCCAAAGCCTGTTTCAACTCCTCCTTGAAGACAGCCCGACACCCGACCAGCGTGAGGACGGATACTGGTTTGTGCCTGCCCGCCCCCCCCAGTATATCAAGGTAAATTGTAAATAAACAAAACAAAAAACACCCATGACAAAATGTCCCCTAGGAATGAATAGTAAAGTAGAGTAAACTGAGGAAAACCCCACCCCTTTAGAAAACCCCCCAAATTCCCCTTCAAAAACCTCACTTTCTCTTTGTTTTAATTTCTCCTCCAAAATACATCCTCTCTGTAATATCTTCAACAATTTCTATCTCTGTGATACAATTCCCTAAAATGCCGACATGTGGGGTTTGTGGTAAAAATTAAACTGTTGAACATGTACTAATGAAGGTTAAACAGTATGAAAAGCAATGCAGCCCTGAGGGAGGGCACAAACGAGTGTCCGTCCTCACGCTGGTCCCAAGCCCAGATAAATGCAGAGGGTTGCAATAGGAAGGGCATCCAGCACAAAACTTTTTCCAGAATACAGAATGCGAACCATCAAAACAAATTTCATACCTGATCGGTCGAGGCCCGGGTTAACAACGACCGCCATCATTGCTGTTAACCAACAGGGTGCTGGTGGAAATTGACCTACTGTTGGTCAAAGAAGGAGAGTTGGGAGGTGTGTCCGTAGGCAGAGAGAGAAGAGGAAAAGCATGAGCCTAGGACTGAAAGTAGGGACTTTGAATGTTGGAACTATGACAGGAAAAGGTAGAGAGCTGGCTGACATGATGCAGAGGAGCAAGGTGAACATACTGTGTATTCAGGAGACCAGGTGCAAAGGTAGCAAGGCTAGAAGCTCAGGAGCAGGGTTTAATATGTTTTATCATGGTGTGGATGGGAAGCGAAATGGAGTAGGAGTCATCTTGAAGGGGGGCTTGTCAGGAATGTTCTAGAAGTTAAAAGTGTCGGAGTGATGAGTCTCAAGTTAGAAATTGAAGGCGTGATGTTCAAAGTTGTTCGTACTTATGCACCACAGGCAGGATGTGAGCTAGAAGAGAAGGAGAGATTCTGGAGTGAGTTGGATGAAGTGATGCAGAGTACCTCCAGAGGTGAAAGAGTGGTGATTTTGCAAAAAGGATGGAAATGGCTGTGGCGAATACTTTCTTCCAGAAGAGATAGGAGCATAGGGTGACTTATAAAAGCAGAGGTAGGAGCACACAGGTCGACTATATCTTGTGTAGGCAATGTAATTTGAAGGAAGTCCGTGACTGCAAAGTAGTTGTGGGTGAGAGTGTTGCCAAACAGCATAGGATGGTGGTGTGCAGGATGATGCTGATGGTAAGAAAGGTGAAGAAGGCAAAGGCAGAGCAGAGGACAAAGTGGTGGAAAAGGAAGAGTGTCATGTTGTCTTCCAGGAGTAGTTGAAACAGGCTTTGGGTGGTCAGGAAGTACTTCCAGATGACTGGACAACTTCAGCTAATGTGATCAGGGAGACAGGTAGTAAAGTTCTTGGTGTGTCCTCTGGAAGGACAGTAGATAAGGAGACTTGGTGGTGGAATAAGGAAGTGCAGGAGTCTGTACAAAGGAAGAGGTTAGCTAAGAAGAAGTGGGACATAGAGAGGACCGAAGAGAGTAAACAGGAGTACAGGGAGACACAGCGTAAGGCGAAGGTAGCGGTGTCAAAGGCCAAACAGAGAGCATATGATAACTTGTATGATAGGTTAGACAGTAAGGAGGGAGAAAATGATTTATACAGGTTGGCACAGCAGAGAAATAAACATGGGAAGGAAATGCATGAAAATGGAAAGAGTACTTTGAGGAGCTAGCTGATGAATGAGGAAAATGAGAGAGAAAAAAAGAGTAGAAGAGGTGACCGTAAAGGACCAGGAAGTAGCAAAGATTAGTCAGGGTGGAGTGAGGAGGGCATTGAAGAGGATGACGAGTGGAAAGGAAGTTGGTCCTGATGACATACCGGTGGAGGTATGGAAGTGTCTAGGAGAGGTAGCAGTAGATTTCCTGACAAGAACATTCAACAAGGTCTAAGAGAGTGAGAGGATGCCAGAGGAATGGAGAAGTGTGATGGTGCCCATTTTTAAGAACAAGGGAGACGTGAAGTGTTGTGGCAACTAGAGGGATCAAGTTGATGAGCCATACGATGAAGTTATGGAAAAGAATAGTGGAAGGTAGGCTAAGGGCAGAGGTCAGCTCTGAGCCACTTTTTGTTTGCTATGGTGATGGACAGGCTGACAGACGAGGTTAGACAAGAATCGCCATGGACTATGATGTTTGCAGATGACATTGTGATCTGTAGTGAGAGCAGAGAACAAGTGGAGGAAAATCTAGAGAGGTGGGGGTATGCCCTGGAAAGGAGAGGAATTTTAAGGTTAAGCCAGCCTGACACTAGTACGCATTTTAAATCCTCAATGGCACTCATTTATGCGTATGATGGCGGAATGATTTTGTGTTTATTTCACCTGTCAGTCAAACAGTTTGTGCCAGAGAAGAATAAGCTTTGCTAATAGCTTGCTCATTCGTACCATTGAGGATGTTTCGCGACGTTCCACTCGATTCCTCACCATTGCGGAATTTTTGCGAATTGTTTGTGCTAGGGTGCTCCAAGTTCCTCAACGTCACTCAATGGCCAGACAAGTTTGCTCCACATCACGTGTAATGTTGCGTGGCATTGATTACCCATGACATGGTGGGCATTTACACGTGCCCTCACTGTTTCCTCAGTTTCCTTATAGTTTGCAGAAAGGTACACAAAAGAGTGCGTGACAAAATTAATGAACATGTTTCATTTTTTGGGTCGGCGATGCCCCTCAATGGCACTTATCTCGCTCATCGTTTCCATGTTTTTCCCGTGAAGGTACTCACTTTGGCGTACCGTGGAGTACCATGAATGCATACTAGTGTCAGGCTGGTATTAGCCTCAGTAAAATAGAATACATGTGTATGAATGAGAAGGACCCAAGAGGAACGGTGAGGTTAGAGGGAGCAGAGATAAGGAAGGTGGAGGATTTCAAGTACTTAGGCTCAAAAATCCAGAGCAATGGAGAGTGTGGAAAAGAGGTGAAGAAGCATGTGCAGGCAGGTTGGAATGGTTGGAGAAAAGTGTCCAGTGTGATGTGTGATAGGAAGGTATCGGCAAGAATGAAAGGAAAAGTGTACAAGACGGTGTTGAGGCCAGCGATGTTGTATGGTTTAGAAACAGTGGCACTGGAGAAAAAACAGGAGGCAGAGCTGGAAGTAGCAGAGATGAAAATGTTGAGGTTCTCTTTGGGAGTAACAAGGATGGATAAGATCAGGCATGAGTACATCAGAGGGACAGCACATGCAAGATGTTTTGGAGACAAAGTCAGACAGGCTAGATTGAGATGGTTTGGACATGTATAGAGGAGGGATTGTGAGTATATTGGTAGTAGGATGCTGAGGTTGGAACTACCAGGCAGAAGGCCTAGAGGAAGACCAAAGAGAAGATTTATGGATGTGGTGAAGGACATAAAGGTAGTTAGAGTAAGAGTAGAAGATGCAGAGGATATTGTGAGATGGAGGCAGATGATTCGCTGTGGCGACTCCTGAAGGAAAAAGCCGAAAGGAAAAGAAGAAGAAACAGTATGAAAAGCAGAGAGCAAAACTCAAAAGACAAACAGAAAATCTCGGAGTGTAGTTTAGTATAAAAAATTGCTGAGTAGGCCAGGAGGTGATACAGTCATCAGGCATATAATGTTTTTGAGAGTGACAGCACTAGAAAAATAATATCAGTGCCCACCAACCCCTCTCACCACCCTCTTTTTTTGTCAACCAAAAATTAGCCTGTCGGCCAAAGTAGAGAACTCTTGATTAGATTAGATTCAACTTTGTTTTCATTACACAGGAAATGCCCTGGGAACCTTGTTAGGGTGCATACCATCATAAATACTTTGAAATACAGTACAAGGACATTTTAAATCAAAATCTGCTGGCCTCTGTGAGAAAGCTGAAGACGATTTTCAAATATATTTTTCACTTCATAAAAATTGGCTTTAAAATGAGTGCGTTTAAGCACATGTGGAATCTCTGTTTTTTGATAGACTGGTTTTGAATTCGAAACATTCTGCCAATTTGACCTTGTCATTGTACACAAGAAATTTTCAATTGATTGATGTTATGGTGAATGATTTTAGCTAATTTGCATAGTCATTTCAAAATTATGACAACAATTACAGTACATCATTTCATATGTCTTATTCATTGCCATATTTGACCTACCAGCTTTTCCTTCACAATTTAAATTTAGAATAGGGTCAAGAAGATAAGCTTCAAATTTCTTGCGAATCAGACATGCCATTCAGAAGATTTTTTCTAAAATGATGATAACGCAAAAAGATCAAAATCCAATATGACAGACTTAAAAGGATCCAGATGCAAATTTATTCCTCGTGTGGAGTGTTTTTTTTTATGTAATGTAGTATATTACATGTATTGGGCACCGTAGTGGCATAGTGGTTAGCATGTACACATCACAGCAAGAAGGTCCTAAATTTGAGTCCCAGGCTTGACGAGGGTATTTCTGTGTGGAGTTTGCATGTTCTCTTCGTGCTTGTGTGGGTCTCTTAGCTTCTTCTGGCACATTAGGTTTATAAGCTGTTCCAAATTGCCTGTAGGTGTAAGTGTGAATGGTAGTGTGCTTGTTGATCTCATCATTGTATACTCCTCACCCAGAATCAACAAACCATTTCAGGAAAACATTGTAGTCAAATACTTTTTATTTCCAATAGAGAACATTGTGTTTAATTTAAATTTTATGTGCATGAGAGGTGAATGAATCCGTTTAAACATAAATTTCTGGCTTATTGTGTCAATGCATTGAAAGAACCAACAAAACAAAACTATCGACCAATAGATATTTATTATATTAAATCACATCCAAAATTAATTATTTACTAAAAATATTAGTCCTGTAATACCTTTTCATCAATATTTAACATACAACTCCAATTCTCAGTTGATCATTTTCGGTTTTGCAATCAAACTTGTCAAGCAGTTGCTCAGGAACAGTTGCATGGCAACAACAGCATTCTGAAAGGTCCTGCCCCAAAAGCTTACAACTCTTGTGTTGCCAGAACTTCACTGTAAGAATACAAGCTATTTCTGACCCTCAGTTTTCACGACAAGAAACTAAGTTATAATGATTGTCATTATAACATCTAAAATTCATTAATTCATTTTCTGAACTGCTTAATCCTAATTAGGGTCGCAGGAAGGCTGGCGCCCATCACAACCGATTCTGGGTGAGGTACATCCTGAACAGCTCGCCGGGTCATCCCAGGGCAACATCATTTTCATCTTCTTTTCCTTTCGGCTGTTCCCTTCAGGGGTCGCTACAGCAAATCATCCGCCTCCATTTCACCCTGCCCTCTGCATCCTCTTCTCTTACTCCAACTACCTTCATGGTAGCTTCACCATATCCATAAATCTCTTATTTGGTCTTCCTCTAGGCCTTCTGCCTGGTAGTTCCAACCTCAGAATTCTACTGCCAATATACTCACTATCCCTCCTCTGTACATGTCCAAACCATCTCATCTAAGCATTAATTAAATATGGAAATACATCTAGACCAGATGCCTGAGCCACTTCAACTGGTCCCTCTCAATGCGGAGGAGCAGCGGTTCTACTCCGAGCTCTCCCCGGATGGTACAGCTTCTCACCTTAACTCTAAAGGAGAGCCCTACCACCCGGCGAAGGAAACTCATTTCAGCCGCTTATATCTGCAATCTTGTTCTTTTGGTCACTACCCAAAGCTCAGGTGAGGGTTGGAATGTAGATCGACTGGTAAATTGAGAGCTTTGCCTTGCGGCTCAACTCCCTCTTCACCACGACGGACCGGTACAGGCTCCACTTTACTGCAAGCCATCTGTCGATCTCCCTCTCCATCCTTACACCCTTGTCCGACTGAGAACCATGATGTCAGGGTTGAAGGTGCTGATTTTCATCCCGATCGCTTCGCACTCGATTGCGAATCGCTCCAAATAAGAGCTGGAGGTTCCGGCTTGATGAAGCCAAAAGGATGTCATCTGCAAAAGGCAGAAACGAGATCCGATGGCCACCAAACCAGAATCCCTCAACGCTTCAACTGCGCCTAGAAATTCTGTCCATAAAAAATTATAAACAGAATCGGTGATAAAGGTCAGCCTTGGCAGACTCCAACCCTCACCGGAAACAAATTCAAACCGTTGTTACCAATATGGACCAAACTCTGGCTACTGTGATACAGCGATCGAATGCCCCGTAGCAACGGGTCCGGAACACAGTATTCCCAAAGCACGCCCCACAAGATAGCCCAAGGGACATGGTTGAAAGCCTTCTCCAAATCCACAAAACACATGTGGACAGATTGGGCAAACTCCCATGCCCCCTCCAAAATCCTGTAGAACGTATAGAGTTGGTCAGGCCAGGACGACAACCACATTGTTCCTCCTGAATTCGCAATTTCACTATCGGTTGGATCCTCCTCTCCAGTACCCCTACATCGACTTTCCCAAGGAGGCTGAGAAGTGTGATTCCCAGATAATTGGAACACACCATCCGGTCCCCCTTTTTAAAAAGGGGGATTACCACCCTGGTTTGCCAGTCTAGAGGTACAACCCCCGATGACCACACGATGTTGCAGAGACATTTCAGCCAGGACAGTCCTACCACATCCAGAGCCCTGAGATATTCAGGACGGATCTCAGCCATCCCCTGAGCCCGATCACCTATCAGCTTTTTGATTACCTCAGTGACCTCTGCTCCAGTGATGGGCAGATCCCCACCCAAAACCTCAGGGTCTTCCTCCTCCACAGAGGGTGTGTTGGTGGGATTGACAAGGCCCTCAAATTATTGCTTCCACCTCCTGATGACATCCCCAGTTGAGTAGTCTTTAAAAATGGATTGTATTCGTTGATGAATGACCTTTTAAAATTAGCTGTGGTGTCTTTGGAATTTTACGTACAAACTTGGCAACCTTAGATTTGATACCCCTTTTGCTCACTTTGCATGTTAAGGGTCTATGAAAGATTAACAGAACGACGGAGGGTTTTTCTATACAATATTTTAAATAGGCATTGTTAATTTTTTTTTTTTTTACATTTACAGTATTTTGCTTACCAAGAACGCTTTTATGTTTGATTGATTATGCCTGATGTGGCCGTGCATAACGGAAATCAAGCCATGGATTTTCCTGCCCTGGTGAGTAAACCTTTTATTTTTTCATTGACTCGGAAGGTGTATATTTGTATTAGAAGCAAATTGTCTAAATTAGATTCGGGTTTTTTTCCCTGAATGCGATAGGCGTTCTGAGGTCGGTTATTTCTGTCTGCGAGCACAGCAAAACGGCGCCTTGTTTGACAAATGCAAAGTTTCCGGAAGTAGAGTTTTAAAATGAATCAGGTTGTTTACTTTTGTTTTAAAAATATTTAAACAAATAAAATATAGATTGTTTCCAATGTGTATTTGAATAAGTAGGTAAAAGAAATGTCATCAGTTTTGGTAAGTAATCAGTGATATATTTTAGGTAGCGCTTAACGGTTGTTTGTATGGTTGCTAACGATTCTTCCCAGATTAACCTGTATTAACTCGTATTGCTGCTGGAACGCAGTATAATTTTCAAAAAATGGCTTGGTTATGTTAGCGTTAAAGAACGTTAGTACATTAGCTATTCAGCTTTAAGGTGTGAATTATTCTTATTATTAATTATTAATCTTTAGCAGACCGTATCCCAAAACCCCTGGTTGGGATGCATCGTTTGTGAATGAGTCGACTCTCTGAACCGAACGTTAAAGAACCGATTCGCGTATACGAACCGTTTTTTCTTTATAGCTTCGGGTAATAAATTTAGGCAGTAACAATAGTCCTGCAGGCAACCACCAAGTTTTTCCCCCATGGGAAACTCTTCTGAACATCTGAGATGTTTGGAATGTATAAAAATAGTCATTGATGAGCTCACTCAAATGATCCGAGTCTAATAAAGGATTCATATTTATTCGAATAGTATCTTGAGTCCTGCATATTTAGAGAGGTATTTTAAACACCCCAAGATTGACGTGGTTTTGTACACGATTTTAGGGGTATAATTTTAATTTAGAGCAGATGTGGTTTTAACCCACGAGTATTTTCTCTTGAAGGAGGACCCCACACTTGTGAGACGTTTTAAAGGCCATAAAGATGCAGTCACGTGTGCTGATTTCAACCCCAACAACAAGCAGCTGGGTCTGTAGATAAACGATTCCTGCCTCTCTCTTTGCTTTAAAATCAGTTCAGTGTGTGTTCATATTCCCAAAGCTATATATATATATATATATATATAAATATAAATAAAGTGTGTGTGTGTGTGTGTATAATCTTTTGTTCCCCCAGCCAGTGGATCCAGTGACAAAACTATCATGATCTGGAACCTCAACCCCAAATCAAGAGCGTTTAGGTTTGTTGGACATCAGGACATGGTAACAGCTGTGCACTTCTCCCCATCTGGTGAACTGCTAGCTTCTGGCTCAAGGGACAAAACTGTGAGATTATGGATACCCAATATGTAAGTGATACACCAGATTTCTGTCTGTTCAGCATCACTAATTCAGGTGCATCTGAGACATGATTTTTGTTGAATCTCAGCAAAGGAGAGTCAACGGTTTTCAAGGCACACACAGCCACCGTTCGTGGTGTCAGCTTCTCAGCAGATGGTCAGAGACTGGTCACTGCCTCAGATGACAAGTCCCTGAAAGTGTGGAGTGTGCATCGGCAAAAATTCCTTTATTCACTCAACCAGCACACCAACTGGGTGCGCTGTGCCAGGTATGCATCTCATTCAGATGAATAGATCCCTTTTTGCAGCGGAAATTGGAATTTTCACATACAAATAACAATTAAACTGTTTCAACACTAAATATAATGTACAAAAAACACCTGAGATATTCCTGATACACAGAAGCCCTGCTCACTTTTCTTAATATAATAATAATAATAATAATAATAATCGAACAGACCTGAGGCAGTGGTGGCCTGGTGGTAAAGGGTACTGGATCGCTGGTCCTAAGGTTGGGGGTTCACGTCCCACTCTCCACAATGTTGTCACTGTCCCCCAGTCCAGCTAACTGGGTTATCAAAGGTTGTCCATGTCTCTCACTGTCTATGGTGAGAGGTTCATGTAAAAGAGCCATTGCTGACTTTCGTAAAGAGGAGCTGCATAGCCATCTGCATGTTTCTGTGCCTTACTAAGGGTTGTGTCAGGAAGGGCATCCGACATAAAAACCCATGCCAAATCAAACCTGCGATTCATTCGCTGTGGCAGCCCCTGAAAGAGGGAAAAAAACGAGATGATAGTAGACCATACTGCAGTTATAATAAACCCAGCATGATGCTGAAGTTTGTTGTGTTAGGTTTTCCCCAGATGACAGGTTGGTGGCATCATGCAGTGATGACAGGACAGTTCGTCTTTGGGATACATCCACACGTCTGTGTATCAATACGTTTACTGATTATGGCGGGTAAGACGTTTTACACTTTTAAACTGTCTTTTTTACTTACTCAATCACTTTAATTTTGTTAACTTAACTTTTTTTTATCTCCTAGACCAGCAACGTTTGTAGATTTCAACAGCAACGGGACTTGCATCGCGTGTTCTGGAGCTGACAGCACGCTGAAGATCTGGGACATTCGAACAAACAAACTCCTTCAGCACTACCAAGGTACCAGAGCTTCTTTTCTAATCATCTGTGCATTTCACTTAGAAGCCAACAGAGGCCATCTAATTCCTAGTAAAAAAGTAGAGGCTTCAAAAAAATGACAGACTTTTTACATTTTCACAAAAAAATATATATAAGCTGACAAGAAACTCCAACATGGATGATAAAATCAGCTTGATGTGTACGAAGGGAGTTGTTTGTCAACAAGCTGCTCTTTTTCTTGCGACACTGTTCCTGTAACGTACCTTCTCATTGGTCAAGAAGTGAAAAAAGTTTGTGATGTCAGTTGAGGAATTGCAGAAGCTTTTGAGGAACTTTCCAGGATAGTTAGGACGAGAACATGGCAGTGAAGATGTACATATCAATATTTTGACTTGTTACTTTACTAATCTGTCATTGGATAAACTTCTCGAGCAAGGGCTAAGGAGGTTGCTGAAAATTTTGTGTGTTTCAGTCCACAGTGCCGCAATCAACAGCTTTTCTTTTCACCCATCGAGTAATTACCTGATCAGTGGCTCCAGTGACCACACGATGAAGATCGTGGACTTGCTGGAGGGACGACTCATCTACACTCTCCATGGTCACAAGGTGAAGCACACACACAGGCAGATAGGTAGATATTGAGAACAACCTATATTTGAATTTCTCAGCCACGATCACCCCATTAATCCAAAATGCAGGTTGTGTTGCATTGATGTTCTAATGTTCCTTCAATGCCAGAAACGCATGCGTTAGGCGAGCTGCATGATGTGCTCATGATCTTTATCTTGAATGGCAGTTAGTTGTGCAGATGAGGGAACTCTGACATTTGAGGGATACATTCAAAGAGAGTTTATGATTTTAAACACTTTTAATATCAAATAAGAGCATCTTCATAGTCATCCATTCGATGTCTTATATTCTCTCTTTCTGTCTTTCATTCATCTGTCTCTTTCTCTCTGTCTCTCTGTCTTTCTCAGGGTCCAGTTCTGGCTGTGGTGTTCTCTCGAGAAGGAGATCTCTTTGCATCAGGTGGATCCGATTGTCAGGTACAGTGTAGATTTATTATAGCAGCCAATTATTTTCTCATGACTAACAGATAAGCAGATGATTAGTGGAATTGAGTAACATATGGATACAATAAAGGATGAATACATGAGTAGATAAGCATGAATAGGTGACTGGATGAACAGATGGATGGCTGGACGGATTGATAAATTAGTGGACTGATTGACAGATAGACGAGTCGCTGATGTCTCTGATTTGGGTGATTTCAGGTGCTCATGTGGAAGACAAACTTTGATGCCTTAAACTATAATGAGATGTTGAAGAGACACAGGAAGCGTATAACTCCGGACCCTCCTCCTCACCTGAGTGACATCTATCCACGCTTCCCACACGCCCACATCTCCCACAACTCAGCCGTGGAGGTGCAGCCCAACTTTCTGTCTAATAAGAGTAATAGCAGCAGCAGCAGTAGTAGTAGTAAATGATAATCATTTTAAGGGATTTGAGTTCTGACCCAAAGCATTTTTTGTTTGCTTATTTTTCCATCAGAATCAATATATAGTACAAGTGTGTAAATTTAGTATTTGTTCGTGCATCCTGCCAGATTAACCCTGTGGTTGCTGATGTCCACTCATCTCATCCTCACATTGTGGAGATAGGAGAGGATCATTTCTACACTGTGGTGAGTTGAAGTCAGTCCACCCTGAGAGAAACCTTTAACTTCTGTTAAGAAACTCGATGTTGTTCCTCCTGGACCTGCAGGATGACTGTGTCCACTAGGGGACGATGTAAGCTTTAAAAAACATCCTCCATCACTCATGAAGTAGCTCTGTGTTGCCCTTCGGTGGCCCTTTGGTGTACTTGCCATCAGTATGGCATTAGCATGAGCAACAGTATACAAATTTTAACTGTAAAATAAATTCCAAATTTTAACTTGGTTGGGCATGCAATTAAAATATGCACATAGTCTTTTTTTTTAACTGAGACAGAATTTCTACTGCATCACGTGACAGTAATGTTTATTCATATGTACCATATTTCATGAGTACAGGAGTATGTGATAAATACTACACCCTAAGATCATAAATATATGCCAGCCTTATTATCCATAGATTGTTTCGTTTTGAACTCTATTATATGTTATGGGCTGGATCAGCCTTCCCAGAAGCCTCTGCTACTTATTAAGTGAGTAAAAAAAATTCTCACTAATCACATGGGTGACTCCTGAGTCTCAACATCAAAATGTCCAGATGTTCCAGAGTCCAGGAGAGTAACCTTAGAGCTAATTTGAGTGGGAGGGGCTGCATTACTCTTTCTCCTGTCAATCACATCCATGTCTCTGAGCCTGAGCTCAGGTAAGCGGAAGAGAGGGCATACAGAGTGTGATATGTCTCGGGCCCTATTCAGGCACTCTCAGTGACTCCGTGGTGTTTTGCTGTCACACAGTCTCAATGTGTGTGTGGAGGGGCGGGGTACTGAGAGGTGGAAGACCATTTCCACAGAAACAGGCAGTAGTGTGAAGTCTGACAGTGACTCCTTTTTATATAACCTGTACTGTCTTCACATTCTTAGGACAGGCCTTTGTCTTTCGGTTCCCTTGTGTGTGTGTGTGTGTGTGTGTGTATGTGTGTGTGGGTTTCTCCTTCCTGTTCCTTTCTTTCACCCATCCTCTGTGCATTTACAGCATTAATGTTCAACAGTGTTTCTGAATGAGAGTTTAACCTAATGTGCACCCACACACATAACACACTTTTATACACACATTCTTGTATATACATACTCGCGCTTACACACTCTTTCATTCACAGTGACACATACTTGTACACTCACACACACTTGCATACTCTGTCTCATGCTCTCTCACACATTTGTGCATGCACCCTCCCACTCTCTCACTCTCGTTTTTGCCCTTTCTCTCCTTGGAGCATTTGCAGCGTTAATGAACCTTAATGCTTTTGAATGAGAGTTCAAAATAGGCTTACCCTCATACTCGCCTGCATTTGTTGAACATCTCACTCCTGATTGATTCCTTACTTACTTTTGTAATAAACCCCACATTTCTGCTCCACTTCATTCCAGAAGTGATCAGTGCTCAGGGTAGAGATCAGGGCTCTGTGCAGGACACTTAAGCTCTACTTTCTTCCAAACTTCACACAACACATCTTCATGGACCTCCATGTCCTGTTGGAACAGAAGCAGTTAGAGATTCTGTACAGATGTGGGCTTCAGACTCGGTGAACCGGGAGTTTGTGGGAAAAACACATCTAATGTGGGTGTGATGGTCAGAGGTGCATATGTACTTTTGTCTATGTAGTGCACAGTTTATAATGAGCCAGCTGATTGATTTTTAAGAATGTGTTTCAATATTTATGCTGGTGGGACAGTGGTGGCCTGGTGGTAAAGGGTGCTGATCCTAAGGTTGGGGGTTCGAGTCCCACTCTCCACAAGGTTGTCACTGTCACCCCCCACCCCAGTGCAGCTAACTGGGTTATCAAAGGCCGGGCATGTCTCTTAGTTTATGGTGTGAGGCATGTAAAAGAACCATTGCTGACTTTCGTAAAGAGTAGGCTGCAAAGCCATCAGTGTGTTTCTGTCCCTTGCTAAAGGGTTGTGTCAGGAAGGGCATTCGACATAAAAACCTATGCCAAAATCAAACATGCGAATCAGATGATTCACTTGTGGCGACCCCTGAAAAAGGGAAAAAGCCGAAAGTAAAATAAAGAAGAAAAAGTTTCAATATTTCTGCTCATTTAAAGTATGAGGTATGAAGAAGCTGTAGTGTTTTCATGTTTGTGCTGTAGGTGCTGATTGAGGTTTTATGTTCGCAAAGATTTTGAAATGAGAATTATCTGATTAATCAGAGGTGTAAAATGATCAGGTTCTATGTGGTAATTTCAAGCTTCAATGGTGCTGTGTACAAATGATGGTATTAAACCAATGCTGTTTTGAGACTCTGCTTTAAAAACAGCCCACAGCGTCTATATCTTTCATGATGGGTTAAAGCTGATCCCCCTGAGAAGGCTGGGTGTTTTTGGAATATCGTGTTGCCTAAGGTTGCGTGAGTGCGGGGCAGACGGGGAGGAAGAAAGTGCTCAGGCTCTTCCTGCGGCATCAGCAGTAAGAGATTGGCATGGATACCAGCTCAGGGCTCTGGTGACCAGACATGACTGACTGATGGACGGATGAAAGAAAGAAAGCTGCTAAAGATAGAGATGACCCTGGGGAATGATGGAGTAAGATAACCTTACAGGGATTGAAGGGACATATGAGCCCTTGACATGAGAAGGAAGTTATTGATTAGTGACGGAAGTGTGAAAGAAACCGAATACGTACAATGCGAATGTGTGTGAATCCTTTACTCCTCATTGCTTTAACTTTACAAACATAGCTTGTGTCTCAGTTTAATTCCCATTTATTCTTTCAAATATATATCAGCATTACATTGGACACTGTTCCATTTTTCCTTTTTTTTCCACTTAAAAAAATACACATATAACACTCAAAAATGTTGCTTATCTTGAAGCACTTTGTTTGAAAAAGAAATCCTTCAGAGCCCTCATAGAGGACAAACCTCTTTCAATCTACGAACATAAGGCATACAACATCTCCTGCTGGGCCTGCTGTCCCATATTAAATTTGGATAACATCTAAGCTTCTGATTCTGAGTTTACAGAACAAATTTTTTTTCAAAATTGATGTGAATTGATGGATTTAATTTTTTTTCCTTTTTATTTGTGAGCCACTCCACTGAAAGTAGGCTCTTGGGTCCAAAAATGAGCTTTTTACACAGTCAGATAGAGGAGGCCCAAAGCTGCAAAATGCAGCAAAACTTTTGTCAATACCTTCAAAACTGATCGAGCTGTACCATGTGTCAGCATTCAACTAAAAATTTCAAGACATTTTAGAGAAAAATGGGCACAAAGATTGCTCTTCTTCCAAGATCATTAGTCCTTAGCAACCAGACATTTTTATGCACCTCAGCCATATAAACATTTCGAAAACATGACTAGGAAAAGTTTTAGGAAGAGATAAGAGAAATCATCCTCATTTTAATCCGACACGCCCTTTTTTAACCCATCAGTCACCGTGGTAACCCCCCCCAAAAATGAACAAAAAAAAAAACAACACTTTTTTTTTCATTTCTGTTTATTCCAATAAGATCAGTATGTATCTTTTCAACCATTATATAAAGGTTCAAATGCCTTCAAATGATATTGATTGAAAAAAAAAACAGTGTGGAATTAAAAAAAAATCACACTGAAATTAAGAAAACTATATAAGAAAACCATAGAACAAAACTCTCTAATCTCTTTATACAAGTAACCTTCATCGACTCTGCCCTCAGCATCATCTTCATCTATATCCTGCTCAGCAGAAAGGATCACATCATCTTCACAAACACCAGTCAGCACACTTTTATTAACAGATGCCTCTTCTTCATCAACATCAAAATCTTCATCAACACAGTTGGCATCATCATCACCATCATCATCATTTTGTTCATCTGTAAAAGGAATGAAACATTTAAGTATTTTTTTCAGGTCTTGACCAATTTTCGTACAAAACTAAACAACCCACAATCCAGAATGTCCAGTCCAGACAAGATTACACACAAATCAAATGATCAAAACAATTCCATAATCGAATTTTGCATGCAGAGAAAAATACTAACTGGTGAAATAATCTTCAAGAATGCCAAGCATTCCGGCATCTTCAAAGCTTTGCCTTTTCTATGGTGCTCAAGAAGAGCCTTTTTCGAAATTTTCTTAGCCACTCTGATTTCACTTGCTTTTGTTTCAAGGTCACCAGTCACTTTCAGTGACATCTGTTTGGACATCATCTTTTCCTTTTTAAACGCAGCTCTTTCTCGTATAGCCCATATGACCCCATTTTGTCATATGTTATAAAAATGTCACATGACTTTTTAAAAAGGGGAACTACCATCCTGGTTTGCTAAGAGATATGACCCCTGATGACCCTGTGATGTTGCAGAGATGTGTCCATCAAGATAGTCCTACATAATTCTGAACCCTGAGATATTCAGGACTGGTCTCATTCAACCCTGGAACCTGATCATTGAGGAGCATTTTGGCGACCTCGGCAACCTTTTCCCCAGTGATCCAGTGATGGGCGGACCCCACCCAAACCTTCAGGGTCTTCCTTCTCCACGGAGGCCGTGTTGGTGGGACTGAGGAGGTTCTTGGTGTATTCCTTCCACCTCCCGACAACATTGCCAGTCAAAGTGAGCAGCTCTTCAACTTTACCTGTAAATAGCAGCATTGGATGGTGGTCCAGAAGTTCATCAGGTTGTGATCAGTTGACAGCTCAGTTCCTCTTTTCACTTGAGTGTCCAGATCATGTAGTTCCAAGTCCATTGATACGTCTATAAAGTTGATCATTGAAATCGTGTCAAGTGCACTTGATGACATGCTTATTTTCAAACATGGTGTTCATGATGGATAAAACGTGATGGGCACAGGAGTCCAACAATGAAACACCAATTGGGTTCAGATTGAAGAGGACGTACTTGCCAATTACACCCTTCAAGGTCACATTGTTGTTGTCTACATGAGTGTTGAAGTCTCCCAAGATAGCAAGGGAGGTGAGTTCGACTACAGGTAGTGTCTGACTTAGAACCACATTTAGTTCTGACCAACAGGCCGTAAGACAGTTTGGACGTAAGTCGGGTCTGTATATGTATTACTTCTAGTATGTACTGTACCTTTTTACAAGTTTGTGTCAAAATTTATATTCCACATGTAATAGCGTAAAATGTCAGCCAGCTTGGGTGATGACCAACCCATCATAAAAATTTCAGAATGATCGAACCAAAACTGTGAACAAGAAGTCACTAACAGACAAACAAGTAAACCCATGCTGATAAACAACCTCCTTTTCAGAGGTAAAACGTCCTGTCTGTGTTTAAATATTTTCCTTCAAAGAAGAATAAAGTCCTTTGAAATCGAATTACAATTACAGTGAGTCTTCGACTTACGACCACGTTTGGTTCCGGCAGACCGGTCGTAACTCGATCTGGTTGTATGTCGACTTTCCATCCAAATACACTCATGCCAAACAAAAACAGATGAATAAATCTTGCGCATTTAAATCTATTCATCTATTTTCAATTCCACATTACTGTGACACGCAGCGGTGAGCCAATCCTTTCTGTACTTCACTGTGTGGGTGGGTCCGATAGCTTCAAACTCCAATTTTATTGGATTATAACAGCCACAGTCTGCGCGTGTTGTTTGAGTAAAGAGATAATTTCCCTCGTTTTGATCGGCTCATTTCCACGAAGCCAAGCACAGCTGGCAAGCAAACACAAATGGACAGACATGGGTAAACTTCAACCCGCAGAGCAGCTGATTGCCAAAACTTGGGACGCGCTTCCTGTCACATAAACACTACAGCATGCGAGTCCAATAAAATTAGAGTTTCAAGGTATCGGACCTGCTTACATGGAAAGGTTTGGCTCTCAGCTTCGTGCCACAGTGACATGGCATTGAAAGTAGATGAATAGATTTGCTCTGAGCAGTTAGAAAGTGAATCTCCATCATCTCCTGCTTGGCCTTTTAAGATGCTGGTGCTGCCGGCAGCGCAAACAACTGTCATACGCAACACTTGCGCTGCACTGCCATGAATCATGCTTCACCACTTTTGCGGTCGTAAAGTCGATCAGACGTAACTCGCACAGGTCATAAGTCAACGACTGACTGTATTTATTTCTTGACAAAATCAGATCTAATTTCTTTCCCCTAATATCTGACCCAACATTTTATGCTGTCTGGTAAAGTATGCCATCTTTCTCGCTAACTCTTAAGCATCTTTTTGTGGCTGGGATTTTATTTTCATTGCCTTCTTGTTTATCTGTGATCCATAGCAGTTCCAACTTTTTTATTTCCTAACTGTAGCTATAAAGAGCCACTACCTTCTCACGATTAGTTTTCCTCTTTCTCTTGAAGAAAAGGGCACAGAGATCTCTGTCTAAAAGACCTGAAAATGTACAAGAGGGATATTTTACCATTTAATCCTGCTGACTCCATCTATAAATATTCAAGGATTGAAATGTTAAAATATAAAGATTTAGGCACTGGCAAAATGCGACCATCCCAATATATATTTCTTGGAAATATTTATTGGATGGGGGTCTATATCTGGTGTGAAGAGTCGTGTCACTCCTTTTAATGAGAAAATTAATTATTGGCTCAACTGCATTTCCCAAATTTGGTCTGGAGTTAAAGAAAGAAAGAGTAACGTTGAGTTTTCTGTTTGCTACCTTTCACTCGCTTATTTAATTTAATTATTTGTTGTAGCCATGAAGTTGTGAGTGTGTGTGTTTTGTAGATGGGGTGATGGCACACACAAAAGACTGTTTACATCATCATACGGCAACCCAATCAGAACACCATTAGTTATCAACTGTCCATATTCCCAGCATGCACTTCTGCAGTCTTAAAACTTTGAAAATGAATAATTTGGAAACATATGACATCTCTACATTACATGAAGTGTGAAGAGCATAAACTCAGTTCAGTTCTTTGTATCATCTCATGGAACCTGGGGTGCTTTTTTGCGTTAACCATGCAGGTCATTCCAGGTCAAATCAATTTTTAGAAAATCCCCTCAGATCTTTCTAATTTTTTTTTTTTTGCATTCCCGAAGAGAAATGTTTATGGTTGAGATCCAACCTTCGATCACCTTATTCCAAATAACATCAAAGTTATGGCTTGTTGAGCAGCATTGGGGATACAATAAATTTATGGCCGCTGTGCAAATTTTGCATTTTCATACATTTTCAAAGATTCATAAGTTTTTATAGAATATAGATATGAAAATTTCAGCATTCATTCAGATGTTATGTTCAGAATAATGCAATAATAGCTTAATTGTTTGCATTGTTCTTTTCTAAAGATAGAAGATAAATTTGGCAGTTTGCACTCACAATCTTGCAAAATGCCATTTTCAGCCAACAGTATTTCAAAGACTATTCACCAGAATCACTTGCAATTTTGCACATTAACTTGAGCACTTGTCTGCCTTGCCTGTTAATATTAATATCAAATTTCTAGATTTATAAAGATGTATATGAAGATGCTACTGTTGTCATGCTGTTGTAGAAAATAATGCCACCCAATAAGAATCAGTATTTGAGCAGAAGAGTGATATGTATGCAAATAAACCTTCAATTGATTACAAATGCAGGGTGCAATTTTTTTTTTCATATGATTGCACCAAGCATATCATTGACACTATAATCATAATGGGAACCAGAGGTCTATTTCACAGTCAGAGAAGTGCACTCCTCATGCCTCGGTGTGTTGTTTTTGTTTATGCTGTTGGTTGTGTGGTATGTGTGTTCCTGTGTGATTTTGAGGATGCAGTAGGTGTTTGTGTTGAGAATGTGTTAGTTATGTAATGCTTGTTCGCAGCTAGGATTCCGCTGTGTTATCGCAGTCTGGCTGGTGCTGAGTGCTTTTGTTATAGCTGTGGGCGGAAGCTGGACCACTGCTCTGATGACCTGTACTGGAGTTTCTTTCTTGCTTTTTTCCCTATAAATACAGACTGAGTTTAAAAAAATGTAGAAATTGAAAGATATTCATACATAAATAACCTATATTCCTCCAGAAGTGTTGGCAACTATGACATTCTTGGCACATTGATTGATCTCTTGCTGTGTGTATTTATAATAATAAAAAAAAAGTACTCCAATAAATTTTTGGCTATAAAATTGCAAAAATGTACGCTTAATCCTCATAGTCCAACCCACACAGTTGTAATCCAGAAAAGAAAGTAAATATTTATCCTGAATCTCAACCAGTGTTTTGTGTCGGGATCGTGAGGTTGTTCTCACATTTCCAGACCCCTGTCCTGAGAGTACAGGGTGTTTGATGGTGGATGAACATTGTTTTCGAGCCCAGAAAGAGATTCTCGGTCTGGGATTTTCTCCCCCTCCGACTCGTTGCATTTTCAATCTCACACCCATATTATCTGCATCTGAGATAAACACTTAAAGTGGGCCATATGATTAAAATATCTTCATGTTAATTAAAAATATTTATCCATAATGTCGTGTGTGTGTGTGGACTATACTGTACTAAAAAAGAAAGTGTTAATGGCACTTCCTTGGTTGCAGAAGCTGGCGTTAACACACTTCTGGTTTCCAAAGGAAAAAAAAAACTTGCCTAGTTCTTGAAAATAATACTTGGTTATCATCATGAAATACAGTACTTTAACTTGGAATGACTCATGACCATTTTCTGTTATTTCGATGGTAGTGAGATCACACTGTATGAGCTGATATCCTAGAAGTAGATTATGCAATCAGAGTGCAGAATTTCTAATATCTATTGATCAGAATAAATTATATATAACTCTTTTTTTCCCTTTCGGCTGTTCCCTTCAGGGGTCGCCACAGCGATTCATCTCCCTCCATCTCACCCTATCCTCTGCATTTTCTTCTCTTACACCAACTACCTTCATGTCCTCCAGCACCACATCCATAAATCTTCTCTTTGGTCTTCCTCTAGGCCTTCTGCCTGGTAGTTCCAACCTCAGCATTCTACTACCAATATACTCACTCTCCCTCCTCTGTACATGTCCAAACTATTTCGATCTAGCCTCTCTGTTTTTGTCTCCAAAACATCTTACATGGGCTGTCCCTCTGATGTACTCATTCCTGATCCTATCCATCCTTGTTACTCCCAAAGAGGTAAAGGTAAAGTCTGTTGGGTTTTTACACCCGAGCCTAGCAGCTCATCAGGCCGGTGCTTATCCCCGGTTTCTGTAGCGTGAAGGGACCAGTAGTTCAACTCCTACTGGATGGGGCACTAGTCCATCGCAGGTTACCTTCCCAATATATTCTTACTGGTACCCGATACTGGTATACTGTTGGGTGAACAGAGGCACACTTGGGGTTAAGACGTTGCCCAGGGGTCTTAGCACAGTGAAGGTCTCAGTGGGATTCGAACTCGCAACCTCCCGATCATGAGCGCAGCACCCTAACCACTATACCACTGGCCCCACACTCCCAAAGAGAACCTCAACATTTTCATCTCTGCTACCTCCAGCTCTGCCGCCTATCTTTTCCCCAGTGGCACTATTTCTAAACCATACTACATCGCTGGCCTCATCACCGCCTTGTACACTTTTTCCTTTCATTCTTGCTGATACCCTCCTCACACATCACACCAGACACTATATATATATGTAATGTGTGTGTGTGTGTGTGTGTGTGTATATATATATATATATATATATATATATATATATATATATATATATATAGGATTTTCTGAGTAGATCCTTCCGTAGGAGAGTGCTCAATACTTTTTGGTAGAGCAAATAAAAATAAAAGGACAAAGACTTTCTATTGAAACTCCATTTATCACTACAGATCTGTTTCGAGGGGTGGTGAAACCATCCTCTCTCTTCAGGTGATTATAGAATATAGAATATAGATTCTATAATCACCTGAAGAGAGAGGATGGTTTCACCACCCCTCGAAACAGATCTGTAGTGATAAATGGAGTTTCAATAGAAAGTCTTTGTCCTGTCCTTTTATTTTTGTGTATATATAATATGTATGTATAGAGGGATTTTCTGAGTCGATCCTTCCATATGACAGTGCTCAATACTTTTTGTAAAAAAAAGTATTTTTCATCCGACCAATTAAAAGTGTTTTTAATACAAAAAAAGCCAACCTTCAAATAATTATGTTCAGTTAGCACTCAATACTTGGTCGGGAATCCTTTTGCAGAAATGACTGCTTCAATGTGGCGTGGCATGGAGGCAATCAGCCTGTGGCACTGCTGAGGTGTTACGGAGGCCCAGGATGCTTCGATAGCGGCCTTAAGCTCATCCACAGTGTTGGGTCTGGTGTCTCTCAAATTTCTCTTCACAATATCCCACAGATTCTCTCTGGGGTTCAGGTCAGGAGAGTTGGCAGGCCAATTGAGTACAGTAATATCATGGTCAGTAAACCATTTACCAGTGGTTTTTGGCCCTGTGAGCAGGTGCCAGGTCGTGCTGAAAAATGAAATCTTCATCTCCATAAAGCTTTTCAGCAGATGGAAGCATGAAGTGCTACAAAATCTCCTGATAGCTAGCTGCATTGACCCTGCCCTTGATAAAACACAGTGGACCAACACCAGCAGCTGACATGGCACCCCAGACCATCACCGACTGTGGGTACTTGACACTGGACTTCATACATTTTGGCATTTCCTTCTTCTTCCAGACTCTGGCACCTTGATTTCCGAATGACATGTAAAATTTGCTTTCATCCGAAAAAAGTACTTTGGACCACTGAGCAACAGTCCAGTGCTGCTTCTCTGTAGCCCAGGTCAGGCGCTTCTGCCATGGTTTCTGGTTCAAAAGTGTCTTGACCTGGGAAATGGGGCACCTGTAGCCCAGTCCACTGCTTCAAGGTCTGGAATCGGCCCTTCTCCACAATCTTCCTCAGGGTCTGGTCACCTCTTCTGGTTGTGCAGCGTTTTCTGCCACACTTTTTCCTTCCCACAGACGTCCGTCCCACTGAGGTGGCTTGATACAGCACTCTGGGAACAGCCTATTCGCTCAGAGATTTCTTTCTGTGTCTTCCCCTCTTGCTTGAGGATGTCAATGATGGCTTTCTGGACAGCAGTCAGGTTGGCAGTCTTACCCATGTTTGCGGTTTTGAGTAATGAACCAGGCTGGTAGTTTTTAAAAGCCTCAGGAATCTTTTGCAGGTGTTTAGAGTTAATTGGTTGATTCAGATGATTTGGTTAATAGCTCGTTTAGAGTACCTTTTCATGATATGCTAATTTTTTGAGATGGGAATTTTGGGTTTTCATGAGCTGTATGGCAAAATCATCAGTATTAAAACAATAAAAGACCTGAAATATTTCAGTTGGTGTGCAATGAATCTAAAATATATGAAAGTTTCATTTTTATCAGTACATTACAGAAAATAATGAACTTTATCACAATCTGCTAAATTTTTTTAGAAAGACCAGTGTGTGTGTGTGTGTGTGTGTGTGTGTGTGTGTGTGTGTGTGTGTATAAAATATATATATATATATATATATATATATATATTACACACACACACACACTCCTAAATTAAAAAAAAAAATGTATGTAAGGAGTGCTTTAGCAGGACTAGCGCTAAAAGAATTAGCTTAAATAGTTGTCTTCTGCAGCCTTTAGAGGCTTTGAATAACTTTTTAACCATTATACTCGCTTAATTTTACAATCTATACCTAATGTGTTTTGCAGTTGGACTAACTTTAGCTTAAACAGACTCAATGCAAAAATATTTTAATGTGGCCAGCTTATTTTGTTATTTATATATTTATATTTTCACTCTAAGTTGTGTGAATTGGGAGCTTTGGTGTTACTCAGTGGCATGTATAATGAGCATAATGTTGTTTTCCATGATGTTGTAGTCCTGGGTATGATGTTAAACTGCATGGCTGGCTCATTCTGGGGGAACGTTGAGCTGCCTCCCAAGGTGGGTCTGCTATGATGCCATTGCTCCCAGTTTCCCTCTAACCCGGAGGGTTAGTACCTGCTAGGGTGTCAGCTCTGACTAAATAGTACTCCCAGGCCAGGCATGGGTCTTCAGCGTTGGGCGGCAGCATGCCTAGTTACACTTGCGAAGAAAGCGTTGGTGCCAGGAAGGGCATCCGGCCGTAAACCCCCTAGCTTTGACATAGTCATGGTAGTTGTAGAAGGTAGTATGAGAGGCGGGACGAGGAATCTGAGGACCACTTGTGCCGTCAACGGTAGGGCTGGGTGGTGCAGGCCATCCAGACCTTCATCAGGCGAAATCCTTCACCACACACTCTGCATTGGTACCCTCAACATCGGCACTTTGAAAGGCAGAGCCAGTGAAGTTGTAGAGACTGTCAACAGAAGGAGAGTGGACATATGCTGCTTGCAGGAGGTGCGCTGAAGAGGTGGGTCAGCCTCCATGATAACTGGGAAAGACTCTCGTGGCAAGCTCTAGTGGATTTGGCAACCATGCTGGCACCGAAGGTGTACTGCTAACTGAGAAGTGGGTGGACAAGGTACTCGAAGGCACTCGTGTATCAGACAGACTCGTCATTCTGAAACTCTGCCTGAGCAAGACCATTCTCAACATCATATCCATCTATGCGCCACAAGTTGGCTTGGACACAAGTGTAAAGGATGAGTTCTACGACCAACTGCAGAGCGTGGTCAGCAGAGTCAACAACCAGGAGACTCTCGTCTTATGCGGCGACTTCACATAGGACGTATACCGGATGGATTCGAAGGAGTGCACGGAGGACATGGCTTTGGGGAACGAAACCAGGAAGGAGAGCGGATCCTAGAATTTGCTACGGCCCATGACCTGGTGATTGGCAACTCTTTCTTCTGTCAGCCCGAGCAACACCTGGTAACGTACCAGTCTGGAGGTCATAGGAGTCAGATTGACTACTTCCTGTTACGAAGGACCGAGTTCAAGAGTGCCAAGAACATTTAAGATTATACCGGGAGAGGAGTGTGCGATACATCACAACTTACTTGTGTGTGACCTGCGACTGAAATATCAGCCCCCCAAGACTTCACCCGTACACACCCAAACTGTGTACCTGGAAGCTGAGAGACCCCGTACACAAAATCCAGTTCACAGAGACCATGGATGCCATACTATCTGACACAACAAGCACAGTATCAGCAGAAGAGATATGCAGCATTTGATGTAAGAAATTAATAAATGTCAGAGCTTATTACAGAAATGTAGCTAATGCTAGTAATATTGTTTAGTTACCCATTTAGAGGTCGTGGACATCTTTATGTACTTGGGTTCTACAGTTGCTGGTACACTGTTGCTTCGTGCAGAGATCAGCATCAGAATTGCAAAGCTGCTGGTATCATGGCCAAGCTCAATGAGCAGGTGTAGAACAACAGCGTACCGAGTCAGGAGACCAAGCTTTGTGTCAATTAGGCTTGTGTCTTGTCCACCCTCCTCTTTGACAGCCAGCCCTGGACATTTCTATATGTGGCAGGAGAAACGGATCAACGGGTTCTACCTCCACTGCCTACGACACCTCCAAGAGTGCATCCCGAGCACTGTAGTTCTTGAGCATGCCGCCTGATGAGTATGTGTACAATGCCAAGCCAGCATCCACCACAGTACTTCACTTCCTCATATCTACCAGCATTAGTTGCAATGTGTACCTGGTGGTCACTGTTCTATATGTGATTTTACCTTCATGGAAATCTACCGTAACAGACTTTCTGTGACTGGAATCACTATTGGATTGTAATGGATAGGACCATAACAAATAAGACTGATAGGAGGTGTTGATGTTAAATTAATAAATGTTAATGTTGGAAAATCTCTGTGGTGTAAAGGAATAAAAGATATGAAGGTATGCTGTTATGTCAGAGGTGATAATGGTGAACATTTAAATGGTACTTGTGCTCAGAGTGTGCTTAATTTTTACGCAATAACACACTGAGGGGAAAGCATTGAGCTTTACTGATTGATGGACAGAAATAGCTGCAGAACATGAATTGAGTCTTGAAACCTTGTGTATTTGTGTAACTCGTGTGTCATGGCTTGCTTTAGTTCTTTTTGAAGGTTATAAAAATCTCTGAGGAAAAGTTCTTTTTTTTTTTTTCTTTTTTTTTTATACTGAGCTTTCTCCCTACACAATGAGTAAAAGTACACTGACAGTCCTCTGACACGAACTCTAAAAATAGCACCATGGCTGTATTACAGGTAACAGGGACAACTCAGAAGCGAATAATGAGCTCTTGGCTCGACCTCCTGCTTTTCAGCATCTGTGCGCTTTTTCCTTTTTATACACATACGCGCGCACACACACACAAAATATTGTAGTTAGATATATTTCTGTTATAGCTAGGAAGATGGTAAAAATATGCTGCTGGAGCAGTGCCTTGTGCTTTTCTGCTGCAGGAGAGGAGAGAGAGCATTACCGTTCTACTTTCCTTATGTAACTTTTAATTTTTATAAAAATCTATTTATAGCACATAAAGGTGTGATGACGCACCAAAGACAATGCAACAAAAGATTCTTTACAGCTGAGGCAAAGTTCGTCAGGCTTTCATGGACCAACGTACTGAATGACATCTCTACTATTAAAACGAAGAGATAATTGAGTGAGGATGAGACGAAAGGATGCGGCTGTTTGGAAGAGAGCGAATAATGCAAAGTGGAACAGTGGTAGATATACAGTGTTATTCCTTTTCTTTTTTTTAACTGGCTATAAACTGCATATTAACATTTGTTTTTACTGTCGGATAGACAGAGACACACTTGTGGTTAAGACCTTGCCCAGGGGCTCTTAACATGGTCGGGGTCTGATGGGAATCCAAACCAATGACCTCTCAATCATGAGTCTATCACTCTAACCATTACGTCACCAGCCCCACATATAATCTGATATCCTTGGAGAAAATTAACTAGCGTGAGCACCAGCTAATATATAGTGACCTAGGATAGAATAATCAAGTCTATACTTGTAATGGAAGCTCTGTTTATGGAGCTAATCCTCATGATGTATCTGTACTGTATTTCTATTCGTATACTGTGCGGAGGTGGCAATGATCTGCACTTTATATCTAGCATTAACATAACCGAATTAAGTCATCATAGACATAATAAAAAAAAAAATGAAGTGTTGATCAATTTGTGTGTGAAAAGTGGAGCGGCTCAGCATGTGTGTACATACTCTCTGATACAGGTTGTCTCTTCAGAATGCCAGCAGTTCTGTGAATAACATGGGGTTATCCCACCACGACCTTGCTGTTCAGACACAGCATACCATTTTATGATTTAGTGCCTGCTTTTTCTTCCTCCCCCTTTAATCCTTTCACCTGTGGGATCTAATTTTATCTCACTATGAAAGCACACTGAAAGCTGGAGCTTAAGTCCTTCCCAAACAGCTCTCGAATTGTTCATATACCAATAATTTTTAGTTGCCCTACTATTGGACACATTTTGAACTGCTTGATCTTTATGCATAATTTTTGGTGGTGAAGCAAATCTGTTATAGGTTTTGAGGAATGTGATTGGTTTGTAGGCCTTGCTTTAAGTTCAAAGCAAGATAAAAGAATGCAAAGTGTTTTTGTTTTTGGCCTCGAGTGCGGAAAGTAAAGGGTCTTTACAGGGAGAAAGGTCATTAAACAAATCTGCTTTCTGTTAGTTAAGGGGTAAGCGGGTCATGGGCTCCGGAGGTAGCTCAGAAACCCAATACTGATTTGGATTGCGAGGTAAGCTTCATGCCAGATCCACCTGTTAGGAAGTCATTTATTTCTATTTTTGTCTCAACCGCCCACCATACACCCTCTCATGTCATATTATCCATCTTCACTGTTCAAATTACAAACTTTTTCATTCTGCATGACAGTGCATCACCACACAGGAATCCCTGAGCATTTCAGACTTTGCTGTTCCTTCCCGTTCTTTGTAGACATCTCTTCTGAATCCCAGGAACATGCTCTGTTCCGTGTTGTTTTATGGACTCGGCTGGCCAAAGGCTCACGGGGAGGTATGTCAAGAATGCCCATAACCCTTTGAACCTTTTGAACACCCACATCCCTTTGCAATACCCCCTCCCTACGCACACAAATGACCTGCCCCACCCATTACCATTCCTCCTCCTCCCCTTAACCACGACATCCATATGGCGCCTCCATGCCGACTTGTCCAGTCCCTACAGGCTTAACCCTGGCATTCTTCCCTGCCTTTGGGACGTGTATTAATCGAACCATGTCCCACATCCAGGTGGGGTTAAAGGCTTTAAGTTGAAGGTCATGCAGAGGAAGCATGCTCCAAAAGGAAATGGAGCTTGGTAAAAGAGCACTTAAAAAGGCTAGTTCAACATTCCTTACGGGCTTGTCTACCATGACCCGCCATGCCTCGCCTCTTTTATGGGGCCATCCATGCTCCACTTGTTCAACCCGGCCTCTCTCCAGTGAATACAACCATGCAACATCAACAGAAGCCCTTGAGTGATCAAAAAGGTCACAGACTTGCATTGAGTTGATGTTTAACTGTACGGTTTTGGTTACCAGTTGGATTTTCTTTTCTATTTTGTTGCACAAATCCCCTTTTAGTTAATGAAAGGCTGAAGAATGGATCAACACGTTACTATTGTGCATATGGCTTACAGGTTGTTGCTATTGTTTCATTGTATGGGTGCAAGTCACTGCGAGTTACAATGGGTTACATGTTAGGAAACATGGTGTGGTTTTCTGGGAATGCAGGGCTTTATTGGAGTTAGTTATTAGCATTAGTATTCCCATTATCTGATTGTCAAGCAATTAGTGGTTAGCTCGTCGCCCACTCCAGGTTCCGTTCCCACAACTACTTCGTATTGGATTGAGTATATCTCAAGTTCAAAAGCAGATTATCTTGTGTTTGTGCAGCAACGGAGTTTAGCTGTAGTTAAATCCTATACACTGACCCTCTTGTTTCCTTCTTATGAATTCAGCATTGTTCAGGGCTTTCACAAGCTTCTCCTGTTAATCAAGTGTGTGCCATTGTTGTCATGCTCACAGTTAAACTGTGATTTCTAAAGAATCCTGGCATCTGAGATTAAGCATACGTCTGTCTGAATTATTTATTTATATATAATTAAAATCCAACATTTCTTATCAGGTGAAACTGTTTCACTCAGTCGTTCAAATTCGTCCTGATACTTTTTTGTCATTATAGTAGGATGGTAGGAAATCCTTTTTTATTAAGCTTGGAAGGATTCGGTCCGTGTTGTACTCTTATTGGAAATCAAAGATGGAGTGTTGGGATTGATTCTAAGCTATTTTCCACATGCAGAAGTATAAGAATGTCTTTCTATCCTGAAGTGTTATCTTCCCTGTCCACCGCAGCAGATTATATATGTCAACAGTTATACATTTTTCACCAAACCAACACACATACTTGTTTTATTCCCTACCAACTTGGAGTGTTAGGTGTGGGATATGGTAATGGTAATGCCAGCTGTTCATCTGTTTGTCCCTTTTCTTATTGATTACTGATTGATTACTGATATTTATTTGTCTCAGGACCTTTTTGTATTTTAAACATTAGTCCATCTGAACACCCTTTCACATGGTTTCTGAGGAAGGTGAGCGTCACCTCTTTTGGCAAGGTCATATTAAGGAGTTTTCCTAAATTCATCAAAATTAGCCTTTGCTGTAAAATTTCTAATCATTTAAATTGACAGCCTTAACATACTCTCAAGTGAGTTCACAGTACCAGGACCTTGACCTACATTTTCGATGTCAGAGGTCACCATGTCAAAGTAGTTCTTTTGCCATTCAATTGCTAATCAACATGTTGCTGCTGTGTTAACTGGGGATTTCGATCCATTGCATCTATTTATACTTATTTTATCCATTCATAATTACATTGTTCCTGTTGGTTAGTTTATGTTTTTATGTGTGTGATAGCAGCTAGAAACAGTTGTTCCCTCACCAGTTCTCTTTTTTGATCTCTTTTTTGCAGTTTCACATTCATGTTTCATGTTCAGTGCATAATATCCACAATCCTGAAAACTTAGAAATCACTGGTGATAATTTAAATTAAAAATGTTTAATACACATCTTTCTTTAAAATAGGTTATCAGCTTGTCATTATTTTTATTTTTTTGGTCTTGTTGATTTTCCTAGATTACATTTACTTTTTGAGTATAATTATCAGTGTAAAATATAAGCACAAGTGCATTGTGACTACGGTGCAAATGCATCAGTAGTGTGTGTACAGTATGTGCTAGCCAGCGTTGGGTGAGCGAGAGGTTGGAAGCCTGTCTCTTGTTCAGATGGAAGCCTCTCTATCATTAACACAAAGCTGAGCAAAATTTCTGGAGCCTGCAAACTAAACTTAGTCGTCCTCACGTATGGCCTTTCTGTCTCTCAGCCAGGAAACAGAAAGTGTCTCATTAACACACTCATGCTACCACTAAAGCACTGAACTACCCTGTGGATGGATAGGTTTTAGGCTTCTTTCCTTTCACAGCGGTCAAGTTTTCTCTGTTGTGAAGAGTCATGTATATGTGTGAGAGAGGAAACAAGAACATAAGGTCAGAATAACACCTCAGGCCAATTATCTCGAGAAGAGAACTACACAATGAGTCCTATTTTAACCCATTTGGCAAGAGTTCTCCTGGATTTAATTAACCCTCGCAGTGCCCAAAGACGATCTAATCGGCTTTACGTCATGTTTGCCAGTGCCAAAGCTGATCTCAATGGCTTTCCCAAGCACGGTTGAAAATCTAGGTTGTAACTCGAATAGTGAGTGTATACAGACACTCCCCAACTTACATTTTTATTATTTGGCCGGACGGCCAAACGTGAGTTGAAAGTGAATGTAAGTTGTTACAGTGACGTATGATGTATGACGCTCATACTGTACTATACATCCATAAATAACATTACTGTATCTCATAAAACACCCCCAATCAATTATTATAAATATAACATTGTAAAGTAATATCAACAATAATTTCAAATAAGTCACTTATTTATACCAAGACACTTTATATGAAGCTTAAAACAGCCAATCAACGCTTACAATATGTGAGGCGCTCAAAACCGAAAGTAGTGTACTTGTGAAAGTAGTGTACTTGCTGTGGGTTATACGGACTTCCGGTCTTTCAAGTGAGCAAGGGTGCCGTTGAACTCGTTTAGAACTCAGCCTGCACTGATGTGAATCATCAGCCGAGCGGAGAGTTCTCTTTCTTTTCTGGATTCGGGTTTTCATTCATTTTACAACTCTTTGCTTAACTGAGTATGCGTGGTAGATTGTGCGGATCTGAACAGATAGTTAATTCATCTCTCTGTATGAGACTTGCACCCATGCAAGTAGGCTTACGTTTCTGACCAACCATATTTGCTTAGGGTTACAAAAGTTCACACACATACATATATATACATTTAAAACTGAACTGGGAAGGAGGGGCAAGTTCAGTCTGTCATTTGTAAACAATGGACGTAGCGTCATTACGTCAGCGTACTACGTAGGTACGTGTAACTCAAAATTTGACTTTAAAAAAAAAAAAAAAAAAAAACGGAAAATGGATGAACGCAATTCAGGGAGCGTGTGTGTGTATGTATATATATATATATATATACATACACACACACACACACACACACACATACATGTATACAGTTGGCCCCCTACTTACAAAATGAATCCGTTCCAGCGCCTTTTTCATAACATGGGAATTTCATAAGTAGGGGTGCATTTTACATGTAAAACGCCTGATTCGTTTCAAGGTTCCCAATTCCCAAGACTACCCCATAAACCCTTTAAAAATGTTAAACGTACACCAATTTTGTATGAAACAGGGCAGTCCTGCCCGGGAGCAAGTATTGAGGACATTGCTGCGAGGATATATGTCTGGCGGGCTACAGGATAGTAATTTACCGTGTTGGATGCAACAATTTGGCTGACAACATGGTGCATGTTAGAAGACACCTTTTCAGCCAGTCCCAACTGTTACTGCCAAATTTTACAAAATACTCATAATAAAGAATCTAATATAGATCTGGCTATCCAGTTGTATTTTCTGATATGGTTTTGAGAATTTAAAGAAATCTGGACACTATGCAACAATGTTAGATAACATCTCTTGTATGGATAAATTTAGGGAAATATAGTAGTTGCTGTTCTCACAGGGCCTTTGTGTCACTATAGGAATGCTACACTAGATACAGTAACATTAATGATCATTGCTAGAGCATAACATGAGGAAAAAGTTATGTAATAATAAAGAAAATTGTTATTAGTATGTTGGGATTAATATATTGGTTGGGATATTAGATAATTGAGTCAGGATAGAAAAGAAAAGAAAATAGTAGTCTGGCAATAGTTTTATGAAATTTCGGTCAGTTTTGATAACGTAAATTTGTCTCAGAAACAAATATTGATTTACAGGGGATGGGAGTTTTTTTTATGCTGCTCACAAGTAAATTAAAGCTGTGTGGATACATAGTATTAAGTTGCACAGAGATTATGAATCGTTTACTTGAGAAGAAATTTGTTATTGGCTGCACTTCACACATAAGCACAAGAATATCAATTTAGATTCAAGTTTTGCAAGTTACAACACACCACATCTACAAGAATTGAAGAAGCATCACCATATATTGCATTAAAGACTGAAAGAAAAGTCGAACAACTAAAGGACAAGAAGGGCCCTGAAAAGGTCCAAATTCAACTTTAACTTGATTCCTTGAGGGATCGGAGGTCCAGATGAGCCGTGTTTTGCTCACATGCGCCACATTTATTAAACATTTACTGAATTAAACAACTTAAAAAACTAAACTAAAAACTAAGGAGTTAAGCCTCCTTCTGTCTCTCTCTCTCTCGCTCTCTCTCACACACACACACACACACACACACACACACACGTGCGCACGCACGCACACTGTCTCTCACACACACACACACACAGCTGACAGAACAATTCTATTTAAATGTTTAAATAGATGAGATGTTTTATTGAAAGTGGAATTACAGTACCTGATTGAAAGATCAGAGGTCCTCATTCAATATTAACTTGTTTCCTTGCGAGATCGGAGGTCTTCTCCCACGGAGCACTCTGTTTTAATATCTTGTCGAAATAATCACCTCTGTCACTGTATTTCTGCTTTAAGGTCTCCTTCTGGTTCAATATTGTCTCGATTGTAGAGGGGTATCGGCGATAACGAAATATAACGCTGCATGATCCATCTCGAAACAAACCAACAGTCAACTCTTCTTCACGCGTGTGATAAACAGGAAGTATGAGTACAGGAAGTATGGGTAATGTCCTAGCTAATGGGAGGCCAGCGGGGCGGGATGTTGGGAGACAGCCAATGAGAGAGCAACTCGTGCATCGTATGAAATTTTGATTGGCACGTTTGAATTTTGAATGGTGCATCTGGAGCTTTTCGTAAGATGAGGTTGTTTTCGTATCCAGGGGACGAAAACTTTGGAAAATGTTTTGTGTAACCCAGAATTTTCCTACCCAGGGGTTTTCGTAGGTAGGGGGCCGACTCTGTGTGTGTGTGTGTGTGTGTGTGTGGGTGTGTGTGGGTGTGTGTGTGTGTGTGTGTGTGTGTATATATGTATGTATAATATATACTGTATCTTGACGTAATAAGCGCCCTGCTCCAATAAACCCCCGTTTTGATTTTCTGCCGGATGACCGCCCATGTGTACCTTACCAATTTTATTCAATCGGTCCCTGTAATCGTAAAATGAGCCGTTCACTGACTGTAAAAGTGAGTTTACACGGTATTTCAAGACTCCATGCCACTGGGGAATGTCTGTAATGTTCATCAGTTACAACACATTTGATTGTTCCGCAGTGCTTTAAAAAACGGAAATATTTTGGTGTTCTCTTGGTAAATGTCCAACAACCGATGAACCATTTGAAACTGCTACAGCAAAACTATCAGATGCTCTGAATGAATGGAGCGATGAGCCAGATATGGATCTATCAGAAAGTGATAAAGTATTTTTCACCCGATTCTCCTGCTCACTAACTTCATAAATTTAAGCACGTTCCTGGACATGTATTTTTTTGTTTATGTTCATTTTGATTGGTTCAACATGCCATGTGCTAAAATTGACATTTGTGTTGATTGGCTCAATTTTACTTCTGGGAAAATGTTTAAAGGAACAACACCTGGAGGTAAAAGTAATGGGTCTTTTTATTAAAAATTTATGCTGTTTTCTGTTTATTTTCAGCTTTCATGTAAGTAGTTTGGTTGATATCACAAAATGAATAATACAAATACCAGTAAAACTCTTTTATTATTCTGTTGTTATTATTCATGTTTTCCACCTCGATGGTAATAAGCACTTACCGTACCACTTCGCTGGTAAACATTTTGATAAGCGCCCACCCAATCCAGTTTTTAAAGCGCCCTGGGCGCTTATCACATCGAATACGGTATACCGTATTCAACGTAATAAACGCTCTGCTCCAATAAGCACCTCCCCAGTGTTTTTGATCTTGCGTCTAATAACCGACCATGTGTACTGGGAGCAAAATGGTCGAACAAACTTACCAATTTTATTCGATCACTCTCTGTAGTGGTAAAATGAGGTGTTCACTGCCTGTAAAGCTGAGTTTACACAATATTTCAAGACCCCCTGCCACTGGGGAATGTCTGTCATGTTCATCAGTAACATCACATTTGATTGTTCCGCCGTGCTTTAAAAAAACAGGAAAATATTTTGCTGTGTTCCCTTGGTAAATGTCCACCAAGATGAACCATTAGAAACGGTTACAGCAAAACTATGGGATGCCCTGAATGAATGGTTATCGACGCTTATGACGTCGAATACAGTATATTTATATATACATACACACGCACACCCACATTGCCCTCCCTAACTATTGACACCCATGGTTAAGACATGTTTTTAAGCTTCTAATAAATTCAGTTTTTTTCTTAATAATATGGGACCACAATGGGGGGTGGGGTGGAAAATCCAACCTTTATTTCAAGTTTATTTATTCAGTGGGGAAAAAACCCACTTTAAGAAATATTACATTACATTATGTGTGTCATAATTATTAGCACTTATGATGTTAATACTTTGTACAAACCCTTTTTGCCAACTACAGCACCAAATCTTTTAATAATGTTTCCCAAGATGAGACAATACGGAAGAGTGCACAATCTCTTTAAATCATCAAGCAACCTAGGTCCTAGGTTCTCTCCTTTGCACTCTTCTTTTCAGCTCACTCCACAGTTTTTCAATGGGATTGAGGTCTGGGGACTGAGATGGCCATTTGAGGAGCTTGATACTGTGTCTGGTGCACCATTTTTGTGTCGATTTGGCCACATGTTTAGGGTCATTATCTTGCTGAAAGACCCAGTGATGAGCTATCGTTAGCTTTCAGGCAGAGATCACCAGATTTAAAATGTCCTGGCACAGTGATACCTCTGCTCACGAACATAATTGGTTCCCAGAAAGTGTGTGTAAGGCGAAAAGTTCGTCTTCCGAACATTTATTTCCCATAAGAAACCATTAAAATGAGAATAATCCGTTCCCAGGTCCCCATAAAACATAATTTTCTACTAAATAAGCCTTAAAACTACACAAAAATATACCTTATTTTATGTATAATAAATGTGCTATTGTATTGTAATTAAAGAAATAAACTGTACTGTATAATAAAGTCGCTTTATTTACCTTTGTGATGGTAGTTGATGGCTTGATGGAATGGAGTGGGAGGAGGAGGGAGGGAGGGACTTACTGTTTGGAAGGAGTGTTTGGAAACGCCTACTGTTTGGAAACACCCTTAGCCACACACGCACCCTTAATAGCTTCCTTGTTCTTAAGGATGGGAGCAATGGTAGACTTAGCGTACTGGTACTGGGACGCTGAGTCACACAAACGCACACCTCGTTTGTGTTTTTCAATGATCTCCGCCTGTGGTGGGGTCTTTTTCGGTCCCATAATAGCAAAAGTACACTCAATATGGTCCAAAATGTCTAGCAAACACAAACCACTTCCGCATTCAAAGAAAGGGGGTGACGAACTGTGACGCCGTGAGCGTGCGTCAGCTTCTCGTGGCCGCCACCGTGGCACTGTTCGACCGCGTGGTTTGATTCGTCCGCCGAAAACTAGTTCGTCAGCAGAGACTATATGCTCGCAAATTTGATGTTCGTGAGCTTAAGCGTTCGTCAGCGGAGGTTTTACTGTATTTCAAAATGTTCATGGTGCCATGCACCCTAACAAGATTCCCAGGCCCTGTTTAAGAGAAACAGGTCTGTGAGCTTTGGTCAGATGAGACCCACTTAGTGTTTACTGCCAAAAACTCTATCTTGGTTTCATCTGACCAAAGCTCACGGACCCAGTGTAATCCCACTACCACTTATCAAACTCCAGACGTTTTCCTTTGTGATTGTGAGTGAGAAAAGGTTTTCTGTGCATGCCTCCCAAAAAGCTTGTTGTCATGTAGATTGCACCAAATGGTTGTTTGAGAGACTTTGACCCCAAGATGCTGCCATTTTTTGCTATTCTTTAACAGTGAGCTTTGGCAAACTTTTTATTTCTCTTACCATCCTCCTCACTGTGTATGGTGGCAAAATAACCTAGTGTCCTCGTCCAGTCTTGTTTACTACTATTCCAGTTGTTTTAAACGTCGTCTTAATGATTCCTCTGACAGTAGATATGGGCAGGTGAGTAGCTATTTTCTTGTAGCCATTGCCTGACGTGACGGTTGACACACATCTGCCTGACTTGAATGGTATGTTCCTTTTTCTTTCCCGTCTTGAAGAGTGGATAAGAGAAATGGCCTCTGTGTCATGTCATATTTATACTCTAGGGAAAGAGGAAGTGATGAATTAATAATTGAATGTTTCTAGATACAGGGAGTCCTCGGTTTACGACGCTGATCCGTTTTTAAGACGCGATGTAACCCGATTTTCAGTGCAAGTCGGACCATAACATAAAATATACTGAAAAGTACTGTACGTACAATGCTATAATAACATGTAACAGTTAATGACAAAGTATTAAAAAAGAGAAAACAATTCCTTACCACAAGAATGAAATACAGTAAGGGAGGGAGAGACAGGCTGATTGTGCTGGAGAAGCTGGGGCAGGTGAGCCTGGAGTAGAGGGTACAGGGTCTGTTGCAGGCCTGTCTACCTTCTTAAAATGCTGCTCCAGGTTAGACTGGACAGAGAGCAACCTCTTCTCATCCAAGATCTCCTTGTAGCATTGCATCAAATCGATGATGCCTCTGGAAACCCTAGTGAACCTTTCCAAGTTGGGATCCTGAGCCTCAAAAGTTTCCAACGCTTCCGCTGCGTGCCCGAAACTAGTTCACGTTTGTTTACGTAATCGCGTAAGACGTAATGACGCATAATATTACAATACCGAGACTGAGCGTAGGGAAGCGACGCCGTCTTCCTCGGCCCACAACGCAGCGTATTCTTCCACCGCACGCACGAAAGTAGTTCGCGTTTGATTACGTAACTGCGTAAGACGTAATGACGCGTAATATTACTTTTTATATTTTTATGGGGGGCGCATTCGTAACCATGAAACGGTGTAAGTCGGGACCGGTGTAAACCGAGGATTCCCTGTACTCAGATCAACTTTGTAAACAACTGTATAAATGACAAAAGTACTTCAATTACATTAATTTCCTTGTAATTGTTAGGGGTGCCAATAATTGTGGAACAGGCTATTTTATCATCATTTTCTGTACTCGCTTAATCCTATTTATGGTCGTGGGGAGGCTGGCGCCCATCCCAGCCGACTCCAGGCGAGGGCAGACTACACCCTGGACAGCTCGCCAGGCCACCACAGGGCGGTGATTTTATGAAAAATAATTATTTCTTAGTCAGAGATCCCCCCCTAAAATTCACCTTAGTTGAGGGTTACATTACATTCTTTAATTTTCAGCGTAAGAGTAGCTTCTGCAATAAAAATTGGATTTATTTTAAGATTTTTAACGTATTTTAACCGGGGGTATCAATAAATAATTATGGAGGGGTGTGTGTGTATGTGTGTGTATGTGTGTGTGTGTGTGTGTGTGTGTGTGTGTGTGTGTGTGTGTGTGTGTGTGTGTGTATATATATATATATATATATATATATATATATATATATATATATATATATATATATATATATATAAACCTGAATAAAATAAAATGTAAGCTTAAGGTGCTGTGAGAATTTTTTTTTAGATTTGGTGGCATGGTGGAATCTCAAACACTATTGGCAGTCAATCACTTGATCATGGCGTCACTGTGACTTTTTGTTTCGAAAGGAAGAACATAATCAAATCGTGACATTCTTGAGATGTTCCATGAAGGGTTGCACTTTATATTTTAATCCATGATTAGGATTTGTGATACCAGAACTATTCATGGGCATGAGCATGGCTTAATGAACGACATAAAAATGTAATTATTGATTTTGCTTCTGTTTTTGGATTCCCATTGTGTAATCTTAATAGGTTTTATACTTCAAAGCTCTGTCACTGAAGAAAAGCTTTGACTTGCTCTTTAGCTCTACTCCTCCATCTACTCTTTCTCTCTTGCCCTGTTTCTGTTTCCTTCTCTCTGTGTTATTTATAAACCATCTCGTGTGCTTTTTTTTTAAATATACTGTATTAAGCTTTTAAGGGAAATTATTTCCTCTGCATTTAACTCATCCAAAGTGAGCACCACACACTGATACACACACATTGTGAGCACACAGTGGGCTGCGACACTCATTGGGGATGCCCGGAGAGCAGTTAGGGTTAAGTGCCCCGTTTCAAGGGCACTTCAGCCATTTATGTGGAGGAAGGGAAAATGCTGCTCACTCCCCCACCGCCACACATTTTTCCTGCTGGCTCGGGAATCAGACCAGTGACCTTTCTGCCCCAAAGCCGCTTCTCTAACCATTAGGCTACGGCCCCTATGATCACTCATGTGATGGTGATCATTCAGGAAACATGCTTGCCAAGCTCTTTAGCAATGTCGCTTCATTTGCACCAATTACCCAGAGTTGTTTGCACAGTATTTCTTGTAACTACAATTTAAATCTGTTTTACTGCTTTTTCTTTCTCAAGTTTAAGATGAAGGAATTGTAATTTCTATCGCTAAATTGTAGGCCCATAATAGTGCAGTAACGAGCTAACGCATTAATGAAGCGGAAGTGTGAGAGTTCCTGGTGTGAGTGGTAATGTGGGGTCAGATGGCAGCCGTTTATCTAGCCATGTGACGTTTTAAGTGCAGGGTGAGTCTGGTTTATGCTCCACTGGTGTTTAAAATGTGTAATAAAAGATTGACTCTGCACTCAGAGCATTCATACAGATGGCATCGGAAGCTGAATTTGGGTGAAGTTTCTGGAGAGGACATCACAGTACAACCATATTATTTAACCAGACAACCAGATCTACACCAGTGTTATTCAGCTAAAATTAAAACTAATAGTTTGAATATCTTAAAGTGCATGTTGGCAGCTATTTCCATGAAGTCCATCACTGATTTGATCATATTATGTAATAAACATGCCAATCTTTAGGCTTTTTGTATAGCAGTTCTGTCAAAATTTATGTTTACATGAAAATTTAGCTTGGCAATTCTCCAAAAGATCAGGTAGTCAAACGGAAAGTTTTGCCCCTTTTTTAGTCTCCTCTCTTGACTTTCACAGTTTACTGTCATGATAAATGGGGAATGCTTTGAGTTCATTAATATCCTGTGTTTGTAAGGTGGATGATGAGCAGTTGCTAAATGAGGTGACGTGGTATGTAGAAACAGATGACGCCATATGCAATCTGAATACCGTATGTTCCGGACTATACTTCACTCCGGAGTACAAGTTGCATTGGCCAAAATATGCATAATAAAGAGGGAAAAAACATACAAGTCGCACTGGACTATAAGTCGCAAACTCATGGAAAGTGTCTACCTTAGCTTAGAAATCTGATGGCAGTTTTGTGACGTTGTGGTTTTCACATTGTTAGAGAGGTGGTTGCATTGCATGAAGCAGTAACACCAAAAAAGTCCTCATTAAAGTAATTTATGTTCATCTCCTTGACAACTACCTGGGCAGGGAGGCGCAACTGCACTGTTGACAAGCCTCTCCCTGCAGCACGTTGCTCAAGCTACCATGTGCAAACTTGTTCCTCTAGCTGTGGCCATCTAGCTTTTAGCCCGCGATTAGCTTCTTTTGTTTCCTTCGCTGCAGTAATAGTAATCTCCGCTTTTCTCCAGTCCCTCACAAGTTTCTCGTTCACTCCAAACTTTCTTTCTGCTGCTTGATTACCATTTTCTGCTGCATATTTCACTATTAGCAGCTTGTAATCCGCAGAATAGGATTTTCTTTTTGGGGCCATTTCTTCAGTGATAGATGAGCAGGTAGTGGTACCCAAGCCTAGAGTGTGGTTTCAGTCTTGAGGTTGTGAGTGTTAAAATAACAAACATGTGAAATTATGTTTGTAATTATTATAACAGAATTATATGTAATAATTTCACATATAAGTCGCTCTGGAGTATGTCACACCCTCAGCTAAAGTATGAAAAAAGTGTGACTTATAGTCTGAAAAATATGGTAATTGTACAAAAAATAACTGATGTCAGTGATGAATAATTCTGCTCAGAGAATTATACCAAGAATTATATGACTTTTTATCAGTTACAAACAAAAAATTATTTTGAATGAATTATTCTGTCCATTATCCTGAGATAATGCATTAGGTACTATATAGCATGTAGCTAAAATCTTTTTTGTTTGTCTTGGCTAAGATCAGAGAAATGTATGAGTATTTAACATGTGTTCACTTTACTTGTTTTGGCCACACATGGCCCAAATACAAATAATGAAGTTTTGGGTAAGTTGTACATATACATTTTTTTTTTCATATTTAACTAACATACTCCAGCTCAGTTGGAAAAACATTGTTTTCACAGCTCGGACCTAAAGTGGTGGATGTGCTTGTTTTCTTTCTATATGCCATTTGTGCTGGAGATCCAAATTGTTTCTTGTGATATTTTAGAATGAAAAATCATCAGAAGAGGAAAAAGGATAGAATATATAATTATAATATATGATATAAAGTCTGTGTTAATGGTTTAGAAAATGAATTATATATATATATTATATAGAGAGAGAGATCATGTGATCAGGGAGACCGGAAGGAGAGTACGTGGTTTGTCCTCTAGAAGGAATGTAGATAAGGAGACTTGGTGGTGGAATGAGGAAGTGCAGGAGTGTGTACAAAGGAAGAGGTTAGCTAAGAAGAAGTGGGACATTGAGAGGACTGAAGAGAGTAAACAGGAGTACAGGGATACACGGCGTAAGGCGAAGGTAGCAGTGTCAAATAGAGGGCGTATGATGACTTGTATGATAGGTTGGACAGTAAGGAGGGAGAAAAGGATTTATACAGGTTGGCACAGCAGAGAAATAGAGATGGGAAGGATGTGCATCAAGTTAGGGTGATTAAGGACAGAGAGGGAAATGTATTGACTGATGTCAGAAGTGTGCTGGGAAGATGGAGAGTACTTTGAAGAGCTGATGAATGAGGAAAATGAGAGAGAACAAAGAGTAGAAGAGGTGACCGTTGAGGACCAGGAAGTAGCAAAGATTAGTAAGGGTGAAGTGAGGAGGGCATTGAAGAGGATGAAGAATGGAAAGGCAGTTGGTCCTGATGACATACCTGTGGAGGTATGGAAGTGTCGAGGAGAGGTAGCAGTAGATTTTCTGACAAGAACATTCAACAAGGTTTTAGAGAGTGAGAGGATGCCGGAGGAATGGAAGAGAAGTGTGCTGGCGCCCATTTTTAAGAGCAAAGGAGACATGCAGAGTTGTGTCAACTACAGAGGGATAAAATTGATGAGCCATACGATGAGGTTCTGGGAAAGAATAGTGGAAGCTAGACTAAGGGCAAAGATCAGCATTTGTGAACAACAGTTTGGTTTCGTGCCAGGAAAGAGCACCACAGATGCAGTGTTTGCCTTGAGGATGTTAATGGAGAAGTACAGAGAAGGTCAGAGGGAGCTGCATTGTGCCTTTGTGGATATCGAGAAAGCATATGATAGGGTGCCAAGAGAGGAGCTGTGGTATTGCATGAGGAAGTCTGGAGTGGCAGAGAAGTATGTTAGAGTGGTGCAGGACATGTATATGAGATGAAAGACAGTGGTGAGGTGTGCTGTCGGTGTGGCAGAAGAGTTCAAGGTGGAGGTGGGACTGCATCAAGGGTCAGCTCTGAGAACCTTCTTGTTTGCCATGGTGATGGACAGGCTGACAGATGAGGTTAGACAAGAATCTCCATGGTCTATGCTGTTTGCAGATGAACAAGTGCAGGAAAATCTAGAGAGGTGGAGGTACGCCCTGGAAAGGAGAGGAATGAAGGTTCGCCTCAGTAAGACAGAATACATGTGTATGAAAGACAAGGACCCAAGAGGAACGGGGAGGTTACAGGGAGCAGAGATAAAGATGATGGAGGATTTTAAGTACTTGGGGGCAGTGGTGGTCTAGTGGTATAGGGTGCTGGATCGTTGATCCAAAGGTTGGGGGTTCGAGTCCCACTCTCCACAAGGTTGTCACTGCCCCCCCCCAGTGCAGCTAACTGGGTTATCAAAGGCGGACCATGTCTGTCACTGTCTATGGTGAGAGGCATGTAAAAGAACCATTGCTGACTTTCGTAAAGAGTAGGCTGCAAAGTCGTCAGCGTGTTGCTGTCCCTTGCTAAAAAGGGTTGTGACAGGAAGGGAATCCGACGTAAAAACCTCTGCCAAATCAAACATGCGACTCAGATGATTCGCTGTGGCGACTCCTGAGTAAAAGGAAAAAAAAGCCGAAAGGAAGACAGACAGACAGGCTCAACAATCCAGAGCAATGGAGAGTGTGGAAAAGAGGTGAAGATGCGTGTGCAGGTAGGTTGGAATGGTTGGAGAAAAGTGTTCAGTGTGATAGGAAGGTGTCAGCAAGAATGAAAGGAAAAGTGTATCAGACTGTGATGAGGCCAGTGATGTTGTATGATTTGGAAACAGTGGCGCTGAGGAAAAGACATGAGGCAGAGCTGGTGGTAGCAGAGATGAAAATGTTGAGGTTCTCTTTGGGAGTAACGATAAGTGGTACATCAGAGCACATTTAAGAGGTTTTGGAGACAGTCAGAGAGGCTAGATTGAGATGGTTTTGACATGTACAGAGGAGGGATAATGAATACATTGGTAGTAGGATGCTTAGGTTGGAACTACCAGGCAGAAGGTCTAGAGGAAGACCAAAGAGAAGATTTATGGATGTGGTGAAGGAAGACATGAAGGTAGTTGGTCTAAGAGTAGAAGATGCAAAGGACAGGATGAGATGGAGACAGATGATTCGCTGTGGCGACCCCTGAAGGGAGCAGCCAAAAGGAAAAGAAGATATATATGGACGCTCCCTGACTTAAGTTCATCCATTTTAGGGTTTTTTGGGGTTTTTTTTTCTTCCAAAAAAAAAGTCGAATTTTGAGTTTAGACGTACCTGCGTAGTACGCTGATGTAATGACGCTGCGTCCATTGTTTACAAACAACAGACTGAATGTGCCCCTCCTTCTTCACACTTCAGTTATATAGTCAGCCCCCTACTTACGAAATTAATCTGTTCCAGCGCCCTTTTCATAACGCGGGAGTTTCGTAAGTAGGGGGCGTATTTTACATGTAAAACGCCTGATTTGTTCCAAGGCTCCCAAGACTACCCCATAAACCCATTAAAAATTATACAAGTACACCAATTTTGTATGAAATGTGTTAAAAGTAAATGAAAAATGATTTATTAAACCATTTAAACATTTTATTAACAGATTTATTAAACCATTATTAAACATTTTTTATTAACACACACACACCTGTCTCTCTCTCTCTATCTCTCGCTCTCTCACACACACACACACAGTACAGTACTCATTAAATGTGTATTGAATATACATTAAATGTTTATTGTGGCGCTGCGGGCCACGCCCACAAGCAGGACGCATGGAGCATTTTAAGACATGGAATTCAAAGTGCATTCCTTGCTTGACAGATCGGAGGTCCAAACGAGCCAAGTTTTGCTCACATGCGCCACATTATATTAAACATTTACTGAATTAAACTAAACTAAGAACGAAAGAGTTAAGCCTTCTTCTGTGTGTCTCTCTCTCTCTCTCTCTCACACGCACACTCTCTCTCTCTCGCTTTCTCTCTCTCTCACACACACACACACACACGCAATGCGCAGCTGACGGAACAATTCTATTTAAATGTTTAAATGGACACGATGTTTTATTGAAAGCAGAATTACAGTACCTGTTTGAAAGATCAGAGGTCCTCATTCAATATTAACTTGCTTCCTTGTGAGATCAGAGGTCTTCTCCCACGGAGTACTCTGTTTTAATATCGTGCTGAAATAATCGCCTCGGTCACTGTATTTCCGCTTTAAGGTTTCCTTCTGGTCCAATATCGTCCCGATTGTAGAGGGGTTTCGGCGATAATGAAATATAACGCCGCATGATCAGTCTCAAAACAAGCCAACAGTCAACTCTCCTTCACGCGTGTGACAAACAAGAAGTATGGGTACAGGAAGTATGGGTAACGTCCTAGCCAATGGGAGGCCAGCGGGGTGGGATTTTTGGAGACAGCCAATGAGAGAGCAACTCGTGCATCGTGTGAAATTTTGATTTGCGCGTTTGAATGGCGCATTTGGCGCTTTTCGTAAGATGAAGTTGTTTTCGTATCCCGGGGACGACAATTTAGGAAATGATTTTCGTACCCAGGGGGTTTCATGCATATTTCAGACAAAATCATTGTACTTTTTTTACATGTAAAATGCGCCTCTACTTACGAAACTTCCACATTACGAAAAAGGTTCTGGAACGGATTAATTTCGTAAGTAGGGGGCAGACTGTGTGTGTATGTATGTGTGTGTGTGTGTGTGTGTATGTATATATATATATATATATATATATATATATATATATATATATATATATATATATCTTTATTGTCAACTTCCAACAAAGAATAACGTAACAATTTTTAGTCTATAAACAAAAAGATTTAAAGTGCATCAATTTGCCTGAAATAAAAATGTATCCTTATTTAAACTGTCAACATTTTTGACCAACAATTTGAACCATTTTATACTGAAAAATAAAATTAAATAAAATCAATAAATTCAAATTGATCAGCAATATTAACTCAGGAGCACGATATATAAAACACTTTAACCGACAAAACAAAATGAATAAAACAATTTGTATTATTATTATTATTATTGTCAAAATGATTAAGTCCAGATTAATGGCTATAATGAGCATGCTTGCAGTGCACAGCTTTTCAAAGCAGAGTTTAAAGCACTATACTGAACTCTCAGCTCTTGCTCATTGCTGAACTGGGACCTGGATTTATTTTCACAGCAGTGATGTCATCCAGCATGACTGAGACCGTGTGTGCTGCATGTAGGATCGGTTGCTGTGCTGTGGGGTTTTCTGCACTGAGAAATTTGTTACTCAACCTTGTCTGATGCTAACAGAGCTCGGTATGCTGGAATATCGTTCAGAAAGCGGGATGGTTGTTGGCAATACTCGTCACATTTTTGCTGAAAAAGAAAAACTCGTGCGGCTCATCACGTGACCGGGGTGTGATGTCTTTAAGTGACGCCTGAATTTATTTGGCTTCATGCTGTCCGCTGCCAATGTTTTCAGACACAGTAAACACAGTGGTCTTTCTTCCTTTCTCACCACAGCACAGTGAAGCTGAGCGCTACATCCACTTCATCAAACCTCCTCGACTTAGCTTTCTGGAGACTTTCGTTTCCCTCACTGTCTCCGTCTCTCCCCGTCTCTCTTTGTATCCCTGTTAAAAATTTCCATGATGGGTTTATTAACTTAACTTACTATTTTACCTCTGGGCACACTCTGACTGTGAGGAAGCCACTGCCCCCTGCTGTAGTGGATGTAGAATTACACTTTATCCTAATACAGCAAAAAAACCCGCATGTTCCCTGATGTTACATACGCCCCCCCTGGCATCGCCCGTGCCCCCCATGGGGGCATGCCCCACTGTTTGACAACCACTGCATTAACCTGACCCACACAGTTATGGAATTTCAGCTCATATGAAAATCAACCCACTTATTTTATTGGTGGGGGTTTTTCTCCTACAAGGACTTTTTTCTTCTTCTCTTTTTTTATTTTTAACCTTCCTTTCCATTTTGTAAAGTGTGCACATGAAAACATCCACAGGTGTTTTAAAGAAGGCTGCACTTATTGAGCTCTTTGCCATCGGTTTGTATTGACCTAAACTGACCTCTCCTTTTGAGCCATGTTTGGAAGAGCTCAAATTCCAGTGCATTTGTGGGATGCCACACCGTTCTCTCTTCCTGTCATGCCTCCCCTCCCGTCCCCAGACACCTTCTCTCAGCAAACTGGCCCATCTGCTTATTTATGAGCCTCTTAGTGTAAGATCCCAGCTTGTCTCTCGCAGAGCTAAAATTAGGAGCTCATTTCGCTCAGCGTTTATATGATATGCCGGAGGTGCTGTGAAATTCGGTGCCGGGTTTGTGCCTGTCTGGCACAGGAAGCAGTGTCTGTTCAACCCAGCTGTGAGAAAGTCAAGTTGCTGCTGTCTGAGGCCTTTGCTTCCCTACTTATCACATGATCACGACTTTCCTTTGGCACTGGTAAAATGGGATTCTCCTTCTCTCAGATGACATCTTTACACACTTGGCCTGGTTTAAGCACTCCTATTCTGAGAGCTGGGATGTGTAATACAGAGGCAGCTTTGATTTTTGAGTTTTATGGATCTGTGGGTTTATCTTGGAAGATAAAATGTTACTGCTAAAAATAATAGAGTCAGAAATGTCTTATAAAATTTTAAATGCAATTATAGCCAGTCTAGAAAATTGGTGCCTGTGCATGTACTCCTTCTCAGCCCACCAGTTCTGGAGACAAACCGGAAACCTTCGGCAAACATCTTAGGTAGATCGGTAGTTTGACAGGTACATCTTTGGTAGATAGGTAGATTGGCAGTTGTAAATATCTTACTTAAGGTTGTGCCCAGTTTTTCTTGACGTTCTGATATGACAACATTGAGGCAACCTTGAAAGCTAACTATTCACGAATTAAATAATATTAAATAACTGGCAATATTAGGAAGGAAAATGAATCTAAGAAGAAAATAAAGACAAACCTCTTGAATAAAGTTTGTTTATTCTTAAATAACATGAAACCATGATTAAAAGCATTTCTTTTCTTGTTTTGTATCATACATTGAATTTTTATCAACTTGTACAAATCTCCTTCATTTAATGATGCTGGTTGTTTGTAAAGTCATTCCATGCCATCCAAGTGGGGCTGGTTGTTGCTTCATGTCATCCACATTCATACAAAACAATGACTATTTACCACTGTCAATTGCTCGCAATGGAACAAACAATTCGAGATTTTTTAAAGTGGATCAACATGGAAACTTTTCTGAAAAGATCATTTGGTACATAGATATGTTAAGTAGAAGATAGAATCTTCTGGTAAGGTTAGATTTTATAAATTATTGATTGACTCATATTGAGATTGCTGTAGAGCAGTCTGAAGTCATCATTGGACGAATGGAATGCAAAGTCTTCTCAATCTTTACAGGGTTTCCAAGGAGCCTTCAGGAATCCCTGTCCCTCGGGTTTTTATACTGTACATGTTGTTGTGGGAAAAGTACAAGCCTCTTTTCATGCCTGCTTGGCTTGTCCAGACTGAGAAACTGAAGTTGGCGATTGTTACAACACTTCAGAAATACCATATGTCAGATTAAGGTGTATGTGGAAATCTGGTCCCTGTGGGAACATGGCACTTAAAGGGATGCAAAATACTTGCCTCAGATGCCAGGAAAAGTTTCCTAAAATACTGATTCAATATTCCAGTCACAAAAAGAACACAATCATAGCCGCTGCAGTGTTGTCACGGAAATTGGAAATAGTATCTCAAGTTGTGCCTTTCAGCCTACTTTAGGAGCTTTTTTTAGAAACCCTCCCTATACCTTCCTCCTGTGGCTTTGATCCAGGTCATAGGAAGTACCAATGAGTTGTGATCTGTTTTATGAGCTTGGCTTGAAGACATTTTCGTCACTTCACATACTCTCTATTCTAGGATGTTCTGTTGCTTGTATCTGGCAGCAGTCTTGACATCCATGCCAACGAGGGTTTATCACTGTACCCAAGAACTAGCCTTGTGTTTCCACATCACTGCCGGATGTTGTAGAGTTGGTGTGTGTGTGTGTGTGTATGTGTGTGTCCAAACCACAATCATATTCTGCAGAGTTTTTGGTGTGTAAGGAGGAAGTGACTACCATGTGTTACGGTTAGTACAGAAGAAAAAGAGGAAGAAGCCCACCACATCACATAGTCATCACTGACTTGCACAGGAACATGACTAGAAGTTCAGTTTTCATTGAATAGCCCTGGTTTATAGTCATCCCATAGATCAGGCACCTGATCATTTTCTCATTCCTGAGTTGCTGAAGTATAATCCTCTATAATGTCAGTGAGTTCAGAGGAAATGAATCGACTGGTTTATATTGGATTTTTAATTGTAATGAAACAGTCATTCATTCATTTTCTTAAATACTTAATTCTAATTAGGGTCATGGGGAGGTTGGTGCCTATCTCGGCCAACCCTGGGCGAAGGCAGAATACACCTTGGACAGCCCTCCAGGCTATCACAGGGCAGAAACATGCTGACAGCTATTTAGCCTACTCTTTACCAAAGACAGCAGTGGTCCTTTTACATACCATAGTATTTTTTTACATACCAAAGACCGTTAGAGACGTGGCTGACCTTTGATAAACCAGTTAGCTGCACTAGGGGGACAGTGGTGAAACCTGTTGATAGTGGAACCTGAACCTTCGACCTCAGGATTGGTAGTCCAGAACACAACCACCAGGGCACCACTGCCACATTTTAAGACATTAAATCACAAACTTCTCAATGCTTGGGTTTTTATGTACATTTTAGTAGTCAGTGAAAGCTTTATTTAAAGCTGTACGATGAGGAGAGATAAATTGGCAAAAATGGGAGTATATGTTATAGAAAATATTATTTTAGTATATACTGTAAGAATGGAACAATCTGACTGGTTTGCTGTCTTGGGATTTAGTCACTCTAAAACTGATATGAAACAATGCCTGAACAAAGTGTAGAAATTTGATTTTAGTTTGCTTTTGTTATGTTCTTGTGTCGTGTATATACTAAAACAATTATTCATCTCAGGCTTGGTAAACAGTCCTCATAAGATTTCATCATGGGGACTACTCAGTAATATCCACCACACCTTTGGTGAATAATTAAGTATCCTTAAATGTGTTTTCAGTTGTGATGAATTATATGTAGCTACGATACTACCAAACCTTAGGGGTGTCATTGAAAACCTATTAATGGTATCAATATATTGATAAAAAAAATTTCTGATAAATCGATACATTGGAATATTGCTGTACTGTTCCATAAATGCATTAAATAGAACACACTAAGATATATTACAGTAGTTTGTATAATGCATTGAATACAGTGAGTCGTCGACTTACAACCTATGCGAGTTTCGTCTGATCAACTTTACGACCGCAAAAGTGGTGAAGCATGATTCATGGCAGTGCAGTGCGAGTGTTGCATATGACAGTTGTTTGCGCTGCCGGCAGCGCCAGCATCTTAAAAGGCCAAGCAGGAGATGATGCAGCTTCACTTTCTAACTGCTCAGAGCAAATCTATTCATCTACTTTCAATGCCACGTCACTGTGGCGTGAAGCAGAGAGCCAATCCTTTGTGTGGGCGGGTCCGATACCTTGAAACTCTAATTTTATTGGACTCACATGCTGTAGTGTTTATGTGACAGGAAGCACATCCCAAGTTTTGGCAATCAGCTGCTCTGCGAGTTGAAGTTTTTCCATGTCTGTCCTTTTGTGTTTGCTTGCCAGCTGTGCTTGGCTTCATGGAAATGAGCCGATCAAAACGAGGGAAATTTATCTGTTTACTCAAACAACATGCATAGTCTGTGGCTGTTGTTATAATCCAATAAAATTGGAGTTTGAAGCCATCGGACCTGCCCACACAGTGGAGTACAGAAAGGATTGGCTCTCCGCTGCGTGTCACAGTGACGTGGAATCGAAAATAGATGTATAGATTCAGAAGATGCACATATCTGCATTATCTGGTGATGAGTGTCTCTTGTTCAAAATGTTCTGTGCTGTTGAGAACACGCGCTCTGATGGCACACTGGAAGCAGGGACATACCATTTACCATACAGAGAGGCGGGACGTACCATTTACCATACAGAGAGGCGGGATGTACCATTTAATCGGGGCGTCATTGAAAATGGCATTTACTACAGACGCTGTCATGAACACGGGAAGCTATAACGTTCGAAGTATCGATATCCCTTTGAAAGGTATCGATTATCGATCGACATAATTATATCGGCGATATATCAATATTCCGATTGTCAATGACATCCCTACCAAACCTGCATACCCATTCTTAAAAAAAAAAAAAAAGTCACATTCACTAATGTTTTATTAGAGCACTTTTAATCTTTACTGCAGTGTGTAATTTCCATGGTATTGTTACTTTATTTGGTTAGGTCACGGCTCAGCAACATGAATATGGCAATACAATGAAGTCAGCTTATGACTCGAATGTACTGAATGAACAGGTTATCACAATAATGCAGTTTTATTCCCGGATGGCACAGATCTAAAATTGTGCCTCAAATGGTGAAAGAGTGGTTCAGGGGACATGGGGAATCATTTTTGTACATGAAGACGAGTTAAACATTCACCACCATTCTGACCTATACTGTATTGAAAGTCGCGATTCTCCTGCTCACTAACTTGATAAATTTAAAGACATTCCTGGCCATGTGCTTTTGTTTATGTTCATGTTGATCGGTTCATGCCATGTACTAAAGTTGACATTTGTGTTGATTGGCTCGATTTTACTTCTGGGAAAATGTTTAAAGGAACAGCGCCTGGAGGGAAAAGTTAGGGGTCTTTTATTTGTGCTGTTTTCTGTTTATTTTCAGCTTTCATGTAAGCATTTTGGTTGGTACCACAAAATGAACACACATACCAGTAAAACTCTTTTATTGTTCTGTTGTCATTCATGTTTTCCACCTCGATGGTAATAAGCACTTACCCTTCCACTCCGCTGGTAAACATTTTAATAAGCGTCCACCCCCTCTAATTTTTTTAAGCGCCCTGGGTGCTTATCATGTCAAATACGGTACGTTTTGCTGTTCTATTGAAAGCAAATATTGTAATCAATGATGTTTTTCTCCATGCGACACCTTAGTGACACAAACACCAAGCAGGTTACCGGGTTTATCAGGAAATGACCAGTCTGTTGTAACTGCTGACCTGTCATAACTGTGCTAATGAGTAGATGAAATATTGTTCAAGGGAAAAATGCAAAATTCTACACTGAGACTTTAAAGCATGTGGGACTCCATCCGGTCTGTGTTGTATTGAGAAGGTCCTGCATGTGGCTTTGAGGATAATAGCTGGCTTGAAAGAGCTCCCGCTGCATCAGAGACTCTCTTACTGTGCATGCATGTCTCCGATTGAGCTTTCTGAAGGGCACGGGCTCAGCTGGGCCTCCAGCTACATATAGCTCCAGCTGTCGATCAGAGGCATCAACCTTCAGCTACTCCAGGTTTATTGGTATGTTAATGTTTATGGTACACTTGTACAGCCAGTAATCTCACATGTGGTATATGTACAGCAGATCACTCATGCAAAGGAAAAAAAAACTGAAATGTACTGTATGTAAATTCATGTGTTTAGTTCTGAAAGATTTTTTGATTTGGTTTTGGTAAATGCTGATGCACTTTTCTGAGTTTGCATGGACAGAAAAGTGTCATGCTTAGTATCAGTTTAACACTGAGCTTGGACTTTAACTGTGACTGCAAGCTTGTTTGTGATCAATGTTCATCCATTTGAGGAAATAACAGCTCTTTGTGTGTAAGCCTTTGCATCATGTGTGGTAGACAGGAAAAAATATGTGGGTGAATCACAAAAATTAACACTAGCGAGAAAAAGAGAAGAGTGTATTAATTAATTACACAGTTCTTCCTAAATGGTCATCAGGATCTGAATAATTTTTCAGCCAGGAGTTTTTCTCCTGTAAAAAGCAAATCTTTTATTTGAATATGACAAGCATTGTTCACTTTAACTGTTTTTCTTCATAAGCTTTGTGGACATGACAAGAAAGAGACAGACAGAGAAGGTTTTAAAAACACAGAAATGGCTGAAGTAGGGAGAGGAAGAAGATGAAGTAAGGGTGGAGAGTGGAAACACAAGTGCTGACTCTAGCTCACAATGAGTGGAAGAGCCACACTGGAAAATGCGGAACAGAAAGTTAAAAAAACAAAGACTTGTACATGAGACACCGTGAAATGTGATGGCAAGAGCGAGAAAACAGGATGTGTTGCACAACCCCAAACCTAAAAAAAACAACAGGAAGCTGAAAGGACAGCAAATTATCCTGAGAAAGACAAAAACAAGTAGGTGGAGGTCATGTGGGACGACAACAAGATAGAGAAATATAAATGATGGCAGTGGGGCTGTGATGAGATGAATAAACTTGGAGTCTATTGAAAATTTTAAATTTGAAGCTCAGTTGAACTCTTGATAACAGGATACAGTTTGTATATGATGCAATCTTTACACTCAGATTCCCCTGAAATTCAATGCTGCTTAACTTTATGATAGAAAAGCCTTAAGCCTCCACCAATATCATCATAGGTCCAGACAGTAATCACGGTACGCATTAAATAATTTCAGTATTGTGCAATGCATTGCAATTTTTTCCGGCTGTTTCTGTATCACACCATATTTATTCATTCATGTAGATTAAAAATAAGTTGAAACATGGTTCAGGTCTGAATACTGATTATTCAGAAGCTTCTAATTTGTTTTTCCATAACAGTTGGGAGAGAGAGAGAGACTGCGAAGAATAGAGTTATGTTAATTCCTTGGTTTGAATATTATATGTTGTTTATGTAGTACAGGGATTCCTCACTTTCTGCGGTTAATGGGGACCGAGACCCCCCCCCCCCTCCGCCAATTTCTGCAGTAGGATCGACCCCGTTTGATGTATACTACATATGTGTGTGTATAATATCAATAAATACACATTGACGTGCACGCAGACACACACACACACACACACACACACACACACACAGATGTGCACCTCACATCAAAATGTAAGTAGTTTTGTTGGGGGGTTTTGGGTTGGGTTTTTTTTTTTTTTTTTTTTTTTTTTTTTTTTGCATAATTGGCCTTGTTTTGCAGCATTTTCCTTAACCTTTCCCCTATTCTTCCTTAATTTCTTTAATTTTAATTCGATGAATATTAAGAAAAAAAAAACATGATGCACTGAAGCCAAAGAAACTGAAGCAGGAAGTAGTGAGGGATCACTGTAATGTGTACTTCGGCTCGTTCACATGAACTTTAAAAAAATGTCCATAATTGTTGTCATGGAGAAATTTTCCATAAAACTTGGAATGAAGCTTAGTCTCAGTAGTCTTGGGGAATGAAGCTTAGTCTCAGTAAGACAGAATACATGTGTGTGAACGACAAGGACCCAAGAGGAACGGTGAGGTTACAGGGGGCAGAGATAAAGAAGGTGGAGGATTTTAAGTACTTCGGCTCAACAATCCAGAGCAATGGAGAGTGTGGAAAAGAGGTGAAGAAGCGTGTGCAGGCAGGTTGGAATGGATGGAGAAAAGTGTCCGGTGTGATGTGTGATCGGAGAGTATCGGCAAGAATGAAGGGAAAAGTGTACAAGACGGTGATGAGGCCAGCGATGTTGTATGGTTTAGAAACAGTGGCCCTGGGGAAAAGACAGGAGTCAGAGTTGGAGGTCGCAGAGATGAAAATGTTGAGGTTCTCTTTGGGAGTAACGAGGATGGATAGGATCAGAAACGAGTATATCAGAGGGACAGCCCATGTAAGATGTTTTGGAGACAAAGTCAGAGAGGCTAGATTGACATGGTTTGGACATGTACAGAGGAGGGATAGTGAGTATATTGGTAGTAGGATGCTGAGGTTGGAATTACCAAGCAGAAGGCTGAGAGGAAGACCAAAGAGATTTATGGATGTGGTGAAGGCGGACATGAAGGTCGTTGGAGTAAGAGTAGAAGATGCAGAGGATAGGGAGAGATGGAGGCAGATCATTTGCTGTGGCGACCCCTGAAGGGAACAGCCGAACGAAAAAGAAGCAGCAGCAGCAGCAATACATATATACTGTTTAAGGTACAATTTTGAGCCTGATTAAAAAATACACATAAATATCCGTACAGGAGTAATAGAAATATTAAAGCAAAAAACTAAAACCACTGAAGACATTGAGAGAGTTTAAATTGCAGAGGTCCATTTAAGAAAAAAAAAAAAGGGCAGAATAACCTAATTCAAGAAGACAATAACAGAGTCTCAAACAATCAAAACCGTAAACTAATCTAAACTATTAGAGGTAATATAAATAATGGTGTAAAATGGAGTCGTGATTTAGTGATAGTACCGTATTTTCCACTGGACTATAAATTGCAAACTCATCAAAACTGTCGACCTTGGCTTGGAAATCTGCTGGCAATTTTTGTGTGACGTTGTGGTCCTCACTCTGATAGAGAGGGGGTTGTGTTGCATGAAGGGGTAACAGCAAGAAAATCCTCACGCAAAGTCATTTCTATTCATCTCCTTGACAACAACCTGGACGTGGAGACGCAACTGCACTGTTGACAAGCCTCTGCCTGTAGCACGTTGCTCAAAATCCCATGTGTGAACAAGTTCCTCTATCTGTGACCATCTTGTTTTTATCCCGCGATTAGCGGAGGGTTTTTTTTTTTTGTTCATTGCAGTAATAGTAATCTCCCATTTTTTTCTAGTCCCTCACAAGTTTCTCGTTCACTCCAAAATTTCTTTCTGCTGCTCGATTACCATTTTCTGCTGCATATTTCACTACTTACAGCTTGTAAGCCACAGAATAGGATTTTCTTTTTAGGGCCATTTCTTCAGTGGTGGATGAGCAAGTAGTGGTACCCAAGCGTAGAGTGCCTTCTTGTGGTTGTGAGTGTAAAAATAACAAACGTGAAATTATATTTATTGTTATACGATGAACAGAATTATATGTAATAATTTCACATATAAGTCGCTCTGGAGTACAAGTCGCACCTTCAGCCAAAATATGAAAAAAGTGCGACTTATAGTCTGTAAAATACGGTTAATGAAGTGAGTGATTTTGGACATAGGGAATGTCTGCACATCTTGTGGTCTTTAAATCGACTGCCAAGTTTAGTTTATTTTGACTTTTTGTAGTTTGATAATAAAACTTGTAGTTTTGCTGTTCATGTTGATTCTCATACTACTGCTGACACTACTACCAATATCACTAGTATTAATAGTTCATGCAATTATGTAAACATAAATCTGAAGTGGTTTTTTTTTTTATTCATTCTTGTTCTGATATGTTCTCTTTGTAAATTAACATAGTGCATTTTGCATGAGTTTAAATAGATGGCATGATTTTTCCCCCATCATACGCTATGTGGTAATCTAAAAATATAAATAAATAAACAAACCGAGAAGTAGAGATGACTACATGTAGCATGATCACCATTCCGGATATGTGGGACAGTTTAAACACAGATGAACTCGGCGTCGTGAGCTGTTTTATATCAGAGCTGCCTGAGTCACAGTGTCTTGTTGACTCTGAGGTTAATAATTGAATCACTTGGTTAAAAAGTAAACCAACATTAGCTTGCTGTCACTGTCTGGAGATTTCAACTGAACTGAACATTTCATGGGGTATACATGGTGAAAAGACTAATAATATAATCACGTTAATTATATATTGAAATTAAAAACTAAATAATCATACTACCAGAAAGTAGAAATAACAGAATGGAATTAAACAAATTGTGGGGTTTTGTTAGCGAAATCTGGAATACTCTGGACTAATATTTTATATTTATTACCTTTTATTCATTAATTTCCTGAACTACTTACTCTTAATTAGGGTTGTGGGGAGGCTGGCGTCCCTCTCAGCCAACTCTTTGTAGAAACCATCCTCTCTCTTCAGGTGATTATAGAAGATATAATCACCGGAAGAGAGAGGATGGTTTCACCACCCCTCGAAACAGATCTGTAGTGATAAATGGAGTTTCAATCGAAAGTCTTTGTCCTGTCCTTTTATTTTTGTGTGTGTATATATATATATATATATATATATATATATATATATAATATATATATATACATACACACACACTAGTCCTTTTTGTTGTCTTGTGTTGGTTTAGGGTTGTTTTTTTTTTTTTGCATAATTGGCCCTTTTATGTCATTTCCTTTACTTTTCCCCCTATTTATTTTTTAAAAAGTCCACGATGCACTGAAGCCGCATTAATTGAAGAGCTTGTACTCTGAGTCCAAGTATTCTCCTGAGAATATCCCATCTCTTGCTCGCTCTTTCTCTCTCTCTCTCTCTCTCTCTCTCTCTCTCGCCCCCTCCAATTCACCCAGTCTCTCCTTCTCTGACCCAAGACTCAGTCCACCTTTAAGCCTCTTAACGGAAGGCAGTGATGATCCATTACCCACAGGCAGAACGGTGACATCAGTTTCTTAAAGACAGGCGAATTTAATTTCCTGGCTCACGTCCGCTGTGTAATGCCACGCTAATGGCTTCCTGTTCTGAAGCTCATGGTAAGCGTTAATTTGTATCTGCCATGTAAGCTCAACTGATCTGCCTCTGCCGGGCCGCAAAATAGCCCCACCACCACCGTGGTGTAGCCCATGCATAATCTGTGTTAACGTTCCTTCTTTCTTATCATATGAAATGCGTGTGGTCATCATCATATCAAGCATTCTCACTTCACTGTTTTACTGCTTCTCCTGGGTTTTCTCTCAACAATGAGTCATTCCATATTTCTTCTCCTATATCTTCTCCCATCAGTAAAATGTTTGAATATTGGAGGATGTTTTTGCCTCAGTTGGCTACTATGTTCTCTCTGTTGAAATGGCACAGCCCAGAGGCTGAACCTCCATCGTGATATGACTCATCCGTGCTAATGTCTTTATATAAGGAGATAAATTTTCATGGATGCGAGCCAGAAATACTGGTTCATGTAGTTTCATACAAAAAGGGTTTCCTTACACGACCCAAACAATAACCAGCTCTGAACAGCAGTTCAAGTGAATGTGTTAGAGTTTATGTTGTTCAGCACCGCATCTTCTCATCACGACTTACTCAAGATGAGTCATTCAGTGAGGATATTATGTGCACAGTTTTTGCAGGTCCATCTGGCTGCTAGACTGTTTTTTTACAGCATATAAAGGAATAAAGGAAGAAATAAAAACATCTGGATAATGACAGCATTTGTTTGTGAGAACATTAGCAACACTTTGATTCTGTGCTGTACTTTATCGCCTTGTGATTGAGGTAATCACAGCCAGCCCAAGCAGCTTACTGACGAGCTGGAGGTGTGTGTGCATGTGTGTGTGTGCGCGCGTGTATGTGTGTGTTCACATTTTGACTTGATAGTTCTTGCCCGATGACTCATCTTCTCAGTAGGATCTCGGTGACAGACTGTGCTTCACACAGGAATTTATTCAAAATTAATCCTTGGCCTGTCCCCCCCTCCCCCATTTCCATAGAGGAATCTCCCTCTTCAGACAAGCATTTATGGTAGTGCTAATCACCAAGCTAATATTGGTGCATTATCTTTTCTCCTTCCTGACTGATCTGTTGCTGCCATTTGTCTGATAAGCAGTTTGCTTGATTGCATAAAAATATCCTGTGACCTAGTCTTTCACTCTGTGCAGGAACCTGATAATAATGCAGCTTCACAAATTGGCCAGAGAAAATGAGAGGAAGAGAGAGAGCATTGAGTACAGAAAAGAGAGCTGCACTCTATCATTATACATATTTCTTAAATGAAACTGCAAGATAAGCATTCTCACAGTAATCCCAGGTGAAGTATGACGACATCTGGAAGTCACAAAGCTGATGATAAAATGGTGTGGTTTTCATGCCATATGCAGATGTTGATTTATCTGCCCTAGATTCAGTAAATTGAAAGATGAAGCAAAAAGGTACAGTTGTGTTCAAAATAATAGCAGTCAGACATCACTCCATTCATTGGAGTTGCTTGTCAGAATCTGACATTGCTGATCAAAATGTTTTCTTCCCTTTGTTGGCAGAGGTGTATGACAGGGGTCAGGGACCTTTTTGACGAAGGGAGCATAAAAAACCCACATATTTTAAAATCTAATTCTCTGAGAACCATATATATTTTTAAATACTCAATACAACATTGTTATAACGAAGTTATTTATTAATAAAAAAAAATACTTCTTACTATTAATCCTACTTCTGGTGCTGTATGGTTTTGCTGATGGCTTTGTAGTCTGGTTGATACGTGAAGTTCAGCTATATGCAGGCGTTTAGGCTTCCATCTGTTAAACGTGACCACAGGTTGGTCTTGACATTTTTCAGGTGTGAGAAGGACTGCTCACATGCATATGTAGAGCCAAACATGGTCAATACAGCAAACTCGCACGCTGCTGTGCTTGGTATGTGACAGGAAGTGTGTCCCAAGTTTTGACAATCAGCTGGTCTGCGGGTTTAAGTTTTTTCATATCTGTCCATTTGTGTTTACTTACCAGCTCTGCTTGGCTTCATGCAAAGTCTTTCCAAATCTTCATTCAGTCATTTGTTTTACTCATCTTTTTTTTCTCTATTAGCCATCTTCTTGGTTGAAAGGGTTTGCGCTGCACAAATGAATCAAAAATGAGGGAAATTTACCTCTTGACCCCAAAACAACTCGTGCAGGTTGTTGCATATAATCCAATAAAATGAGAGTTTCAAGGTATTAGACCCTCCCACACACTGCAGTACAGAAAGGATTGGCTCTCTGCTGCGCGCCACAGCGACAAGTCATGTGGAAAATAGATGTATAGATTGAAATGCATGAGAATAATTTGTTTTTGTTTTATTTGTGTCTTTCTCTGTATTTTTATTTAAATGACAGCGAAATTATTAGTTATTCTGTTAAGAAAGGCCATCTGATTTATCTGAGACCCAGATGCAGTCATCAAAAGAGCCACATCTGGCTCATGAGCCATAGGTTCCCGACCCCTGGTGTATGATTCAAGAGGTCTTGTGCCAGTGGCATCACTGAGCCAGGAAAGGTAAGTCAATCGCGGACATCCACGTGCTCTCCGTCCTTCCACTGCCCCTGTAAGGGCAACTTTCTCAAGAGCATTCTTCCGAAGTATGTGACCCAAGAAGCATATTTGTCGAGTTACAATAGTACAAAGTAAGGTATGGGATGATTTGGCTTTTTCAAGGATGTCTTTGTTGCTTACATGATCCGTCCATGGTATTCTCATCATCCTACGCACAAATCAAATGTCAGCACCTTCAAAACGCTGTTGCATGGTCTTGTTCAAAGTCAAGCATTTAGATCCATACAGAAGTGTGGACCATACATAACAACACAACAGTCTTAGTCTCGTGGGGAGATTTATTGACCTTGTTGTCAGTACTCTTTCTATGTTCTTGAAAGAAGTTTTTGCGATTCCAATCCATCGCTTGATCTCTTTTTCAAATTTCCCATCTGAAGATGTTGTACTGCCCAGGTATGTAAATTCTGAAACCCGTTCAAGCATTTCTTCATTCACCTGCAACCTACATTGTGGAACCGGTGATGTTTTTGAAAAGACAAGACAAAAAGACTTCTTGCGGTTTATTAGCAAGCTTTTCCTCTCACTTTCCTTGACAACAACGTTCATGAGATTCTGCAGATTTTCCTGAGAGTCACTGATGACACATGTCTGCACATCTGACATTTGTTATGGTGAGTCCTCCAATTCTAAATCCATCCATTTCTTTCACGGATTGCATGATGATCTCTGTATATAATGAAAACAAATCTGGGGACAGGATGCAGCCTTGCATTACACCACCATGTATGGTAATCCAGTTACTTATCCTTCCATCTAGTACTAGTACTAGTATCTCTTCACTGCTGCCAGTTGATTCAAGTAGAGGTTCCTAATCAGTTCAAGCTCTTTTCCATCATTGTCCAGCATGTCTAGTATCGCCATAAGGGCCTCGTGTTGCACCTTATCAAATGCTTTGACATAGTCAATAAAACAAACATACAGATCTTTCTGCATTTCTAGCACTCTCTGATAACATCCACATAATGACCAGGGCATTTCTAGTCCCCTTGTTTGGTCTGAAACCATAATGATCTGATATTTCATCCTTCGTTCTGCCAAGAATTCAATTGAGTAAGACACGCAGGATCAGCTTTGTTAGATGACTCATCAAACTTATCGTTCGGAACTCTTCGCATCTGGCCGCTCCTGGCTTCTTTGGTATTGCTATGAATATTGATTTGACCATCTCAATTGGAAAATGTCCTTCATTGTAAATTTTGTTTGCAATATGTGTGATTTGCTCAACCCCAAAGTCACCCAAAGCTGTGAACATCTCTGTTGTAAGACCATCTGGTCCAGATGACTTACCAGATGACATAAATTTAATAGGATGGCATATTTCTTCTTCAAGAATTGCATTCCTGCCAACTTTGTTTCCATCTAGTTTTTACCTTTGTTATCATGAAATGGTTCTCTCATATATTTTTCCTAACACTGTAGCATCATCTCGTCTTCCATTATGATATTTCCGCCCTTGTCATGGATACAGCTAGTATGAGATGCACATTTTCTACGACCAGTGGTTTGTCTCACTTTACGATACATAAGCTAAGGATTTTTGCTTTCCAGACTTTCCAATTCTTCACACTGTTTTATGTAGATTTTTTTCCATTTGACATTTATTTCTAATATATCTATTAAGTTCTCTATATTGATCTTTGTCACCTTTTTGTCTGTCTTCATATTTCCATTAATTCCAGAATTTCAGTTGTCATCCATTCTTGTTTCTTGAATGGAACTACACGAGGCACAAGCTTATTTGTGGCATCAGTAAAAGCCCTTTGAAAGTTACTTAAAAGCTTGTCAATGTCATCTGGCTGTTGTTCTTTCAGGTCAGCTAATCCACTGTGTTTTAAGCTTGATAAGTCAAGTCTTTCTTTTTTTTTTTCTTAAATGCTTGCTTTTTCAATTTAATTCGAATCGAACACAGAACCAAGACATGGTCAGAATTACAGTCAGCACCAGGATATCCCTTTTCCTGTGTCACAGAATTCCAAAATCTCCTGTTGATCGTGATGAAGTCAGTCTGATTCTTTGTGTTTTGGTCAGGACTTTTCCATGTCCATCTTCTTTGTGGATGATGTTGAAACCATGTATTAGTAATGATCTGGCCTTTTTTCTCACACCATTCTATCCATGTTTCTCCATGCTTGTTTCTCAGTCCAAGTGCTTGAGGTCCAACTATGTCTTGGTACCTCCCTTCGCCTACAATGGCATTTAAATCTCTCATAACAACTTTGACCTCTTGGGATTTGCATTCTTTCATTGTTTTGTCTAAGTCTGCATAAAACCTTTCCACTATTTCTTCTGAGCTAGTGCTAGTTGGTGTGTACACTTGAATGATGTTAATGTTGAAAGGCTTTGCTTGCAACTTACCCAGAATAACCAGAACTGAAACAGCCCAATAACCCATCATTGCAGCAGATGCTTGGTGACTCAGAAGGATTCCTATTCCTCCAACATGAAGTGTCTCACCTCCAGAATACACAAACGTGGTATCGTTCAACTTGATCTTACCAGATTTGGTCCATTGAACTTCACTGCATCCAATTACATCAAGACGGAGATGCTGCATTTTAAGGATGACATTATGAAGCTTGTCACCTTGGTACATTGTACGAACATTCCATGTTCCAATTCGTAAAGACTGATGATTCATGGACACAGTAGTATGATGACGGTCTGGAGTGTCCTGTGTGAGAAACTCCTCCCTACCGAGCAAGGGATCCTGCAAGGAAATTGCTGATATCTTATTCATGCTGTTTATGTTGTGACTTCCTTGTGTATGATTCATTTTGAATTACAAAGCAGAAGAAATATCCCACAGTGGTCTGCCAACTGCCTTCCGTGGTCGCAGTACTCTACTAACGTGAGATGGTTGTTCCCTACCTCTGCTTATGATTATCATCAGTGTGTGCCAGACATCAGTGTTCTGAGGCTGAACAGGCAGTTGAACGATCAACACCCAACAAAAACAATCCACTCTGCTTCTGCCCAGAGCTTTGCCGTAACATTGGCAAGGGCCCTTTTCGGAGTGTTATCAACTGGGCCAGTTGAACTCCAGGATACAGTTTAAAGCCATACCCAGGACCCCATCACTAGACTGATGAATCTGTCTCTGGTAGAAATTATATTTCTACATGACAAATAATTTATTAGTAGGTGTAGTAGAATAATAGAATCCAACAGACCCAACAGTCATGACATGCATGTTGCTGATTCTGTGTAATTGAATCACTAATTGAAAGGGGATATGTTCAAAATAATTGCAGTGTGGAGTTCAGTGAGTGAGGTCATTTTCATTCTTTGAAAAACAGGTGCCAATTATTGCCCTTATTTAAGGAAGGAAGGCAGCAAATGTTTTACAGTTGTTGGTTCGCGAACATTTCTCTCTGAAATGGCTCGGATTCTGACTCTGAGTCGAGTGGTCGATTTTAGCTCGAAGTATTGAAGTTTTATCATCGAATAAAAGCAAAAAGTTGCAAATATTTTTATACACCGGGCAATCTTGAATGCGTATCAACACTATGCTCGACAACTTGTGTCGTAATGTGGAAAAATAATGTAGCCGACGACAAGATGGAACACAACCAACATGATAACGAACTACATTCACAACTGCCTGCTACCCTCCAATGTAACATATGTTCAAGAACATTTGCCACGAATCACCGGAAAAATATTCATCTGAACACCTGTAGAAAACATCTTGGATCTTTACAGCCTCATCAACAGCTCTCATGCCGGCAAAGTCAGCAAACACCGGGTAACTCGAATAGAGGCAACACCATCATTTATGCTACCAAGTGGAGCAGCAGGAAAGAAGTTTGTTATTGAAATCACTAAATGGATTGTCTACTGGAACAAAGACTCTCTCACTTTTAAAGACATCTCTTGGAAAGTAGTAATGGTCATGCCTGCCTTAATTTTACAGAAACCAGCATTTAAATCAACCTCTATGGAACACTCTCAATGCCTGGCAAGACATTTGACACAATGGGAGAATGGTGATCTTACTGCTTGACTCCGAGAAGCATACACAATCCAGGACAAGCTAATTACATTTAAGTCTAAAAGTATGAATGAGGAATGGTTGGTGAAAACTTTTGCCAAGCTAGTGCTTGAAGGGAAAATAAAGGCAGCAATGAAGCTTCTAAAGCAAGAGAGTAGTAAGGGAGTTCTTCTACTATCTCAAACTATCCTAAACGAATTATTACAAAAACATGCCAATGCGCCTGAAGCAAAACATCGGTCTTGATGGACGGCCCGATACCCTTTGTTGACCCTGTTATGTTTCAAAGCATCTCCAAATCTACCAACATGAGTGTAGCACTAAAAACTCGAGGATCAAATTGGCCCTCTGGCCTAGACGCTGACGGATGGAAAAGGATACTCGTCTCAAAACACTTTTCAACAGCTGGACAAGAGCTTAGAGGTGCACTAGCTACATTTGCACAAAAAAGTCAGTACGACAGAGACACAAGCCATTGTTGAAGAGTGTAAGAACTACAGAAATTTCGACGCATGCCTTGCTTGTCGATTGATTCCTCTAGACAAGAACCCAAGAGTGGCTCCTATCGGTGTTGAAGTGCTGCGGAGAATTGTGGGTAAAGCGATTCTGTCAGCCATTAAGTCGAACATCATCAGCTCAGCAGGAATTCTACAACTCTGTGCTGGACAAGCAAGTGGAGGCGAAGCTACTGTTCATGCTAGCTAAGATATCTTTGATGCTCAGTCAACTGATGCAATGTTGCTTGTGGATGCTGATAATGCTTTTAATTCATTTAATCGTGCTGTGCTACTCCACAACATACTATATTTATGTACACCAATGGCTATGTACATAAGGAATTGTTATAGCATACCATCTCGTTTATTAGTTCTCGGGAGTACATCAGAGGAAACAATGCAAGGTGATCCCCTTGCGATGTCAGTGTACGCCATTGGAATAACACCCCTCCTCGCCAGTATCAAATCAGATGCTGATACTGTAAAGCACATAGCTTTTGCTGACAACTTGAGTGGTTCTGGCTGCATTGATCACCTTCATATATGGTGGGACAACATAACAACACGATTTCCCAAACTCGGATACTATTCAAATGCTACAAAGTCATGGCTCATTGTAAATCCAGAAGTAAGAGATCAAGCACAGCAAGTTTTTGCTGACACAGATATCAAAATTACGATGGAAGGAAGAAAATATCTTGGAGGTTTTGTCGGTAGTGAAAGTGGTCAGTCCAAACATTTTGAAGGACTTGTCGATAATTGGTGTGATCAACTGATGCTATTGTCTAAAATAGCAAGATCAGAGCCACAAGCTGCTTATACAGCATTTAACCAGTAGCTTTAGACACAAACTGACTTATTATATCAGAACAATCCCAAACATCAAGCAAAGTCTAGCGAGAGTGGATGAAAGCAGACAACAATTTTATACTATCAATTACTGAAGGCCATGTTTGTACAACTGATGAGCGTCTGTTGCTTTTTTTATCTGTTAAGAAAGGAGGTTTGGCAATACCAATCTTCTCGATTATTTCTGACCTTGAATATTCAAACTCCCGCTTGGCACCACAACAACTTGTTAACCACATCGAGAATCAGGCCAACACTGCGGCAATCGATAATGAACAGCTCAAGTGTGCAAGAAAGATAATTATCAGTACCAGAGAAGACTATCAATATACTATATCAGAACAAATCTGTAAAAAGATGACCAAAGAACAACTCCGAGGTAATGACCCTAAGTAGAATGAAAGGTGCATCAAGCTGGTTATCTACATTACTAGTGAAGTCAGAACATTTCAACCTGAACAAAATGGAGTTTTTCAATGCTCTTCACCTTAGGTACCGATGGTCACCTAAGTATCTATCAACAATGTGTTCATGTGGCAAGAGATTTGACAATAGGCCACGCAATGTCTTGAATGAAAGGTGGTTTTATCTACAGACGCCATGACGATGTTCGAGATCTTTTCGCATATTTACTTAAAGAAGTCAGTTACGATGTTCAAGTTGAATCACCACTCGAACCATTAACTGGAGAAACATTCCTAGGGAGTATCAATACAACAGAAGAAGCTAGACTAGACATCTGTGCAAGAGGATTTTGGCAGAGAGGGCAACTCGCATTCTATGACGTAAGGGTGTTTAGTCCTTTTGCAAAGAGCCATCTCAACCAAAAACTCAGCATCAACTTTACCATAAATAAGAACGAGAAGAAGCTTGAATACAATCGTTGCATAATAGAGGTTGAACAGGGATCCCTAACACCACTCGTCATTACAGCATACAGAGGTCATGGAAGAGGAGAACGATTCATTTTTGAACTGTCGTCACAACTTTCAAAGAAGAAACAAATTTACTAGTATTATAATTAACTGGATGAGTGAAACTATCTGTCAATCTCATTTTTTTACTCTGTAAAATGTCAGGCTGCTCAGCCAAAATGGTTGCAAATACTTCAAAATGCAACCAGAATCTGAAGGACGTGGAAGAAAGTGAAAAACTTCTATTCAAATGGATCGAAGTAGAGCCAAAATTGCAAGGATTCAGCCAACATTCAGCTCCAGAAAGATCAAAGAAGGTCTAAAGTTACCTATGAGTGCTGTTACAATTAGAAGACGCCTATGTGAAGCCAAGCTATTGGTAAGAAAAAAAAGACGTGCTGAAGAGGTTACAATTTGCCAAACTAGTACGTTGACTGACCGAAAGAGAAATGGTACAACATTTTGTGCGCTGATGAAAGTGAGATTGTTCTTTTTGGGTCTAGTGGCCCCCAAGATGACCACCAAACACTGAATTCAAGCCACAGGAGACTATGAAGACAATTAAGCGTGGTGGCGCAAGCATCATCATATGGGGATGTTTCTCATACTGTGGTGTTAGGCCTCTTTATTGCATACCGTGGATCACTGATCTATTTAAACACATCAGAATATTTGAAGAGTTCATGCTGCCTTATGCTAAAGAGGAAATGCCCTTGAAATGGGTGTTCCAACAAAACGACAACCTCCAAAAAACCAGCAAACAGACATCATCTTGGTTTCAGACCAACAAGATTGACATTATGGAGCAGCCAGCCTGATCCCCAGAGCTCAATCCAATAAAAAATCTTGTGGGGGTTACATCAAAAATGCAGTTTCTGAAGCAAAACCAAGAAATACAGAAGAACTATGCAATGTAGTCTGCTCATTCTGGCTGGAATATCTGTTCATAGGTGCCAGAAGTTGGTTGACTTCATGCAACACCGATGTATAGCAGTTCTCAGAAACAGTGGTTGTACTGCTAAATATTAGTTAAGTGATTCAAAGGAAAGCAAAATATTAAAACATTTTTCAGTGCATACATTGAATCAGTTTATAAAGAAGAAAGCAGACACTATTTTTTAAGTCTATACTAGAATAGAATGGAGTAGAATGTGTCATGTTCTCAATGCATTTGTATGTATGGAAAAAGCTATTATAAGGATGTTTAGCTTAATTCAGTTTTTTAAATACACTGCTATTGTTTTGAACACAACGGTATATTTCAAATTACATGACACTGGTTCAACAAGTGGCCTTTTCAAACCACTTCATAAGTTATCACTACCATGACTGAAACATACATTGTTCACGGTCATATTTGGCACAACTCCATCCACACATGCTGTCTGAACAGGAGAGTGCTTTATAGTTATATAACAAACCCGAAGACTATACATAGTCAAGTGATGGTATAATTCTGAAAGTGTATTCAGAAAGACTGAAGTGGGCACAGGTGGGTCATTACAGCTTGAATATAATCATTCAGCTCCTAGGACAGACTCATGGCCATTATATTTTCTGGGCTATAATTTATGCCAACAGGATTGCTGGCTGCTAAACAGGTACTTGGTCAGCACTGAGCCAATCGGAATATTTATGCGCTCATCAAGCCCCCCCCCCCCCAAAAAAAAAAAAAAAAAAAAAAAAGGCCAGATTAATCTTTGAAATATCACACACCTCCTCATGCAATGGCTGAGATATGGAACATTTTGAGAGTTCAGAGCAGTGATGGAAAATAGTGCCCTCTCCTAGCCACAATAATAAAAATACAAATTCGGGCAGGTGGATCTTTGCTGCAGCATTCTCTTGATGTTACTGTGAAAGTGCCACTAATGTACTGCCTTCAGGAAAAACCAAAGCCTCATGTTCCAACTTTTAAACAAATAGATGGCGTCGAGCTCAGATTTCCCACTGATTTAGTGGCAAACTGTGCATTTGTAGTGTAGATATTGTGAAGAAATTTAAAAAAAGAAAGCTCGAGTATGTGCACATATAGGACCTCGTGAATTATTGAACTTAATAGTTTATTTTTTTAATCATAGCAGCTCTAGAATAACAGATTTAGATGAATTCTCTGATCCTACTATAATGGCAGCTCATCAAAATGTCTCTTCAAGTTGTAATGTTGATCAAAGAATTCTTTAGCATCAGTCCGAGTTTAAATTTCAACCTTAAAAATAATTTTCTAACATACATCTGACCCACTTTCTGTTCCTCAGCAAACACTTTGCTTTGTAGTGTTATCCTGAACAGAATAGGAAATATAATATAGGCTTTTCATTAACTAGGCACAAATCACTACAGCCAAAAACAATTCTCAAGTAGATCACAGCCAATCAGATGACTAGTTAAAACTTCTGATATGCCGCTATTTGCTAAAGTTTAGGTTTCACACTATCAATAGTCAATAGAATCATTACACTATGGGCAATTTTTAGCATTCAGGGGATCAACCATCAGTATCTCAAAAGTGTTGCAGGCATTTCTCTTGAAATAGTTGAAAGCTTTGGAGGTACTGTGTGAACAAACTGTGGCTTCCATTCTTGGAAAGTTGTTGAGGATTACAGATGGTTAAGTGATGAATCATTTTAGGGGCAGTGGTGGTCTAGTGGTATAGGGCGTTGGATCGCTGATCCAAAGGTTGGGGGTTCAAGTCCCACTCTCCATAAGGTTGTCACTGTGCCCCCAGTGCAGCTAACTGGGTTATCAAAGGCGGGCCATGTCTCTCACTGTCTATGGTGAGAGGCATGTAAAAGAACCATTGCTGACTTTCGTAAAGAGTAGGCAGCAAAGCTGTCAGCGTTTTTCTGTCCCTTGCTAAAAAAGGTTGTGACAGGAAGGGCATCCGACATAAAAACCTCTTCCAAATCAAACGTGCGAATCAGATGATTCGCTGTGGCGACTCCCGAGTAAAAGGGAAAAAGCCAAAAGGAAGACAGACAGACAAGTGATGAATCATTTTAATGGCAACCATGATAGAATCTTTCGAGTGTATATGACCTACTGGATGTTACCGCATGCTTCAGAGGTGGTATATGTGTACATGGAACAGCACCTGCAATGTATAAATCGACATTAGTCAATAAACATGATGATGTAAATTGCTTCTTAAACAAGAGAATATATACAGTGATCCCTCTATACTTTGTGCTTCAGTTTCTGAGGCTTCAGTGCATCATGGGTTTTTCAAAAATATTCATCAAAAAATAAGGAAATTATGGAAAAATAGGGAAAAAGTTAAGGAAAATGCTGCAAAAAGGCCAATTATTCAAAAAACAAAACAAACAAAAAACAACCCAAAACTCCCCAACAAAACTACTTACATTTTTATGTGAGGTGCACATCTGAGTGTGTGTGCTCGCATCTGTGTGCGCGCGTGTCTGTTTGGGTGTGTATGTATATTTTATTTGTATCTTGTGTTATTTTTGAATATTTGTTATTATAAGCATTTATACCATCGAATATGTATTTATTGATATTATATACACATACATGTACGTATACGTCACGGGGGGTCGATCCTACTTTGTGGAAATAGGCGGTCATGGGGGGAGTGGGTCTTGTTCCCATTAACCGCAGAAAGTGAGGGATCCCTATATACATCTTTTAGCAGCTGATAACTCCATTGTTTTATTTTTATTTGCAGACATCAAGTTTGAGGACAGGCGGTGGCAAAACAATAGAATGATGTTTTATAAATTTTTTTACATGTTGAAAATTAATCGAATTATAATAAACACCTAGTTTACAATTATTTAAAGTGTATATACATTTTAGTACACCCGTGTGTGTGTGTGTGTGTGTGTGTGTGTGTGTGTGTGTATATATATATATATATATATATATATATATAATATACAGACGCTCCCCGACTTACATTCATTCGTTTTACGTTTTTTCGATTTTACGGGGTTTTTTTTACAAAGAAAAATATATAAGTTGAGTTTAGCATGGGCAGTGGTGGTCTAGTGGATAGGGCGCAGGATCGCTGATCCTAAGGTAGGGGGTTCAAGTCCCCACAAGGTTGTCACTGTCCCCCTAGTGAAGCTAACTTGGTTATCAAAGGCAGGCCATGCCTCACACTCTCTATGGTGAGAGGCATGTAAAAGAACCATTGCTGACTTTTTTAAAGAGTAGGCTGCAAAGCCATCAGCTTGTTTCTGTCCTTTGCTAAAAGGGTTGTGACAGGAAGGGCATCCGTAAAAATCCATGCCAAATCAAATGTGTGAATCAGATGATTCGCTGTGGTTACTCTCAAGAACAGGAAAAAGCCGAAAAGAAGATATAAGTTGAGTTTGGCGTACTCTCTGTACGTAGTACGAGACGTACCTACGGAGCATGCTGACGTAATACGCTACATACGCATGACGCTGCATCCATTGTTTACAAACAACAGACTGAACATGCCCTGCTTCTTCCCAGTTCTCCGCATGTTTCCCTTGTGTTAAGACGTCGTCTCTGTGATCTTTGTTTTTACACTGTTTTGCGGACTTTTGCAACCCTTAGAGAATATGGTTGGTCACAAGCGTAAGCCTACTAGCATGGTGCAAGTTTTCTGGCATATGCTGGAATTTCCGGTTTTCCCAAGACTGAATTAACTATCTGCTCGGATAGGCGCAATCTACATTGCATACTCAGTTAAGCAAAGAGAGTTGTAAAATGAATGAAAACCCGAATCCAGAAAAGAAAGAGAACTCTCCGCTCTGCTGGTGATTCACATCAGTGCAGGCTGAGTACTAAACAAATATTCAACGGCGCCCTTGCTCACTTGAAAGACCGGAAGTCCGGATAACCCATGCTTTCTCTCAAGCACAAGCAAGTGAACTACCTTCGGTGGAGCGCCTGACATATTGTAAGTGTTGATTGGCTGTTTTAAGCTTCATGTAAAGTGACTCAGCTCAATGCAAATTTGCATGTTGTGTTTAAAATGGTGCGAATGGTTATATTTGACACTGTATTTGATATTTGATGAGTGAATTTGATTAAAATTTATGTATTTATTTTACTTGAATTTAATTTATTTGAAATTAATGTTGATAGTATTTGATATATTTGATATTATTTTACAATGTTATGTTTATAATAATTGATTTAGGGGTGTTTTATGAGATACGATAATGTTATTTATGGATGTATAGTACAGTATGAATGTCATAGTTACGCGCACATATAGTAACAACTTGTGGTTTTTTTTCACCTTACGTTCAGCCATCCAGAACCGAACTAAAACGTAAGTTCGGGAGCGTCTGTATAAATAAATAAATATATATATATATATATATATATATATATATATATATATATACATATGTGTATATATATATATATATATATATATGACAGCATACCTCTAAAATCTGCTAGAATGGTTACGTAATGTCCGAGGGAGTCCCATCAACAATGGTTCATATGTATTAACAGGCTATGCGAGTCCTATGGTTAAATGAATAAAATACTCACATAATATAATGGCACTGTCTAAAAGCAATGCTTCTGATATATGTTTATATGTGTCTGGGGCTGGCCTTATAAGAGTAGCATAGCTCCTTTAAGAAGGAAATGAATAAATCAGGCTGTCCTTCATTTCCCATTCTGTAGCAAAAGAAGGGAAAATTAACAGTTTTCTTTTCTCTGATTTTTGCTCGCTGATTTATATCACTCTTTTTACTTTAATCATCCATGATTTCATGTTCCATGTTGTTGCATCACACAGAGAACCAGCGAAGGCACCATCAGTTCCAAAATGTGTATACTCCCAGCGTGCAGCCCTGCAGTCTGAGACCCAAAATAACAACCTTTAAAGTGTTTCATGTAATGACATTTCTGCACTACATTAATTGTGAATAAGTGCATTAAGCTCTGTTATTTGAATCCTCAAAATGGCTTCTGTATATTTTTGTTCTAAAGATGGACAGGGAACATTTGAAAAAATATCCCTATATATTCTGGCAAAAAATCAGTATCAAGACAACAATATTGTTGTCTTAGATGGACCAGCTCCGCAACCAGAAAATTTAGCTGGATAATAGGCTTTTTATTATACTCTTTCCTTTTAGAGCATGAAGGTTTGGACTTTTTAATTTGGATTTCCTGATTTCATTTTATTCTTATGTTTTCATTATTTCTATTTATGTTTGATTGACACTTGGTCATTTTCTCTTGTTCTCTTGTACACTTGTGCTGCAGGCATATGGGGATTTTTCCACTGTGGGGTTAATTAGGTTTGTCTTATCTTATACTATAATACCTATATACTCAATGCACTGCTAGGAAAATGGGAAACTTGTATTTTTTTTTTTATTTGGCCATGGTAACTAAATAGGTCAACAGGTTTATATGTAAGAGTTGTGGAGGCAGAGCACAGAAACCACTTTTCCTTCAATTCCATTCAGTCCAACACATTAAGTGATTAAGAGCGTAACGCCTCTCCTCTTTTGAAGAAGATGAGAACATTTCCCTTGTCACAGATTGCCTTGTAATAGCATTAAAGTGAGCACTCCCAGTACAAGGGAAGCCTTATTGAAATCAAAGGCAGCTTTAACTTTTGACCCATTGCCCACTACCTCATGCACCGCCAAGTTCTTTTCAGCCTTCAGCAACTCATTCACTGCCTCTTTATCAACTGCAGTCCAGAAAAAAAGACTGATTTCCGATATGCAGGATACCTGCTCAAGGGAACCTAATGAAAATAAAGTTGTTCTTGGGCTCCACTCATTGCTCTCATTACAGTTCATATTGTTGTGTAATGCTGCGTGAACAATACAGGACTTCCTAAAACAGATTGGAGCTGTCCTGAATACTCAGCCATGTTGTATAAGCTTTTTTTATTTCAACCTCCCTCTTTAAAAAAAAAAGCTGCATAAAGATGAATTTAATATTAATACAATGTAAGGGAAAAAAAAAACATTGATCAGTATGGCGTGAGCAAAGCAAGACCTTGTGTAACCAAGTCACAAATCCACTCTATCATGAGCTTTCACTCTATCATGCTACATTAACAAATATAGTACAAAATTACGCCATCGCTGAGTGAAGCAAGCGGAGATGACCACCGATGTTGGCGGGTATGATGGAAATGTGAAACCAACACTTGTCATGTTGAATGCAGGCCATTTCCTGCCAGGGGAAGTGAGCCACAGAAATCTAACGCTTCCTGCGACTGAGAAAATAGGACCAAGACTTGATGAGAACATGGAATTCAATGACCATTTGTAGACAAGGAAAATATAAAGCTATTCCAACTCCTTGCATATTTCTTTTTGTTTTTCCCCAGAAATGATTTCATGCCATAACTGGCACAGTCATGTTGTTCATAAGAGTTGTTAATGTATATACACTCATAAGGTTTTCTAACAAAATTTTGCTTAAACCTTAGTGAAATTCTTAATTCTGGCTGGCCGGAAAATTCTTTTTCTTAATTCTCTATGTATAACATCTGCTATCACAGTAGCACAGTTCCAAATTACAGTTTTATATGGTATAATTTCATGGCTTATTTGAATACTGAATTCTGATTGGTAAATGCTTTTATTCAGCTTTCCATTATTTCAGGGTAACTATAAAAGCCTGTTGCTAAGGTGTTCATCATTGGCAACAGGATTTAAATAGTTAATTTTTAAATCAATAAAATCCTTTATGTACTAACAAATCTTTTAAAACTAAGTACTATATAAAATGATTGCATTTTTTCATATGCCGCTGCTTAATAAAGAGGACAATATTGGTTATCGTTTCTGAATAAACCCCTTTAAGGAAAATCAAAACTAAATAAAAGCTTATATACATAGTATAAGTCTTTGCTGAAAATAACCAATTGTTAGTACAGGCTTCTTCATGAATAAAAAACGAGAAATAAATCCAGACAAAACGGGGCAACATTATATGGCAAAAATTTGCATGTGATTCACATGAGGAGCTGTAAACCCAAGTTATTTGCATAGAAATTAACTGCACATATTCCATTCATTCATGTGAATGATCAGAAAGCTTATCTGAAGTACAAACCGGATTCCAAAAAAAGTTGGGACACTACAAATTGTCAATAAAAACTAAATGCAATCATGTGGAAGTGCCAAATTTCAATATTTTATTCAGAATAGAACATAGATGACAGGGTCAAAAGTTTAAACTGAGAAAATGTATGTATCATTTTAAGGGAACAATATGTTTATTTTAAATTTCATGGTGTCAACAAATCTCAAAAAAGTTGGGACTAGGCCATTTTCACCACTGTGAGGCATTTCCTCTTCTTCTTACAACAGTCTGCAAACGTCAGAGGACCAATGAGACAAGTTTAGAAATAGGAATGCTGTCCCATTCTAATATCTATGTGTACATGTGCCTAATTTTATTTTATTCAGAAGTTCACTAGTTTGTCTTATTTGTTATATTTGTGCACTGATATTTTTGTAGCTGTTTTGCCTTGTTTGAACTGATGATTCACACCCTGTTCTCATGATTCCATACATTCACAAAAGTCAGATGGCAGTCTTTTCAAACTAGCTATTGTAAACTTTCAGATTTGAGCAGATTGCAACTTCGAAACCATGATTAAAAACCACCTAGTAATATGCAAGATATATGTTTGTATGTAAAAGATGAGCTTGTAATACCCCCATTTCACTGGACTATGGCATGCAAGGATCATGTAGCGGAAAGGTGTAGAACGAAGTCTACAGACGGGCTTCGGCATTGTTACATGGAAAATGGCTGACAATCCTACGGAAAAGTGGAAATTCTTACACTCTCAGAACATTCACGACATGTGCGGAACAGGTACGCCAAAGTGACCCCATGGAACACTCACAGAATTTTTTTCATGTTCAAAAGCACGTTCATGAAATATTTTCACATGCCGGAAGCATACGGAAGTGGAGGAAGACTTGAGGAATAATTACGGAACCACACGGAATGACACGGAAGTGGGGCAGTGGTGGTCTAGTGGTATAGGGCGCTGGATCGCTGATCCAAAGGTTGGGGGTTCGAGTCCCACTCTTCACAAGGTTGTCACTGTCCCCCCCAGTGCAGCTAACTGGGTTATCAAAGGCAGGCCATGTCTCTCACTGTCTATGGTGAGAGGCATGTAAAAGAACCATTGCTGACTTTCGTAAAGAGTAGCTGCAAAGTCGTCAGCGTGTTTCTGTCCCTTGCTAAAAAAGGGTTGTGACAGGAAGGGCATCCGACGTAAAAACCTCTGCCAAATCAAACATGCGAATCAGTTGATTCGCTGTGGCGGCTCCCGAGTAAAAGGGAAAAAGCCAAAAGGAAGACAGACAGACGGAAGATGAGGGAATAATTGCGGAATGTTTGCGGATGACAACATTTTTGCTTCCGTAAGTCTGCCGTGCTCCAGTGAAGTGGGGGTATAAAGCTTGCATTTCATTTCACTTTCAGGTTGATTGAAGACCACTTTGCTATGCGTTGGGATCCAGATCGCTCTGTTAGGGTTTATTTCTATGCCCCATAATCTTTGTTTGTTAATATCTTATTACTAATACATGTTTTCAGTATGTTCATAATCGCCTACAGTTGTGTTTAATATGTGTTTTTAAAAAAAGTGAATAAAGCTTAAAATCCTTATAATATACAGGGATCCCTCGCTACTTCGCATTCAATTCATGTGGCTTCAGTGCATCGCGGTTTTCTAAAAAATGAATAAATAAATATTTATCGAATTAAAAAATAAGGAAGAACCGGGGGGGGTTTGGAGTTAAGGAAAATACCAAAAACAAGGCCAGTTATGCAAAAAAAAACCCGAAACAAATACCAAACAAAAAGCAACCCAAAATCTCCCATAAAAACTACTTACTTTATTGCATCTGTGTGTGCACGCGCATCTGCGCACGTGCATCTATATATGTCGTCTTCTCATGCAATACCATCTGTATGTGTGTGTGTCGTTATATTTTATTTACATTTTGTTATTTTTTGAATGTTTAATTGTTATTATAAGCATTTATAGCATTGAATATGTATTTATTGATATTATATACGCATATACATGTACGTATACGTCCGTCGGGGGGTTGGGGGGGTGATCCTACTTCGCGGATTTTGATGGTCGCGTGGGGATCTCGGTCCCAATTAACCCCGGAAAGTGAGGGATCCCTCTATTTTGTTTCCATGCACACAAATGCACTGGGAACACTATTCATTCTATTCCAAATGAGGACCTGATGAAAAATATATCACATTTGTGTTATTCCTTTATTGAATTTGAAGAAAAATTAATATTAGTCTGTTCAAAATAAAAAAAATAAAAATCAGTGTCTGTATTCTTCTTTACAAACTCAAACATTCACTGCATGAACTAAAAATTGTTAAGATTTTGTTTTCTTTTGAATCCGTGTACTAATATTTATTTGTATAACCACTGTTTCTGAGAACTGCTGTCCATCTGTGTTGCATGGAGTCATCCAGCTTCTGGCACCTGTTAAGAAGTATTCCAGCCCAGGATGATTGCCAATCGGGCTATTTCAAGGGCATTTCCTCTTCAACATCAGGCGGCATGACCTTTTGAAGTATTCTGATGTTTTCAAACTGATCTATTATCCCCGGCATGGCATAAATAGGCCCAACACCATAGTATGAGAAACATCCCCATGTCCCCATAGCTTCACTGATTTCACAGTCTCCTGTGGCTTGAATTCAGTGTTTTTGGTGGTCATCTGGGGGTGGCCACTTGACCCAAAAAGAACAATCTTGCTTTCATCAGCCCACAAAATGTTGTAACATTTCTCTTTCGGTCAGTCAATGTGCTCTTTGGCAAATTGTAGCCTCTTTAGCACATGTCTTTTTTTTTCAACAGTGGGATTTTGCGGGGGCTTCTTGCCAATAGCTTGGCTTCACATAGGCGTCTTGTAATTGTAATAGTAATCACAGGTAACTTTAAACCTTCCTTGATTTTCCTGCAGCTGGTCGTTGGCTGAGTCACTGTCTATGGTGTGAAGCATATAAAAGAACCATTGCTAAGTTTCGACAAGAGTAGGCGACAAAGCGTGTTTCTGCCCTACGATGGCCTGGCGAGCTGTCCAGGGTGTACTCTGCCCTCGCTCGTAGTTGGCTTGGATGGGTGCCAGCCTCCCTGCGACCCTCATTAGGATTAAGCGGTTACAGAAAATGAACGGAACAAGTTTGATTCTCAATTCTACAGCCATTTATGACAATGTGTCCATCACAGCAAAACCAACTTTGCAGTAGTAGAGAGTCCCTGTTCACCATCTGATCAGAAGTATGTTACATCATCTTGATATTCTGTGAGCTTGTGCATGTGGAAGACAGCAGTTAACATCATCTTCAAATGTTTTCAGCTGTGTATCACGAGCAGTGGTTTGAAAAAATGTCACATCCTTTCCCTTCTTTCCAATCCTATGCCTGACCATTGGAGTTTTTCAGTCATCACCCACCTTTCCAGTTTGTGGCAACACAAAGTGTCCATGTCCTATTTTTGACTTTTCAACACAAGCTACATAATCAGGATTTCTTGCTTGATGGGTGTTTTGATTGGCAGCTCAGTGATCCACTTTATCCTCCTCCTCCCACTTCTGCCTCATTGCACTTGAGCTTCCTGTGTTGATAAGGTAGAGAGGGAGAAACAAAAACAAAACTCCCAAGAGGCAGCTAGGTCTCGAGTGCAAGAAGCTCTCAAAAATGAGGATAACAGATGTTTCCCAGATGTGGCCTGCGGCTGCAGAAGGGACCCCCGTGCTGGCTATGCTACACACTAGCTGCTTTGTTCACGTCCTCCTTCCCATCAGCCCTCTTCCTCTCCCAGGCCATGCTTCTGTCTCTCCACCGCTGGGCTTTGAAGTGAGGACACGACTCAGGAAGCAAGGAGCTGCAATCGATTTTCTTCCTGCATTAAAGCAGGAATGTGTGGACCCTCCCCACCCCCATCCATGTCCTCGACGTTGATGAGCCGTGTCTTGGTGCTGTTTGGCTCACAGTATCAAGAGGGTCCGTGTGCTTACAGAACCAGCAGCATTTCGGCAAAACCGCTCATTAAAACAGGTGTTGAGACTTTGGAAGCTAGAGGCGGTGACATCATAGTGTCTGCATGCTTCAAATTAATTAAGATGTCCACTGAAATTTTGGACATGTATATATATATATATATATATATATATATATATATATATATATGCCCAGTCAGGGTCTCAAATTGCACAACAGAAAAGTGTTCCTCTGTTGTAAAGGTGTTAGTCTGACTTTCAGGTGGTGATGTCATTGCCATTGAAAAGTCCAAGAAAGCAAAATTAGAAAAGATTACAATCTGAGGAGGGAACGGGGCACATACAGTATGAGCACTCAAATTGACTTCAGTTTCCTATCTTTGTGCTCTCCTATCTTTATGGCATTGTTTCTTCATTTTCCTGTTGTTAGGGTACAGGAGGGCACACTAGTGGGATCACAGACCCCAGAGAGCATCCCAGCACCAGCACAGGCTTAGTCTCCACCTTCACCCACACACACCACCAAGTAGAGGCTGAGGAAGAGGAAAATCTGGGGCCAGGGGTCACAAGACTGCAGGAGGAACGTACTGGAACCTCGCCGGCATTAAGAAGGACGATGGAGCACATTGTTCAGCAGTTGGACGTTCTGACACAGGTGAGTAGCGTTTGTCTCTGCTACTGTTGTTCTGTTCCATAAGTTTCCTAAGCCTGTTGGTCAACTATCATATCTTCACGTAAAATTTCTTACCCATTTAAAACATTTTATGATCTTAAGTTTGTTCCCAAAAATGTTCTTGCATCAGTAACCCAAATACAATCAAACATTATTTTTTTCTTCATCTTCACTGTTCTTTTTTTGTGCTTACTGTTATATCATTTTGGAAATTATGCCATCAACCCTGCAACATCCAAAGACCTCCAGTTAACTTCAGGATTATTATGGTTGTACAGACTGGACACATGAGTAAATTTCTAGATTCAGAACAGTTCCACATTGTCTAGTAACAGCATACAATGGAAAATGAAGACCAGAGGCCTCATTTGTCAACCTTGTGTGCAGTTAGCTCTGTATTCAAATTCGCATGAATACAACAAAGCGTTGAACCTGTATCCTTCAGGGAAATAAACTCCAGGATAGAGATCACGTTAAAAGATTTACCTTATTGTCTGATGGTTTTAAAAAATAGCAGACAGTGCCAAGAATTGCCTAATTTTAGTGATAATTAAAGTAAAATATGGAGCACATACACATTCTGCAGCTGTATTAAATTATTGAGGGTTTAATAGGTGTCACTGGTGTATGACACTAATTAGCATGAACTGCTTGTGCTTCAGACCGTGGCTGTACTGGAAGAGCGTCTCACGCTGACAGAGGACAAGCTGAGAGAGTGTCTAGACAACCAGACTGTTATTCTGGAGCAGATGCAGCAGCATAACGAGTCACAGAAAGAGACGAGAGGCGCTGAGGGTCCAGCTATTTAACACGTGTCCCATCGCCAGTCTTCAGGGGTAGCCAATGTTGTTCTAGAGTAAAAGAGACTTCTTCCTCTCAATCAATACTCAGGCACTTTCCTCTGCCTCAAAATGGAAGGAATTGAAGGACGAGCAGGAAGAAGGTCATAGGGCAGTGAGGGGTTATGGGGGGTGGGGAGGGATGGGAGGGGGAGATGAGGGTTTTTAAAGAATCCTGTAGCAGTCTCTCCCAGAAATTCATTAAGTCCCTGCAGATGAGACAGCTGCAGCTAGGAAAAACATCCCAACCTTGTTTTGACAGCAGTGAGAGGCGGTACTCACCATGACAGCCGCGCCAACACTTCAGAAGAGAGACCAGAATTGCTGTATATCGCCATCTTTTTTCTGTGTGTAACCTTTATATATTTGTTTTATATAAATAAAATAACAAAAGAATTGTGTTCCCTGTGAAATACTATTCTCTGTCTGTATGTGTCCGAGGACAAGGTTTCTTGTATTACACTGTATTACAGTGGGCCCTTGATCATTCACGGTTAAACGTTCGTGCCCCCGCATACTCGTGGATTGGTGACAAACATGGAAGTAACTGACACATGATTCAAATTTAGCCAATGGCTGAGAACTTTTGCTTTTCCCTCCTGCTGATTGGTTGCAGATGATGTGTACACCTCTTTTTTTTTTCTCCTTCACGCACAAGTTATCAACATGATGGCATGAATTGCAAAGTAATTTTTTTTAATGTGTTTTAAATGATTATTTACGCCCTATGATATCACTCAACCGCCCTGCGTCTTCTCTAGCTTCTGGTCAGGAGCTTAAGCACTTTATTTATTCATAAATATAATCAGAGTACAAAAAAATTTAAAAGTTTTTACTTAATCATTACTACATTTTATTACATTATTATTATTATACTCCTGGCTTAACAGCAAACCCGGAAGTTACTGGAACGGGATTCAAATTTAGCCAATGGCTGAGAGCTTTTGTTTCTCCCTCCTGCTAATTGGTTGCAGATGATGTATACACCTCTTTTTTTTTTCTCCTTCGCACACGTTATCAACCTGACTGCTTTTAATTGTGAATTCATGTTTATTTTTAGTGTTTTTAATGATTATTTAAGCTCTATGATGCTACTCAAACGCCCTGCATCTGCTCTAGCGTCTGGTAAAGGGGCACAAGCGCTTTATTCATTAATAAATATTACACAGTGCAAAATGAAAAAGTTTTTACTTAATCATTGCTACATTTTACTACATTATTACTGTATTAATGAGTAAGACTGTCTATAGAATATGTTTAAGAAGCATATTTTAGCGCATACATACGGTTTTAAAATAGTGTCAATAACGCGCTGATTTTCATGATCCAGGGGAAAGGCCGGAACCGAACCTTCGTGAAAAACGGGGGCCTACTGTATTCATCTTTGACATCACTGATGCATATAACTTTTGTATTATCGTATTTTCCGAACTATACGTCGCTCCAGAGTACAAGTAGCATTGGCCAAAAAATATAACATAAGTCATAAACTCATGGAAACTGTCTACCTTGGCTTGGAAATCTGCTGGCAGTTTTTGTGACGTTGTGGTCCTCACTCTGATAGAGAGACGGTTGCTTTGCATGAAGCAGTACTGTAACACCAAGAAGGTCCTCAAGCAAAGGGTGTGTGTGTGTGTGTGTGTGTGTGTGTGTGTGTGTGTGTGTGTGTGTGTGTGGACAAGAAAGATGGTTCCCTGTAGAATAAAAATCTTCCTCTGCTGTCCAGACTGAATGCCAAACATATTAATAATATAAGTTAATAGACAATAACAATATGAACTGTACAATAAAAATTATAGATAATACAACAAAGAAATATAGCTACAGGCTATATAGAGATATAAGACTATAGCTGTACTATGTAAATAAACTAAATAAGTTGTGATATATATAATATTGTGTGTGTGTGTGTGTGTGTGTACACAATAAGATCACAATTAGACCTAAAGATACTGTTGGTTGGCAGATGCCACCAAACAGAATTCGTCAAAACCTCCATTAAGTGTACCAGTGAGCACGAGTTCACCTGTTCTGCTTAAATCAGTAAAATGAGGGTATAATTGCTGTCTCTGAATATTCTGTGCTTTGTGACTACACTGAGAAAGATTCTCTCATCATTTGTCGCTTCCTGTGTGAGTGCTGCTTCAGATCAAGTAAGTTTTGATTTTTAAACATTTATTGTTACATTTTAACTGCACCTGGAGAAGGTAGTTCCTGTTCTCACTTGTGTAATGGCATCCCTTCCCTCCAGAAACAATACAAAACACAACTCCGATGTATTGGATGAATTCAAATGAATTGTGAACCCTGTACGTCTATTTAGTGAACTGAACACATGACACTTAATGTAAAAAAACCCTATCAACTAGAAACCACGTGATCAAATCGTTACTGATAAAGTAAGGATTATGCTCTATTAAAAACTAATACTCTGTTCTTCCTGTGATGCAGCAGGAACAACAGTTATTCCTGTTATTTACTCCTTTTGCATGATAGAAGGTCACGACAGTTTGACCAGATGATACTCCCGAGTTCAATCCAATTCTGCCTGGCTGGACTGCTGACAGACCTGCGGCATTCTCTGTAACCATAAGACCCCATATTCTCTAAATTCGAATGTTGACCAGCCTTCACCGGGTACCAGCAAATGCTACATATTGTGAAGATGCAAAAGCTGCAATGAGCGCTCAGAGTAGAAAAATCTGACTTCATTAATGAAAAATTTATGCTCAGACCATGCTCACTTGGCCCGTCAGCAAGGTGATGTGTGTATGGTGCTCATCTTCAATGGTACAGCCATGTCAACTGCAGTACGAAGAACTCAGTGGGCAAGACAGCCCTAGAACTGAGCCTGTTTGGCAAGCAACCATGTGGAAGATTTCCAACAAGTCAGGGTCACCCCTGAAGTTAACCTCGACTGAAACAGGTGGTGAAAGATCTGATTAAAAGATGACCCTGCATGAACATAGGATATAAGCTAGGAAGATGGATGATGAAGGAGAGATGGATTATGGGTCGAAACTACCCATGAATAAATAAAGTTTTCAGAATGTGTGTAATAAAATGGTTTTACTCCTCAATGACAGAAACTTCTAATTAAGAAGCAATTTTAAAAAAACTTTTTCAAAAGTGTATAAATAAAATTTCAAAGGTTGTAAATATGCACTTCTGCCGTTTGCATTGTTGACATGTGTGTTTATATTTGTTTTTAATGAAGGCCCTGTTTTACATTATTCTGTATGTCTGTGTGTTTTTCGGTATAATGCATGTCATCGGATGGAATGAAGATTACACTAAAAGCCATGTAGTCATACCAAATCTCAAAGAGAGATGCACAGACTTGAACTCTCTCCTGCAGCCGTGTTGCTTTCCGCTGGTGTTGAGGTCAAGGGGAAGTGTGGAGCACAGAGTGGAACAAAAGGTTCTACACCTTGTGCTTGTTTTGGGAACCACATCCTTCCCTTTTCTTGCTCTTCACTCCTCAGACATGAAAACAAACATCCAGAAAGTGGTGTTATTTGTTTCCGAACAGCATTACAGCTGTCAATCAAGTTGGTGGGTTAAAAAAAAGTTTGTCATTTGGTTTACGGGAGTTTTTGTTTTTGTGTGGAAAAGCTTTTTGGAGTTCTGCTCTGCGGGTTTAACATAAGAATAAACACTCAACATGTGACTTTTGTTTTTCTGCTTACCGCACCCTACCAGCTCCTTAAACACTTCCTTCCATACACACACACACACACACACACACACAGAACAGGTGTGCCCTGTGACCTCTTTGCTCATTGTAGTGCAGAGATGGAGAAGCCGAACATTACTTGAAAGCAGCCAGCAGCACGTAGGAGGAGCACAAGGTTCACAACTAACAAAGGATGATCAAAAAACATAACTCGTACCTGTGTAGCAACTCTTGCCATCAGAAGGAATCCATAACACTTCTTTTGCCTTTAGTCACTTGATGGGGGCTGACTGTGGAATAAACGACCTACTTACTATTGACCTACTTTTTGTTTTTGTTTTTTTTAATGGAACAATTTCTTCAGTTTAAAAACAAAACGTGCATGTCCTCACATCTGAAACATCAGCTGACACTGCAGGCTAGTTATTAGCATTGTCCATGCTGGTGGGAAGCCATGATGTGTACAATTAGTGGCATTATTATTTATTTATTTTTTTTACGAGGATTTCACAAGAAACAAATAAATCAGCAACAAGAAAAACATTACACAAAATGCTAAACTTTGCAATAAATGATGCTGGTTTTCCTTTACATTAGCACAGCAATTATTTATTTATTTATTTATTTTTTAGCATGTGTCTACAGATCTCCAAGACTTCAATGTTTTCCAGAAGACACTACTACAGGATTTTTTTTTTTTTTTTTTTTTTTTTTTTTTTTTTAGGCGGCACAAAAATAGCAATGTATGAATTTGGAAGGGTTGCCGGTAATGGAAATGTTATTCAATTTAGGGTTCTGAAACAGCAGACTCTAACTGAAGGTTCAAAACCAGCACATATAAAGCAGTGAATCAATGATCTTTATGCTGGAACACCTGCACCCAGTAGATATGCTCAGGTTTCCCCTGGCTTTTAGAGAAAAGGGCAAGGTAAAAATAGAAATGAGCGTTGATGGTGGTGGTGTTGGAGGAGGGGGTTCAAAAGTATGCATCCAGGTTTGAAGGGATTCAGGTTGTGTTTGTGTCACCATGAATGCATCGCTTACTTGTGTTTAATTAGGTTTCAGAGAGAAGACTTCACCGCTCAGTTCTGTTTTCCTTCTTAAATCCCAATTTATGTCAAGTTAGTGGTCAGACAAATGCTACTTTGCATTTTTTCTTGTGCCTTTTACACCAGGATGGTTGTCTTCATCCAAAACCCAGCCTTTCTTATCTCTTATCTCTCGCTTCACTTTCCATTTGTGCTTTGAAGTTGAGCAAATCTTCTGACCCAGAATATCCTTCCCTTCCTTTCATTGATGCAAAGAGCCTGTTTTGCTTCCTGAAAAGAGAGACGGTTCTGTTGCAAAATTCGTTTAGATGGGATAACAATGGACAGTGTGTGTGTGTGTGTGTGTGTGTGTGTGTGTGTGTGTGTGTGTGTATGTGTGTGTGAGAGAGAGAGAGAGAGTTGGCTAACAGTCTGGGTGTGAACCTCCTTTGTGAGCATGAGGTGAGGATTTCCGATGTTCAAGTGAATGAATTTTAGGGTCAGGCTGTTCTTGGAAAGAAACCACTGACGGGGTGATGCAATAAAACAGAGGAACTCTCCACCCAGAACTTTGGTGTTTTATTCCCCTTCCACAACAGAAGTAGCATTTCATGTCCAAAAAGTCAGAGTCAGTAGCCGAGAATCAGTTCGACAGAACCCATGCCTTCAGCTGTCACCCAACTCAGACTGCACCTGACCTCTATAGTCCCTCCCACACGTGGTGGGTCCATGGGAGGGTGGCTAAATGTCTCCTTTTTGGGCTGGGTTCGACCAGGCTCCATGGATAGAAGCCAGACCACCAGGCACTCGCCTTTGAGCCCCTTCCCCGGGTCTGGCTCCAAGGGGACCAGGTGACCCGTGTCCGGGCAAGGGAAACTCATTTTAAGTTTTTCCAAAGGGTTCTTTGAACCGTGTTTCATCTGGATCTTCACCTAGAACCAGTTTGCCTTGGGTGACCCAACCAGGGGCATAACAGCACAGCTCTTAGGACCATTATGACATGCAAAACCCTTCCACCACAAAAAAGTGGCGATCCAAGGAGGGAGATTCTTGAGATGCTAGAGTTCATGGGGCTAGGTGGTGAGCTGGTGTGGGCATCCTTGTCCCCACTGTCTTGGTGCCCACTCCTTGGGGTTCTTCCCATTTGATGAAAAGGTGGCTTCCCTCTGCCTTCAGGTGGGGGGATGGGTCTTGACTGTTGTTTTTGTTTATGTACCAAATGACAGTTCAGAGTATGTACCCTTCTTGGAGTCAAAAAGTTTCTCGGTAGTTGTGATCTGGGGGTGGATGAGATCCGCCCTGAAGATCTCAGGGCTCTGGATGTTGTAGGATTGTCTTGATTGACATATCTCTGCAACATTGCTTGATCATCTGGCTGTACTTCTGGATTGGCAAACCAAGGTGGTAGTCCCCCTTTTTAAAAACAAGAACAATGTGGTTTTCACCTGGCCACAGCACTCCCGACCAACTCTATACGTTGTACAGGATCCTGGAGGGGGCATGAGAGTTTGCCAAATCTGTCCACATGCGTTTTGTGGATTTAGAGAAGGCTTTTGAGTGTGTCTTTTGAACTGTCTTGTGGAGCGTGCTCAAGGAGTATGGGGTACTGGACTTGTTGCTATGGGCCATTCGGTCTCTGTATCACAAGAGCCAGAGCTTGGTCCACATTGGTCACAACAGATCGAATCCATTTCCTGTGAGGGTTGGAGTATGCCGAGGCTGTCCTTTGTCATCAATTCTGTTCATAATTTTTATGGACAATTTTTAGACGCAGCTGCGGCATTGAGGGGTTCTGGTTTGGTGGCCATCAGCTCTCAACTCTGGTTTTTGTGGATGGTGTTGTCCTTTTAGCTTCATCAATCCAGGATCTCCAGCTCTCACTGGAGCGATTCACAGCCGAGTGTGAAATGGCCGGGATGAAAATCAGCACCTCCAAGTCCAAGGCCATGGTTCTCAGCCGGAAAAGAATGGAATTCACACTCTGGGTCTGGAATGAAGTCTTGCCCCAAGTGGAGGAGCTCAAGTATCTTGGGGTCTTATTCACGAGTGAAGGAAGGATGAAGCGGGAGATCGACAGGTGGATCACTGCAGCGTCTGCTGTAAAGCAAAGTTTGTATCGATCCGTCATGGTGAAGAGGAAGCTGAGCCGCAAAGCTCTCAATTTATTAGTTGATCTACATTCCAACCCTCACCAATGGCCATGAGCTTTGGGTAGTGAGCAAAAGAACAAGATCACGGTTACAAGCTTCTAAAATGAGTTTCCTTCGCTGGATTTCATGGCTTTCCCTTAGAGAGAGGGTGAGAATCTCAGCCATTCTACTCCATTGGAGTAGAACTGCTGCTCCTCTGCATTGAGAATAGCCAGTTGAGGTGACTCAAGCATCTGGTTAGAAAGCCTCCCTAATGCCTCCCTGGTGTGGTGTTTCCGGCATGTGCAACCGAGAATGGTTCCCAGGTTCTACCTAGAACACGCTGGAGGGATTATTTCTCTTGGCTGGTCTGGGAACACCACGGTGTCCCACCGGAAGATCTGGAGGAAGTGGCTGGGGAAAGAGACATTGGAACCTCATTGCTTAGGCTGCTGCTCGCGCGACCTGACCCCGGATTAAGCGGAGGAGGATGATGATGATGATGACACCACAGAAGTGAAGTTTTACAGTCAGATAAGGTCTACATTTTATCCATTTGTAATTCATTTTAACATTGTTGGAAATCAAGTCAGTTGTTGTATCTTTACATGCATGCCTTTTTCTTTTCTCAAAAAACTATATCAAACCTGAATATAAAACGATTGTGCTACTTGTGCTATATTTCTCTGTGAGTCACCATTATATCCCAGGGTCTCTGGTATCTTCCTTTTTTTTTTTTGGTCTCCATTGTTTCTGCTGATAGACGCAGTAACAGACAGCTGATAAGTCTCTACACCTTTTTCATGTGAGATTCAGTTTTTCACAGGAAACAGGAGTCCTGTCCAGACTGCAGCATCCTTCCTGTCTCTCCAGAAACCTGTTTCCCAAACCTGAGCTGTCTGTCCTTAGTGGAAATAACTTGGCCCTGACCCTGGGAGATGGATTTTGTGAAAGTTGCAGCTTTAAAACCTAGTCACAGTGGGGTGGTGGTTTTGGCAGCAATGGTTCACCGTCATGTCAGAAGAGTTCATCACTATGGACAGCATTGCCTGTTATCTGTATATTGAAAAGAAATGTTCACAATTGCATCTTTGCTAACACTGCTGATATTTATATCATTAACTGGTAGCATAATTGATGTGGCTGTAGATCGTAGCACCGCACTCCCCTCATTGTAACAGGGTGTAGGCTTGAGATTTGTCAGGAATAACAATTCTCATCACTGCCGAACATTTACTTTTGGAAAGTGAGGTGGATATTGATAAATAGAGACAGAATGTTCAGAAGATTTAGTAACATCCACCGAGCCACACCGTAATAATTATTGTGGTGTATACTATAACAGAATACAAGGAAAGTAAAATAAAATGAAACATTTTACTTGTTATATTTTTAAAGCCTGATAATGCTCATGATTGACACCAAGACAACTTTTTTAACCTTGAAAAATTTGAAGGCCATACTCCCTGGCTTTCTTAATTTTTTCTTTTTTCTTTTCTTGGACCCCATTTTGTTGAAATTTTATGATTTCAGAATATGTGACAAACCATTTTTATCTGCTGTTTTGCCTCATCATCTGCAAGATGAATGATAAACAATTATTTAATTAGGCAAAGTATGACATAGAAAATTAGTATATACTGCAGGTGAATGGCAGAAGCTGAGTGGTCCGCTCTCTTGGGATCATAAATCATTATTCTGAGTGGATAATGCTTCAGTGGAAAAGGCAGACACTCACTCAAGGTTTGCATTCTAGAGGCAAAAGAAGCTACACAGTATGGCCATTCATGTCTTTAATGTAAAAAAAAATGTAAACTGTGAATGAATTGCAAAAGATTTCAGTTACAATAACTAACTACAGTACAGTCGGCCCCCAACTTGCGAAATTAATCCGTTCCAGAGCAGTTTTCGTATGGCGGGGATTTCATAAGTAGGGGTCGCATCTTACATGTTAAACGCCTAATTCGTTCCAAGGCTCCAGTCTTTGGACTGGATAAACCCCAGAAACACTTTAAAAATTATAAAAGTACACCAATTTTGTATGAAATATGTGTTAAAAGTAAAAGAAAATTATTTTTAAACTATTTAAACATTTTATTAACATATTTATTAATGAAACCATTATTAAACATTTTTTATTAACACACCTCTCTCTCTCTCTCTCTCTCTCTCTATATATATATATATATATCTCACACGCACTGCGGGCCATGCCCACAAGACATTGAATTAAAAGCACATTCCCTGCTTGACAAACTTAACTTTAACTTGATCTTGATTCCTTGAGGGATCGGAATTCCAGATGAACTCGAATGCGCCCACATTTATTAAACATTTACTGAATTAAAACAACTTAAAAAACTAAACTAAAGAGTGAAGCTTCCTTCTGTCTCTATCTGGGAGGCCATCAGGTGGAATGTTGAGAGACAGCCAATGAGTGAGCAACTCGCGCGTCGTGTGAAATTTTGATTGGCGCGTTTGAATTTTGAATTTCCTTTCATAAGAGTGGGTTGTTTCGTATCTCGGGGATGGAGATTCAGGAAAATGTTTTTTTGTAACACGGGGATTTCGTACACAGGGGTCTTCATAAGTTGGGGGCCTATTGTACTTGAGTTAAGTACAGTTGTATAAACTTGATTGATCATTGACTGATTAACTGTTTGGGTTTTTACACCCGATCCTAGCAGCTCATCAGACCGGTGCTTATCCCTGGTTTCCGTAGCGTGAAGCAATCAGGACTTGATCTCCTCCTGGATGGGACGCTAGTCCATTGCAGGTTACCTTCCCAGTATATATTTACTGGTACCCATTTATACTGCTGGGTGAACAGAGGCACACTTGTGTTTGAGACCTTGCCCAGGGGTCTTAGCACAGTTAGGGTCTCAGTGGGATTTGTACTCACAACCTCCCGATCATGAGCCCAACACTCTAACCACTACACCACCGGCTCCGGGCAATTTTTTCAACTTAAATATTTTAATTTGCTGTATACTTTAGAGTGGTTTGCACAGCAATAGAAGAAACCCTGGACAGCTAGGCTAATAGCTCTCTTTCACTAACAGCGATTGTTTGGAATCAAAAGAAGAGAAATAAAATAAATGATAACTCACTCCATAAAGGTGTTTTAATACAGACAAAACACAAGAAAATAAACCAAAACAAAGTTTTAAGAGTTTATATTTATACATTATAACACAGTTAACCCTGTGCTTTCAGACAGCTAAAAGCTCTTGGTGTCAACATCTGTTTTGTTCACCTTTATCCTTCAGAAATAAAAGGAAACAGCTGTTTTTAAAGGTGTTTTTTATTGTATGTAAACCACAAGAAAATACAGAACAAATTTTCTTCATTTTACTGTTTTAATGCTTAATAATAATGATGATGCCTAATTAAATATCCATGACAAACTTGCTGTCATTTGATTCAAGCAGAATCCACTCAGAATAATGATTAATGAGTCTAAGATAGCAGACCAGTCAGATCACACCATTCCCTTGTAGTATATACTAATATCTATTCATCATCTAAATAGAACTGTCTTAGACTGCATTATCTGCTTTGACTTCAGCAGGTCAAACCTTTTCAATATAAATCATTCTCCATATCATACATTCTCGTTCACTATACTGAAATTGTGAACCAATCAGATCACACTATTACTGTACAGGATATACTAATTTAAATTAGATTATGTTACAAGCTGGTCTGGGAACACCTCGGTGTCCTACCGGAAGAGCTGGAGGAGGTGGCTGGGGAGAGGGACGTCTGGACCTCATTGCTTAAATTGATACCCTCACGACCCGACTCTGGAAGAAGCGTACCCCTCCCTTACATCCTAAGACAGGTTCCCACCTTCCCGTCACCAAAATTATGATTAAAAAGTTTAACTAAATGAATGAATGAGCTTGATTTAAACTATTTGTTGCAGTAGCTCAAGGTGTATCACAGTGGTGAATCGAGAATTGTACGGTTATCTACTATTGAAGCTGAAGTGACAAGATCTGTCTATCTGTTGCTTATGTCATAGACCATCGTCACGCTTGTAATTTTGAACTGCTCCTCAACTGGTCATCTTGATCAAACTTTCCCAGAGTGGTGTTGTTGTTTTTTTATACGGTAAGATTTTTTTAACGCTTGTAGAAATAAGCAGTGCAGGTAAATTATAATATTAAAAAGTCAGGGGGAATAACTGCACCAAAGTTGTACCAATATTTTTGCCACCATTTCAGCCAAGCACAAGTATTCCTTGTGTTTTTCACATCTCTTTAGGATTTGGTGCTTTTCTTGTTCCCTTTGCCCTAGCAATCCTAGATGTATATTTATTTGAGCATGTCTACACTTGTATATCTCTGGCCATGAAAGGGTTTCAGGAATCTCCAGAGCTTTCATAAGGAGGGGGCAGACAGCAGCTGGAGAGTCCCAGCTTTTGGAAAGTGCCATCTGGCTGGTGGGTGTTGGCGTTCGTTTTCACATCGTTTTCTACATTTCCCTTCCTCCTGAAGAAAGAAATGTAGGCCGTGCTGGTGACATACTGCTGCTAGCATTCCTGTGCTGCCTTCAGATGCAATTTAGAGCATACTGTATACGAAACGGATAACAAGGGCTCCGGATGACTGGTCGATATCTCCCTGTACTTCCTTCATCAAGAATCTCAGCCCTCACACTTCATCTTCCTGAAGCTCATATTCTCTCCATTTTGAATCTTGAGGGTCCTTCAAGTTGAAGGATCCCAAATAATCTCATGAACCTGAACCCTCTAGTCGCCGACATGACCAGCTTCACAATTACTTTCCATTCACGTTGTAAGATATCAGACGTGACCGCACACTCTTGCACTTTCTTAGCCTTTCTTCAATTTGCGCTTGCTTGCTAAATAAATTAGGCCTTTCTGTCTAATTTTGATGATGTGTGCATAAAGCAGTATAATATTGCACACATGAAGTTATAATATTATAACAATAACAGTAACAATACTTTCTCAGTGTAATGGTGTGTCCTTTTGCTAATCATTTTTTAACCTTCTCTTTTCATCCTGTTTATTTTCTATTTAAAAAAATTAGAACAGAAAGAATAAATATTCTGAACGCTTTTTTAACAGTCTCATTTTACATTTTATCTTTGTAAAAATAGATTTTGTAGGAGAACCCTAGCTAGGACTACCATGGCCATATCAGCAGGTATTGGGGGCAGTCTCCTGCAAATATAGCTGGAGAAATTTTTAACACTAAATGGTGGCCACACCCTCTGAGTTCTCAAAGCAGTTACCCAGTTCTCCAGTATTCTGACTGCAGTGCCTAGAAAATTTTTAGATTGATCCCAGAAGGCAAAACATTGTTGGTCTTACCAGCTAAATGAGGTCAAGGATTTACTCATGTTCGTCCACTTCTATTATGCAATAAGTTCTGTTCCATTAGCTGGTATTATATTTTTAATCTGGCAATGACACTGAGGAGGATAAGTAGGTATGTATTACACTTATGTCACATACTGTTCCTGTTTATAAGCGAGCTGTCAGTAGCCCGTGCACATAGGTGCACAGGTGTGTTGTGGAACGGCACTACTAATCCCAATAAGCGCCAACAAAGCAGTGGCCTACAGAACTGAGATCTGTGCATGTGTGTGTGTGTGTGTGTGTGTGTGTGTGTGTGTGTGTGCATATGTATGTGTGTGCATGTGTGTGTATGTGTGTGTGTTTGTGTGTGTGTGTGTGTGGGGGGGGGGGGTTGCACCCATGAGCCCATGTCTCCATCTCTAATCCTGACCAGGTGCTTCCTCAGAAAATTCTCTATTCCTTTAATCGACCCACTGGAGGTGACTTAATCAACAATTTTCCTCCCAAACACTGTTGTCCTTTCACATTAGCCAGTTTACTACCTCCATCCCACTCCCATCTGTCAGCTGAAGAGTGGGAGAACTGAGGGACAAGAGGATTGCGAGGAGACACAGGTTCGAAAGGGGATGAGAAAGATAAGCCTGAGGAAGCACAGATGGATATCACACCCTCAAGCCCATTATTACAACGGATTTTATACCGTGTGACGAATTTTCTCTTCATATGCCTTTGTATTGTTTTGTGTCCTGTTTCCATCCGTCTCTTGTGATTAGCAGATATCTGACTTGCATTTACCTGCTCTCCTGTCCTTTTCTCTGATTAGCGTATATGCTGCATGTACAGTTTCATTCAGTAATAATAGTAGTGTGTTTAAAAAGTGAATAAATCTCAAAATCCTTATACTGTAATAGTTTTTATTTCCACACACACAGATGTATTGGGAACGCTACACATTCTATTTCAAATCAAAATATCTTATATAACATGTCTTATTCTTTTAAAGAAATAAAAGTTAATAATATATTTTTTTAAAAAAACAGTGTCTACTTCTTTATAAACTCAAGCATTCACTTCATGAACTGAAAAATGTGAGATTTTGTTTTCCTTTGAATCACTGATTTAGTTTTAGTTTACTGGTGTGCTTGGATTCATTGTCTTTTTGTAATACCATTTCAAGGTAATTTCTTCTTCAACATAAGGCAGCACAACCTCTTCAAGTATTCTGATGTACAAGGATCTCTCGACACTTCGCACTTCAATTCATGTGGTTTCAGTGCATCGCTGGGTTTTTTTGTTTGTTTGTTTTTTGCTTTTAATATTCATTGAATTAAAAAATAATGAAATTAAGGGAGAATAGGGGGAAAAGTTAAGGAAAATGCCTCAAAACAAGGCAAATTATGCAACCCCCCCCAACAAACAAATTAAAAAAAAAAACAACCCACAACCCCCCATCAAAACTTACATTTTTATATGAAGTGCACAGCTGTATATGTGTGTATTTATATTTTATTTTCATCTTATGCATTATTTTGGAATATTTAATTGTTATTATAAGCATTTATAGCGTTGAATGCAGTATGTATTTATTGATATTATATACACATATACATGTATAGGGGTGGACAATAATCTTTGAACATAATTTAAACAGTCAAAACTGGCATATATTATTATTTTTTGTATAATAATTTTATTTGATATGTTGATGTAAAATAATTTTTTCCCCTTTTTCAGACATTGAAAACATTTTTCAGATATTGAAAACATTAATCGTACCCCATAATGGCAGACTTCTCAGATTTTAAAAGAGGCCAAATTGTTGGTGCTCGTATGGTCGGCGCTAGTGTAACAAAAACTGCCCAAATGTTCGGTGTTTAAAGAGCTACTGTCTCAAAAGTAATGACTGCATTTGAAAGAGAGGGAAAAACGTCCTCAGCAAAGCATAAGTTTGCCATCGTCTCTAAAAGAGTTGGAGGGTATTCTAACTGAAGATTGGCTTAAAATTCCTTTGGAAACATTTCACAAGTTGTATGAATCAATACATATGCCAAGTTTTGATTGTTTAAATGATGTTCAAAGATTATGATGCCAAAATGTTAGGTGTTTCCATTATTTTGTCCACCCCCTGTACATATACGTCAGTCAGGGTGATCCTACTTCGCGAAATTCAGTGATCATGGAGGGGTCTTGGTCCCAATTACCCATGGAAAATGAGGGATCCCTGTATTCAAACTGATCCGTGATCCCTGGTATATGATAAACAGGACCATCACAGTACTATGAAAAACCTTTCCATATCATGATGCTTACACCACCATGCTTCACTGTCTTTATAGTGGACTGTGGCTTTAATTTAGTGTTTGGGGGTCGTCTGGTGGGCAGCTACACCCAAAAAGAACAGCCTTACTTTCATCAGTCCACAAAATGTTGCACCATTTCTCTTTAGGCGAGTCAATGTGCTCTTTGACAAATTTTTAACTTTTTCAGCACCTCTTTTTTTTCAACAGTGGGACTTTGCCAAGACTTCTTGCTGATAACTTGGCTTCACACAGGCATCTTCTAATTGTCACAGTGCTCACAAGTAACTTTAGTAACTTTGGTCTTCCTGGAGCTGATTGTTGGCTAAGTCCTTGCCATTTTGGCTTTTGTTCAATCCATTTAAATTGTAGTCTTTTCTTTTCTTCTACATCCTTCTGCTTTTGGTTGCCATTTGAAAGCATTTAGCTAAAATGATGGTAATCATTTTACCACCTCTCCAATCAACTTTTTTAATCTACGCTGTTCTTCTGAGCAATGTCTCGAACGACTGATTGTCCTCAGAATTTGAGAGAGAAATGCTCTATAACCAGCACATAGATTTGCTGCCTTCCTTCCTTAAATAAGGGCAATAGTAGGCACCTGTTTTTCAAAGAATGAATGACCTCACTAATTCAACTCCACACTGCTATTATTTTGAACACACCCCTTTCAATTTAGTGATTCATTTACACAGTATCAACAGCATGCATATCCTGGCTGTTGGATTCTATTACTTTACTACACTTCTTTTACTTTCGGCTGCTCCCTTCAGGGGTTGCCACAGCAAATCATCCGCCTCCACCTCACCCTGTCCTCCGCATCTTCTTTTCTGACTCCAACGACCTTCATGTCTTCCTTCACCACATCCATAAATCTCTTCTTTGGTCTTCCTCGAGGCCTTCTGCCTGGTTGTTCCAACCTCAGCAGCCTACTGCCAATATACTCACTATCCCTCCTCTGTACATGTCCAAACCATCTCAATCTAGCCTCTCTGACTTTGTCTCCAAAACATCTTACGTGGGCTGCCCCTCTGATGTACTCATTTCTGATCCTATCCATCCTCGTTACTCCCAGAGAGAACCTCAACATTTTCATCTCTGCTACCTCCAGCTCTGCCTCCTGCCTTTTCCTCAGCGCCACTGTTTCTAAGCCATACAACATCGCTGGCCTCACCACCGTCTTGTACACTTTTCCCTTCATTCTTGCTGACACTGTCCTATCGCACATCACACCGGACACTTTTCTCCAACCATTCCAGCCTGCCTGCACTACACTCACTAGTAAATTATTTGCCATGTATAAATATCCTTTCTACCCAAACCAGTGATTGATCGGGTTAGTGATGGCTGATTGCTTTCATTTTGAGCACAAATGACTTGATATCTTCAACTCAGCATCCCTACTCAGGAATTTGGATGATCTTTTCAACCTGGAGTTCAGCACGTGATGTCATATCAACATTGCTGCTCACAGAACGAGCAGTAAACAATTATTATGCTTTCATTCATTTCCTGAACTGCTTGACCCTAATTAGGATGAATCAGTTTAGAAAATGAATAATTGTGTATTGCTCATAGGGCCAACGCTCACACCTATGGGTGATATGGAACCACCGATTAGCCTACTGTGCATGTTTATGTACTGTGGAACCAAATCGAAGTACCTGGAGGAAACCCACATAAGCATCGAGAGAACTTGCAAACTCTACACAGAAATGCTCGAGCTGGAAATTGAACCCATGACGTCCTTTGCTAGCCACCACGCCACTGTGCCGCCAAACAATTATTATATCATTATATTATAAAACTAAAACTAATTATTTTGTGTATTCTAAACTTTTAATTCTAACTTAATTCTAAACTTTTGAATACAACATCTGTCATTTACCTCAGTTAGCTGTTAAAGTTAGCCAGCAAAAAGCAAAAATTTTTATTTTCTCTTGAGTTTTGTTTCCAGGTATAATTTTATGTTATGAATTCATACTTCAGTGGTAAATTGTAAGAAGCAGAACAGCCCCACCACCACCCCGAGAGAAATTTGGAGACGTTCCCTCATTGATTCCTGGCGTTTTCCCTCATTTACACTCTTACCTATTTGTCTGTCTCTTTTTAATGTGGAGTGTTTGCTTCTGCCAGATGTGTTTGGTTCCCTGTCTGATATGATGATGATAATGATTGATGATAATGATCAGATTTGTCCTAACAAACAACAGCTCAACAGCTGTTTCTCCCAGCATGACATTACTAAGAACTTCAAACAGCTGGAAATATTTTGTGTGTTTACCTACAACAGCTTCGTGGATTTAATGCAATGTAACTACTGTATTTTACTTCATAGCTCTTTTAAATTAATTCATTCATTCAGTTGTAAATGTGTACGGAGCCATAAATCTGAACATAGAAGTCTTCACCCAGCATGAAACAAAGCACAAGGCAGACGTTTCTTTTCTACACGTGTGCATGTGATTACTGTGTCAGTGTGACCAATAACGTCTGATAGAAAGAGATCACATTTGATGATATGCTGTAAAGCAGCAAATCCAATCCTATAGCGATGGTGGGCTTGCATGTCATCAGTTTACCTGTGATTTGTTCCTGCATAAACATTAAACAAACTAATAAACAACTGCGCTTTCATCTTTTCCTACCATTAACATGTCTAGAAATTTATGAAGTAAAAATAAAAAAGTTTAAAAAGAAGTAAAGGAAGTAGCAGAGACCGTCATTGTCTTTGGTTGAGTGTGTACATCACTAGCAATGTAGTTCACCTGCTCTGTTAATATAATAGCAAAGCTCATATGAAGACTGACGTTTACATGCCGACTCCATACGACATACAGAGGAATGTAAACACAGTAGATATAAGTACAGTCGACCCTCGACTTACAAAGACCCGTGTGTACGAAATCCCCGGGTTACGAAAAACGTTTTCCTGAGTTTCCGTCCCCAAGATACGACACAACCCCCTCTTACGAAAAGAAATTCAAAATTCAAACGCTGTCTCTCAACATCCCGCCCCGCTGGCCTCCCAGATAGAGACAAAAAGAAACTTCACTCTTTAGTTTTTAGTTTTTTAAGTTGTTCAATCTAGTAAATGTTTAATAAATGTGGACGCTTTTGAGCAAATCTGGAATTCCAAACCCTGGAGGAATCAAATTAAATTTGGTTTGTCAAGCAGGGAATGCGCTTTGAATTCACGTTTTGTGGGCAATGCCCGCAGCATGCGGCAAGAGAGAGACAGAGAAAGAGAGAGAGTGAGAGAGAAGGAATAACACTTTAGTTTTTAGTTTTTAAAGTTGTTTTAATTCAGTAAATGTTTAATAAATGTGGGCGCATTGGAGCTTATTCTGGAATTCTGATCCCTCAAGGAATCAAATTAAAGTTGAGTTTGTCAAGCAAGGAATGCGCTTTGAATTCCACGTCATGTGGGCGTGGCCCGAAACGCGTGCGAGAGAGAGAGAGAGAGAGGTGTGTTTGTGTGTAATAAAAAATGTTTAATAATGGTTTCATTAATAAATATGTTAATAAAATGTTTAAATGGTTTAATAAATAATTTTCTTTTACTTTTAACACATATTTCATACAAAATTGGTGCACTTTTATCATTTTTAAAGGGTTTCTGGGGTTTATCCAGTCCAAAGACTGGAGCCTTGGAACGAATTAGGCGTTTAACATGTAAGATGAGACCGCTACTTACGAAATCCCCGCTATACGAAAAGGGCTCTGGAACAGATTAATTTCGTAAATTGAGGGCCGACTGTACCTGAAATCCTATTGTGCATCTGAACAGGTGTTCTTGTTCTCATTAATATTCATTCATTTTGTAATAGGGGCTTTAGGTTTAAGGATAGTTTAAGAAATGTGTAGTTTTTAATCTGACTTGTTGAAATACTTATTTGTTTGTTTATTTTTAACATTCCATTTTATTGGATGAATCCAGCTTCCAAATTTGGCAACCCTTCTATCAATACATAGCTATCACCACACAGCTGTGTTCCTGTGGCAAGCAATGAACTCTTTCGCCTTCTGAGTTTTTGATTGGCTGTTTTTTCCCCTCGTCACATAAAACAAGCCACTGTTATAAGATCTCATAATTTGACTCCAGGAAGAGGATCTATTCACAAAAACAAAACCTAATTTATATTAGTCTTTCACATCGCCTCATCCTGTTTTGGCTCCAGACAAAAACATAGTTTTGCCAGGAATTTGTGCACGCATGCACGCACACACAAAACACAGATGCAAGCAGGACAAGCATATATTTCATGAAAAAACTTCAGGATTAAAAATGTAATTCATGCATTTTACTGTAAAATTCTCATCGAGTTCGTTTTTTTGAAGAATAGAATTAGCAAATGCATGAAATGTACCAAACTGCTATCCATGCTATCATCATGAGACGAATAGTGACTTTCTAAAGAACAGAATTTACAAGTCCTGAAAATCCCTGAAAATCGTGTAATTGTTATTGAGGACATCCGAAGTCACGGGATACAATAATTGACTTAACTTATTTGTTTATTTTATTTTATTTTTGCAAATACAGTCAAGTTTTTGTATGTATATGTTTATGCTTTGAAGTGTAAATATGTATTGTTAAAATAATAATGGAAACTATTTTGATGGTTATGAAAATGTCTGAAAATTCTGTTGCAACTAAAAAGTGAGAATTCTTTGAAAATACCATTTCTTCATGAATGTTTTTATGGACTTGTATTTAATTTTTAACAGAATAAATAACTCGTTAGTCACTTCACTCAAAATTCAAAGAAGTTATTTCTTTTCATAATCTTCAGAAAATTTGAATGCAACTTTCTGTTGAGTTTGTGATTTCTCGGGTGACTGAGTTCAAGATTCATTAGTTCTTTGTTTTTCGGAACCACTTAATTAGGGCTGTAGGGAGGCTGACGCCCATCCCTGCCAACTCTGGGCAGAGTACACCATGGTCCGCTCGCCAGGCCATCACAGGGCAGAAACACACTGATGGCTATGCAGCCGTTATTCACTGTTGAACAAACTTTTTTTTTTTTTTATAGAAATCATGACTTGACGTAAAATATGCCTCAGACATGAAATATTAAACAGGTTTAATTTCTAGATTCAAATATTATTTAAAGGATTCCTTTGCATTCTGAGATAGAACGATTTTTCACAGTTTGGTTCAAATAGGAGAGTGCCTATCGGAATCATGTTCATTGGTTGGCGATGTTATGAAGGAAAATCGGTTTGAATTGTTGTCTTTAAATGCAATATCAGTGTATACTGTAAACAACAGAGTAGATCCTGGAATGAGATTGAAGGTTGTCACTTTAGGTCAAGTGACATGTTGATTTTGTGCTAATCGAGAGATTAGAGAACTTTCCTAATCTTTTAAGATGATACTGCACGACCATGACACAGAAAGCCGTGATCCTCTAATGATCTTTGTCACCAGTGCACCGTCCCTTCTGTCAAGCCGTCTGTTCTGATGTGGCACTCATAAATCAGAAGCTGAAACCAGTTTGTTCTTGGTGTGGAACAGATGAACTGTTTGTGTATGTGTGCATGATGGCAACATGGCATCATGGGACAGACATGTTACATCTTTGAGAAGAAACACATCCAACAGGTTATAACTCTGGAGAAACTCCTGCCTCCTTTCTTTTCTTATCTTTTCTTTACTTTTCTTTCTTTTTTTTCTTTTTCTTTTTCCTTTCTTTTTTTTTGGCTCCCATCTGCTCTGTTCCTTCTGTTAAATTGAACCTCCACCTGACCTTGACAGCTCCAAGATGCTTGCTCAAACACTTGCCTGTGAATCGGTGAACATTTCCTAGCTGGTGCTTCTGTAATTAACATTGTCCTTCCTCACACACACACACACACACACACACACACACACACACACACACACACTTTTCACCAGTCAGCATAGCGTTACATTTAAGTTACAAACAAAAACCAGCTCTGCAGCTCCAATCATGATCTTTTATTCCCGTTCCTGAGTACATTTTGTGTTTGTGTGACACAGAGAGACACAGAGAGAGAGAGAGAGAGAGAGGAAGATGGTCCTCATTTCTTCAAGGCTCTGGTTGAGGTTTAAGATTTAGTTTTAGGCCCCCAGTGGAGCTAACTGGGTTATCAAAGGCCGGCCATGTCTCTCACTGTCTATGGTGTGAGGCATGTAAAAGAACCATTGCTGACTTTCGACAAGAGTAGGCTGCAAAGCCGTCAGCGTGTTTCCGCCCTGCGATGGCCTGGCGAGCTGTCCAGGGTGTACTCTGCCCTCGCTTGAAGTTGGCTGGGATGGGCGCCAGCATCCCCGCGACCCAAGTTAGGATTAAGCGGGTACAGAATATGAACTGAACTGATTTAGTTTTAGGGTTCAGGTTACAGTTAGAATTAGTTCATGGTTGGAGTTCAACATTTAGTTGTGATACGGCCAGGAAGTAGGAAATACATTGTCACTGAAAAAGAGAAGTACTGTACAGTGTTTTGTGTGCTCATTTACCTTTATTACCTATAAAAAATAAAAATAAATAAAAAAATTAGCACCCCTTGCTAACCAATTATTTGATCTAGTCAATTCAAGTATCTGATTATTTCTATACTGAACCCAAACAAATGCTTCTGTTCAGGTTTCTAATAACCTCCTGGGTGGTCCTGTGATCATTTGAAGCCTGTGGGAACTTGTGTCTTTATCCCGTACAGTTTTTATGGACAAAAAGAATCGAGGTAAACTACTACACAGGACCTCAGACACTTGTGGTAGTTTGTTTGAAAAGTCGCTGCAGCTATTCAGTCAGTGAAGCAGCATGCCAGGACACACTCTACTTACCTGGCTAAAAATGGGCATGTCGAGTGTGTGTGTGTGTGTGTGTGTGTGTGTGTGTGTGTGTGTGTGTGTGTGTGTGTGTGTTGCTCTGGTGGGTGGTCCAGCACAATGAGATCGTATGTCTGCGCTACGCCTGGCTAGATATGACTTCTCACCGCACGTCTACTCAAATATCCGAAAATCCAAAGCTGGATATGTTGATGGTTTAGTTCTAGCTCCTTGCTGTGACAATATTGAATCCTGGGAAATAATATATCTGACTGGACCCTGTGAATTGTGGATGTGAAACTATTTATTGATGTCACGTTTATGCTAAATGCAATCTTTTAAAGACTATGTCAGCCTAAACTAAAGGCGTGTTTTTATTTATACAGTTATTTGTATGGTGGCTGTTGTTTTACAGCTGACGGTTGGTAGTGGACATTCCAGGTTCTGGTTGCCTAGGCATTCCCCTTGTATGTTTCCTACTGAATTCTGGGATAGCATACATCAGTCGGTGTAGTCACCCCCTTTTTAAGTTTCCCATTTTGCATTATATCACTACAAGTTGACAAATCTCACTAATGTTCCATGGTCTCTAGTCACCAAATTGCTACTAGTCACTTCTTCTGCATGTGCCCATATCCAAACTTTAATTTAGTACCAAGATATCAGTTAATCATGTACTCTGTAACAAAAAGCTTTAGGAAGCTCCAAAAAAATTCCAATCCCATCATAAGCTCATGTTACTTTTGTTTGTAAAATTCCTCATGTTATCATTTCTCTATGGGTTTCCTTCAGGTTCTCTGGTTTCTTCTCACATCCTAAAAAGGGGGATAGACTCTGGATCCAGCACCTGGTGAAAAAGGCAATGTTGTGATCACAAGTAAATACAAAAGCACATCTGTTAAAGCTCAAATACTCCAGAAATTGTCTGGAAACAAGTCACAATAACATCATGATTCTTGTTTGCTCTCATCTGGCTTGATTTTTTTGTCTATATTAAATGATCTCAAGTTCTCTGGAGAGACAGGATCTGAGCCAAAGTGCCGTGTAACACCATTACAGAACTGCACTCCTCCTCCATCTTGTGAGGCGCCGTGGATCCACCGGATGCTCAGATTACATGGCATTGATGCTGCAGTCCCACAGCCAACACATAATAACCTTCATCCTGTTCCTCCCCTAATTACCCCCCCCCCCCACACACACACACACACACACACACACAGATAGAGAAGGGGGGCTGGCCTCCTGTTTACAAATTCCTATCATACTATAGGTTCTGCAGGACTTCTGTTTAGGAGCAGAGGAAAACAGCTGTTTAAGGAGCACGGCTTCCAGAAAAGGGTCGTTCCCAGCAGTGAGGCATTCTACCCGAATCACCCATCAGGAATGCGTTGAAACTCTACACAGAGTTGTTGAGGCTCGAAGCCAGGAAAGCGCTACACTGAGCCATGTTGTGTCTCAAACAGGATGAACAGGGAGCCCAGCAAGTCAGGATGGTGGGGGGTGAGGGGACGCATGGTGAATTCTGCTGGTTGTTATGGAAACAACGGAGAACGAGTTGTCCTGAAATGCCACCGCAGTAAGCTTTTTATGTTTCAAGGCTAGACAAACCCCCATGAAACGATTATACTGACATGCACTCAGAGAACTGCAGTATGGCAAACCCTTGTGATGTGTGTGCACATACTGGCTGCTTGAATGCACCTCATTTCATCACACCATTCACTGAAACAATATGTAAACATTCTCAAAAGCCAAATAAAAACTGTGTCACCTTTTCAAAATGTTCTGTTCTTTGTGGATATACTCATGATTGTCAGTCAGACCCATACAGTATTGCTAACTGTGTTCACATCCAGTGCAGGTTTACATCCAAAAAAAAAAAAAAATCAAACCTGAAATTGTTGGCTAAAGCATGAAACTGTGTCACGTGAGCATTATTTCTGTTACCAGGGTGCCATTACTTTTGTCCTAGACGAATAGCTAGTCTTATCTGTTCATTTATGGATTTGTTTAGACTTAAATTCTTTCCAATCATGACAAATCTAATTGTAATCTGTCAATCTAACATGGCCTGGTAAAATGTTTGCTAATTTGGTGTGTAATTAAAATAAATATGTGGTTCAATCATGAGACTCAAATCCATGAATCTAACTCCAACACACTGATGATTATGTGTATGATCTGAAGGTAAACAATCGAAATCTGGTCTGTTTATATCTAAATAGTGGCATGAACATTTCTCCCAAATCTAACTGGGTTTTATTTTTATGGAAATTCTTCTGTATCAAGTGCAATAAAACTTGAATGTTTCCCCCTTACATTCCAAAACATGAACTAACACAAAAATAGGAACTCACCCGAACAAATACCGACTTGAAAATTGTGAGTAATGACTGTATTAACTCTGGTGTTCCTTTTTAAACATGCATTAATTAGCTGCCACCACATTACAATGTTGCTAATGTCGCATATATTTAGGTGCAATGTGAGAAGTATGGCTGGAATTGCTATGGCCATTCTGTGACCCCTCAGGTGTATTTTGCTGGTGGACTTTTGTAAAATTACTTGTGAAGGATATAAGCACTTACTTGAGAAACCTGAGCATCTGTGCTGCATCCATCACCACTGTCAAGTTTACTGACCTTTATTGTAGCGTATACCATATTTTTCAGACTATATACTTTAGCTGAACTTATACTCCAGAGCGACTTATATGTGGATTTATTACATATTTTATATATATATATATATATATATACACACATACTCTTCATTATAATAATAACAAATGTAACTTCACATGTTTGTTATTTTTACACTCACAACAACAATAGAGCACTCTAGGCTTGGGTACCAGTACCTGTTCATCCACCACTCAAGAAATAGCCCCCAAAAGAAAATCCTAGTTGGGAAATATGCAGCAGAAAATGATCATCGAACAGCAGAAAGTAAGTTTGGAGTGAGCGAGAAACTTGTGAGGGACTGGGGAAAAGTGGAGATTACTATTATTGCAATGAAGAAAATAAAAAAGCTAATCACAGGCTAAAAGCTAATCGCGGGCTGAAAGCTAGATGACCACAGCTAGAGGAACAAGTTTGCACATGGTGCTTGAGCAACATGCCTCAGAGAGAGACTTCTCAACAGTGCAGTTGCGTCTCTACATCCAGGTAGTTGTCAAGGAGATGAATAGAAATTACTTTGTGTGAGGACCTTCTTGGTTTTATCGCATCATGCAATGCAACCGCCTCTCTATCAGAGCAAGGACCACAACGTCACAAAAACTGCCAGTCGATTTCCAAGCCAAGGTAGACAGTTTCCATGAGTTTGCAACTTACAGTCCAGTGCGACTTATATCTATTTTTTTCTTCTTTATTATGCATTTTTGGCCAATGCGACTTGTACTCCGTAGCGATGTATAGTCTGGAAAATATGGTACATGGTAATCATAGTTACATGTCCACGGAAATCTATAATAATATCCGCGAGGCCATGTTTGCTTCATATAATCATTTATGGTTGCAATGGATAAACTGATCCAGCACTTGACCCACCATAATTTTCAACATGACCAAATTTTTTGTGAACGGAAGAAACACCCATTTGGCGACCTCCATGAGACAAAAAGTAGTTTACCATCAGCTACTGTTAAGTAATCTCGATGTGAGCCTGAGGCTGAAGGTTACCCTTATAAAAGGGTTAAAAATCAATGCTATTAAGGAATAATTATTAATATTAATACACAAAACCAGTCTAGACTGTTTCCAATAAATAAAGTGTTCAAATTTTGGTACTTCTGAGTAATTTTCATTTGAAGCACATTTCTTTCACTTGTTGATGGTGAATGAAATGAGACGGTTTGTGAACATTCTCAGGATTTCCTACTCTTGACACTCTCCAGGGTGTCCCCTGAGGGCGCCACATCCTGTTTTGATGAAAATCAGTTTGTGTTTAGTTCATATTCCATCCCTGCACCTTCCCCAAAGGCTCAATTAGATCAGCACAAGAACATCTTCACTCTCCCTTTAGCCCCATCCTGCACTCGTTTTCATTCATCCATGCAAAGCAAGAGCTACTAAAACAACACATACAGGTATTTAGGCCCTCATTGAATGCTCCGGTGTGTTTGAACAAAACCCTGGTGAACCATATGTGTACATATAAACATGTCTATTTACATATATGTAATTCCGATTCTTCAGCACACACACTATACTCCTTTAATAAGGATAGCATTTGTGCATATCCTCAAATATGATCAGTCCCCAATGAGGTTGAATACATTTGTGTGTGTGTGTGTGTGTGTGTGTGTGTGTGTGTGTGTGTGTGTGTGTGTGTGTGTGTGTGTAAAACTGTATATGTAATATTAATTGTTAACAAAATCATTTATATTAATTGAGTAAATTTGCAAACATAGAAAAAAACAGTATGGTTGTATCCTGGCTTTTAAAATGTATTTCTAAAATACTGTATTTTCAGAAATAAAAATTTACACAGAACTCTCTTATACGTTCTTATACGTTAACCTTCCAGAACTCTCTATTCCCAAATCATCTCTCCACATCACACAAAGGACAGTGATGAGCACACAAACGTCACACAATAGTCCAACAGCAGTGGGATAGGAAGGAAATAAAGAGTGAACAGGAACTTCCTCCGTCCCACAGAGCAAGCAGGCAGGAAGCAACAGAGAGCAAGAGAGAGGCCTGGTGAAAAGCCAGCACACCCTGGATGACCTTTCACCTCATTGGCTTTGAGCACCTGCTCCTGAAGCAGACAGAGAGAGGGGGACAACAGGGCAGATCAGACAGTGTGGAGATCGAGCCGAGTGATAAAAGTGTTACAAAATAAATAACTAAATACATAAAAAGCAGAGCCGCCATTGTCTTGACATCTGGGGGGGGGGGGGGGGGGGGGGTGGCTGGTAAATGAGCAAGCTCTCAAACAGCAACTCCACCCAGGAACCTGCAGGAACATGTGTGTGTGTTTATATATGCATGTTTAGAGGGGGAGGTAAGGGTGCACAGCAGGCATCTCCTACTGAGGAAGTGAATAAGTAATACCCCATGACTTCTTTGCTTGACCCTCCCTACCCCCCCACACACTCACACACACACTCTCTCTCACACACACACACACACACACACACACACACACACACACACACACACACGCAGATGCACAAACTTCCCAGCTAGAGTTTCCCATGTAATACTCATTTGAATTAGTTTGGAATATAGAGATACCATTCCTCGTTAAGCTTTGATTCTTGACACACTACATCAGGCTCAAATCAACAGTTATGCTCATTTAACTGAATGAAACACACGATGCAGGTCCACATCTGCAGTGTATCAGATCACATCAGTAGTGTTGTTGATAACAAACGCAACTCTTTCTGTTGTTATCAGTTTGCCTGCTTGCTTGCAGTGGCCCACAATGTCACTGTCTGCATTCAAGCACTGAATTGCTACTGCAGAGTTGCTTTTGCGTGACCCGGCAGAGGTGGAGACACAGTATAGACGCCAGGAAGACGACAGTAGACGCTGAGTAGCAAGAGAAACCGATACTGAAAGATAAGAGATGAGCACGGGTGGATAAGCATTGAGTAACTATGAGCTGTTGTGTAGACTGAGAAACGACACAATTATCTGTTTTCGTTCCTATCTACCATATCTGTAGAGCAAACTAGCATTTCCCACAGTATTTCTTGGCACTAAGAGGGGAAAATATAACTTTAAAAAAATAAATTCCAGTCACCTCAACTTTCCTATAGAGTTTGTGTCATTTATATACTAACAGATACAGTCACAAGACAACGTTGGAGAAAAATAACGTGAAACAATGACCATGTAGTGCTACAACGGCACTCACTTTTAGTGTTCATAGCCGAGTGTAGACGTTAATTCATTTTGCCCTCTCCAATCACCAGCGTCAAGCAAAGGCAAGGACTGGAGGCCTGTTCCTGTTCCTCGCAGTAAGCTGAAATGTCTCATTTAGTGAAATAAAATGTGAACTTTATGAAAATAGACAAAATGTTACAACCATCAAATCCTTTTATACCAACTTTGGTTAGTTTGAGGAATTAGGCAAGAATGAATGGAAGAGCCGGTCAGCTAGTGTTGTCAGCTTGTTCTCTGTTGTCACATAGCTTCTAATAGTATATGAGGTGTTATCTTAGTAGTATATTAACCAAGACTGGTGATTCATGGACACAGTAGCATGATGATGCTCTGGAGTGTCCTGTGAAGGTAACGCCTCCCTACCAAGTGAAGGATCCTGCAAGGAAATTGCTGATATCCTATTCACACTGTTGGTGTTATGACTTCCTTGTGTACGATTCAGTTTGACTTACAAAGCAGAAGAAATATCCCACAGGGGTGTGCCAACTGCCTTCCGTAGTCGCAGTACTCTACTAACTTGAGATAGTTGATCCCTACCTCTGCCTATGGTTATCATCAATGCATGCCAGGCATCAATGTTCTGTGGCTGAACAGGCAGTTGAACTATCAACACCCACAGAAAAAATCCACTCTGCTGCTGCCCAGAGCTTTGCCGTGACCCTGGAAGGGGCCCTTCATCGGAGTGTTATCAACCGAGCCAGTTGAACTTCGGGATGCAGTTTAAGGTCATACCCAAGACCCCACCCTTATGAATTGGAACAAGGAATGTTCGTACAGTGTTCCAAGGTGACAAGCTTCATAATGTCATTGTTGAAACGCAAGCGTCTCCATCTTGATGTGCTTGGATGCAATGAAGTTCAGTGAAACAAATCTGGTAAGATCAAGTTGAACGATACTACGCTTGTGTATTCTGGAGGTGAGACACTTCATGTTGGAGGAATAGGAATCCTGAGTCACCAAACATCTGCTGCAATGATGGGTTATTGGGCTGTTTCAGATTGGGTTATTCTGGGTAAGTTGCAGGCAAAACCTTAATATCATTAAAGTGTACGCACCAACTAGCAGTAGCTCAGAAGAAGCAGCGGAAAGGTTTTATGCAGATTTAGACAAAGCAATGAAAGAATGCAAATCCCAAGAGTTCAAAGTTGTTATGAGAGATTTAAATGCCATTGCAGGCAAAGGGAGGTACCAAGACATAGTTGGACCTCATGCACTTGGACTGAGAAACAAGCGTGGAGAAACATGGATAGAATGGTGTGAGCAAAAAGGCCAGATCATTACTAATACATGGTTTCAACATCATCCACAAAGAAGATGGACATGGAAAAGTCCTGACCAAAACACAAAGAATCAGACTGACTTCATCACGATCAACAGGAGATTTCGAAATTCTGTGACACAGGAAAGGGGATATCCTGGTGCTGACTGTAATTCTGACCATGTCTTGGTTGTGTGTTTCATTCGAATTAAATTGAAAAAGCAAGCAACTAAGAAACCAATAGAAAGACTTAACTTCTCAATATTAAAAGACAGTGGATTAGCTTAAAGAAGCAGTTAAAACAGAAATGAAAGAGGAACATACAGATGACATTGACAAGCTTTTAAGTAACTTTCAAAGGGATTTAACTGATGCCACAAATAAGCTTGTGCCTCGTGTAGTTCCATTCAAGAAACAAGACTGGATGACAACTGAAATTCTGGAATTAATGGAAATATAAAGAAGGGCGAAAGGTGACAAAGATCTATATAGAGAACTTGATGGATAAAAAAAATTCTACGCAAAACTGTGTGGAGAATTGGAAAGTCTTGAAAAGAAAAATCCTCAGCTTATGCATCGTAAAGTGTGATAGATCACTGGTTGTTGAAAATGTGCATCTCATACTAGCTATATCCAAGACAAGGGAGGAAATATCATTCAGGAAAATGAGAAGATACTACAGTGCTGGGAAAAATATATTAGAGAACTATTTCATGCTAACAGAGGTCAAAACCCAGATGGAAACAAAGTTGGCAGGAATGCAATTCTTGGAGAAGAAATATGCCATGCACTTAAATGTATGTCATCTGGTAAGTCATCTGGACCAGATGGTCTTACAACAGAGATGTTCACAGCTTTGGGTGACCTTGGGGTTGAGCAAATCACACATATTGCAAACAGAATTTACAATGAAGTACGTTTTCCAATTGAGATGGTCCAATCAGTATTCATAGCAATACCAAAGAAGCTAGGAGCGGCCAGATGCAAAGAGTTCCGAACGATAAGTTTGATGAGTCATCTAACAAAGCTGAGCCTGCGTTTCTTACTCAATCAAATTTGTGGCAGAACGAAGGATGAAATATCAGAAGAGCAGTATGGTGTCAGACCAGACAAGGGGACTAGGAATGCCTTGGTCATTATGTGGATGTTATCACAGAGAACTATCCAGATGCAGAAAGATTTGTATGTTTGTTTTATTGACTATGTCAAAGCATTCGATAAGGTGCAACATGAGGCCTTTATGGAGATACTATTCATGCTGGATATTGATGGAAAATAGCTTGAACTGATTAAGAAGCTCTACTGGAATCACCTGGCAACAGTGAAGATAGATAGAAGGACAAGTAACTGGCTTACCATACAGCGTGGTGTAAGGCAAGGCTGCATCCTGTCCCCAGACTTGTTTTCACTATACAGTATACAGAAATGATCATGCAATCAGTGAAAGAAATGGATGGATTTAGAATCGGAGGTGTCAACATAACAAATGTCAGATATGCAAATGATACTGTGATAATCAGTGACTCTCAGGAAAATCTGCAGAATCTCATGAACATTATTGTTGAAGAAAGTGAGAGGAAAGGCTTGCTAATAAACCACAAGAAGTATTTTTGTCTTGTCTTTTCAAAAACGTCATCAGTTCCACAATGTAGGTTGCAGGTGAATGGAGAAACACTTGAACAGGTTACAGAATTTACATACCTGGGCAGTACAACATCTTCAGATGGGAGATGTGGAAAAGAGATCAAACGACGGATTGGAATTGCAAAATCTTATTTCAAGAACATAGAAAGAGTATTGACAACAAGGTCAATAAATCTCCCCGCAAGACTAAGATTGTTGCGTTGCTATGTATGGTCCACACTTCTGTATGTATCTAAATGCTTGACTTTGAACAAAACCATGCAATAGCGTTTGGAAGCTGCTGAGATGTGTTTTGTACATAGAATGATGAGAATAGCATGGATGGATCATGTAAACAACAAAGACGTCCTTGAAAGAGCCAAATCATCCTGAACCTTATTTCGTACTATTGCAACTCGACAAATATTCTTCTTGGGTCACATACTTTGTAAAAATGCTCTTGAGAAAGTTGCCCTTACTGGGGCAGTGGAAGGACGGAGAGCACGTGGATGCCAGCGATTGACTTACCTTTCTTGGCTCAGTGATGCCATTGGCACAAGGCTTCTTGACGTCATGCCTCTGCCAACAAAGTTAAAAAAAACATTTTGATAGGCAACATCAGATTCTGACAAGCCACTCCAATGGATGAATATCAACCAAACAGAATGTCCAGTAACTTGAGTTGTATTTGAGCCCATATTGGATAAGATTAATTGTCATTGAGAGGCCAGTGGTACGTTGCTGGACTACTGATCTAAAGGTTGGGTTTAAGCCCCACTATCAACATGTTTTCACTGCTGTCCCCCCAGTGTGGCCAAATGGGTTATCAAAAGCCAGCCATGTCTCTCACTGTCTATGGTGAGAGGCATGTAAAGGAACCATTTCTGATTTTCATCACAAAGTAGGCTGCATGTGTTTCTACCCTGTGATGGCCTGCCAAGCTGTCCAGGGTGTACTCTGCTCTGCTCTCGCCCCGAGCCAGCTGAGATGGGCACCAGCCTCCCTGGGATCCAAATTAGGATTACATGGTTCAGAAAATGTCATGTCTGAGCTGTCCCAGAGAGACTGCAGTTTTTCACACCAGAGACTTTTCAGAAAGAGGTCAGACCAACACCTTGGTCCTTTCAAGACTCGGAGGAAATGTTTCTAAAGGAAGTAAACTGTTTGACGAAGAATGGCGCCATACAATGTATGTTAAAAGCTTTGAATCTTGACACACCTTTTTTCTGGGCTGGTTATTTGGCATGTGAATAGCAGCTTTAACTGGAGTATTAAGGGTAGTTAACCTCTGCTTGCCTACTGGAGACAGTGTGTCTATGAACATTGCAGCCAGACTCTGGCTTCCACCTTTCATTTTTCATCAACATGACAAGACTTTTTTTCTTTTTATACTTTACAAACACCAGAGCACTACTGGTTGTCCGATGAGTTTAAAAAGAAGGGCAGCCTTTCTAGGGTGTTTAAACTAACTTCTAAAAATGTTTGGTTTTGGTTCGGTAATGAGGAGAATCGCAGTTGTGGAAGTTATAATCTTTCAATATCAAAGGCTGGAGGGAAAAAAATAAAAGAAGTAGTATTGATTGATTGACAGATGGATTATGGATTAGGTCATAGATTAATTGATGGCTTAAGACATATAAAGATAGACAGATGGATGAATTGTAAGACATGGTTTGATGGACAAATTGACAGCTAGATGTATTGAAAATGGATAGACAGTTGGATGAGTTGCAGAACATTGAAATGTTCATTAAAAAAGTTAAAAAGTTAAGAAATCCATTACATTCGCATTAGTGGTGATATCCACCTCCCTTCAGTGAGTAATACTTATTTATCCAAATCTACTGGACATGAGCAATCATGTGTTCTGATTGACTTCTCTCCTACTGGAATATTAGTTCATATCATAATCGGATGCTGAGTTTGGAACTACCAGGCAGAAGGCCCAGAGGAAGACCAAAGAGAAGATTTATGGATGTGGTGAAGGTGGACATGAAGGTCGTTGGAGTAAAAGTAGAAGATGCAGAGGATAGGGAGAGATGGAGGCAGATCATTTGCTGTGGCGACCTCTGAAGGGAACAGCCGAAAGAAAAAGAAGAAGAAGAAGATCCTGTGAGTCTGTCTGTCTTCCTTTCGGCTTTTTCCCTTTTACTCAGGAGTCGCCACAGCGAATCATCTGATTCGCACGTTTGATTTGGCAGAGGTTTTTACGTTGGATGCCCTTCCTGTCACAACCCTTTTTATCAAGGGACAGAAACACACTGACGGCTTTGCAGCTACTCTTTATGAAAGTCAGCAATGGTTCTTTTACATGCCTCTCACCATAGACAGTGACAGACATGGCCCGCCTTTGATAACCCAGTTAGCTGCACTGGGGAAGAAGAAGATCCTGTGAGTACTGTAGAGAAAAACAAAATGGCTGAATAGAAATAAATACAGTACTCTATGTAGTTGAAAAAAAAATTAAATATACACAAGATATCATTGTTGTTATTGTTGTTGTTATTATTATTTGTTAGTTTATTTGTTTGTTTTTCTCTTTACCTTTTTCACAAATTATTAATATTTCACCAAAGAAACAGTTGCTGTCATTTTGCTGGTCTGTTAGGGTTTATTTATCCAACGAGGTGCATTGCCAACAAAATGGAAATAATCTTGAACATTATTTTATATTTAAATAAAAATAATAGCCTTTTCACAGTACAGTGGATTGTAATATAACAGAGGTTATTCCATGCAATCTCCTTATACATGGCTGAAATGTGCCTTCTCATTTCATGTAATAATTGTTAATTATATTATGCCTGTGTGTGATATCACTTACTGCTCACATTGTAACAGCCAGTTACATAATATTTGTCACTGAACAAATCAAGTTGTGAACATTTTTTTAAATAATTGAAAAATCAGCTTATCTATTCAAGAGGCGTTAAGGTGCACTGACACCTTCACTAATGGCTTCATTCTTTCATCATTTTACACCTTCATTCAACATGTCATCCTGAATGGCCTTCAGACCTTTCAGCCCAGTAGTACAGTATTCATTGATTCAGCAAATGAGTGAATGAATTTTGTTCTCTCACTATCAGTTTATTAGTAAAACCCAAACATGTTAGCTCATGTTTTTCTTTTCCATTCTTCCATCTTTCTTTCTTTCCTTCTTTCATCATGTACTGCTCATGCTTCATCCTTTCAAAACTGTCCATCCCATCAATAAATCAAACAGCGGTGAATTTTGTGGACTACGTTTTTCCAATTGCTGCATAGATTCATTTTTTAAGGTAGATCTTTTTTATATGTGGATTATTTTCTAAACTTAGGTGCATCTTAGTGCCTTTGTGATGCCTTGAATTTAGAATATGTTAGCAAGAGGGAAAATGAGCCATGTCAGGGGCAGTAAACTATTAATCCCAGGCAGCTATCTCAAGAGCTTTGAGAAGAGAAATGAGTCTTGGAATTTGTGGAGCAAAGCCCATGGAAGAATTTAGGTTCGAACTGATATTATTGTGACTTTCCTGAAGTTTCCCTGAAGTTTCAGTATATATTTGACTGATACACCTTTCTTACATCATCTGATATCGCATTACGAAGGCAGAAATGGTAGGAGCATATATATGATATGTATATTTCTTGCTTTCACTCTTTTTGCCTGTAAATAAAAAAAGTAAATCACTTCCGCTTGTGAATAGTTTAAAACTTTAGAAAAAGTAAAACATGATAAATAAAAGTAAAGGCATGAGGTACTTTATAGAATGGATACTTTCTGCAGTTTTCACACTGATATTTAATACTTTTTTCAGGTCAAACTGTAAATTATTGAAACTACTGCATTTCAAATTTCATGTGTGATTGTTTATACATTTTTAGTTTATACATTTTTTGTAGTGGTGGTCTAGGGCGCTGTATCGCTAATCCAAAGGGTGGGGGTTCGAGTCCCACTCTCCACAAGGTTGTCACTGCCCCCCCCCCCCCCACCCCGTGCAGCTAACTGGGTTATCAAAGGCGGGCCATGTCTGTCACTGTCTATGGTGAGAGGCATGTAAAAGAACCATTGCTGACTTTTGTAAAGAGTAGCTGCAAAGTCGTCAGTGTGTTTCTGTCCCTTGCTAAAAGGGTTGTGACAGGAAGGGCATCCGACGTAAAAACCTCTGCCAAATCAAACGTGCGAATCACATGATTCGCTGTGGTGACTCCCGAGTTAAAGGGAAAAAAACCGAAAAGAAGACAGACAGACATTGTTTATAAATTTTCATCCTTCTAAACTGGAGTATGTGCTGTAACTGTAGGTTTTTGTGGTATCTCCTTTAACACTTATACACTCTGAAAATAAAGTTCATAAAACTCTTAGGAGTCAACAGTTGGCCACTAGGGCGGTGCCCTTTTTTTAATCTTTTCTCATGAGTGAACATACATGTACTGTTTGGCTCTAGTACTTTCATTTAGCTGGTACCATGTGGGACTGAAATGGACTCTTTCAGTAGGAATGGTCTATTTAATCACTTGCTTTTTTGTATTTGATTTTGCCTACGGCCTGTCCAGGGTGTACCCCACCCTCGCCCAGAGTTAGCTGAGATGGGCACCAATTAGGATTACCCGGTTCAGAAAATGAATGAATGGGTAACTTGGCCTACTTAACTATGAATGGCATGTTGTAGCATTTCATGTCTCCACTTATTTTACATAATATGATCTAAAAATGTGTTTAAATTGGTTTAAATATGGCTGAGAATATCTAAATAGTTCACCTTCACACTATTTCAAACAATTGATATTTGAATGCCATTTCCAAAACGTGGAAGTAAATTGTACAAATAGATAGAAAACCTTGGATTAAAGTAATTAGTGCATCAAAAAGGTCTTGAGTTCATTAACCTGAAAAAATGTACTGTATTTCTTACATTTTAAAAACATTGCCTGGAAAATTTCCAAAGATTTGATAAATGGAACTTTAAATCAAATTCAATTCAAATTAAATTGAAATGAATCGGATTATGGTAATGCATTTTTCTTAACTGATATTCACTAATCAATCAATCAATCTATCTATCTATCTATCTATCTATCTATCTATCTATCTATCTATCTATCTGTCTATCTATCGCTCTACCTATCTATCTATCTATCTATCTATCTGTCTATCTATCTATCTATCTATCTATCTATCTATCTATCTATCTGTCTATCTGTCTGTCTGTCCGTCCGTCCGTCTGTCTATCTATCTAGCTATCTCTCTAGTATGTAGGTATTGTTAATAATATAATCCTTTATTTAGTAAAGTGTTAATGAAACAAATTCCTTGTTAACTGAACCCTGATCGGATAAAAGAGGTAAACAATAAGACAATACAACGGGTCATGTTACTTCCTCAAACAAGTCTGAGAACGCTGAGTTGAAGTGTGATAGCGTTTTTCTGTGTGTGTGTGTATGAGTGTGTATGAGTGTGTGTGCGCGTGTGCGTGCGTGTGCGCGTGTGCGCGCGTGTGTGTGCGTGTGTGCGTGTGTGTGCAATCGGAGTTGGAGTGAAGAAGTCCTGAGCGCTTTAATTCTCTTCCTCCTGCTCTAAACACTAGTGGCGCCTCCTTCCTGTGCCGTTTGTTTGCGGTCAGTTGATCCGGAGCGGAAATTCCTTTCCGTTTTTGTGAATGACAAACTTATTAACAATTCATCGGCGCAGGCCCCGGTTTCCATCCGGCCCCGTTACCAAGGAAACGGCCGCCCCGAGCCTTCCTATTGGTCCATGAGCAATAATGTAGGCATTGAAACGCCGCGCCCTCGCCTCCATTCACTAACACCCAGCCAGAGAGAGAGAGAGAGAGAGAGAGAGAGAGAGAGAACGAGAGAGAGAGAGAGAGAGAGAGAGAGAGATGAAGCTCTGTGTGCTTTACAAAAAATAAACCACTGAAGTGGAGAGGAGACTGTAGGAGATAATCCAGAGGACTCAGCGGGTTTATGCACAGATCTGTTTTGCGCTTGTTGGTTTTTCAAAGAAAAATAAAAGACTAAACGCAGTTATATAACCGGAAGAAGAGTATCAGTGAGACTGCAGGTTACTCACGGGCGCGCGTGAGTCATTGATAAACATGCAGACATTTGTCCGCGCAGTCGCATGAATGAACGGATCCGGCGCGAGGCTCCACTTCAGGCTTCAACCAAAAAAACAGAAAGAAAATAAAATCCCGGAGTTTTTCTTCTTCTTTTGAATTTTCCTCTGCGTTTTTGATCAGCACGGACAGTTGTGTGTTTTCCTGATTTTTATGACTAGTTTTTATTCCTAGCTCTATATTCTTTTACTCCTTTTTTTGAAGCATTTTTTGCTCCGAGTTGAGCGTTTATGCTCTGGCCTGGCCTGCGCAAGCACCGCGGCCTCGGGAACCTGCACGACGCTTCGCACTTCGGTTTGTAAACGACACCCTGATGCTCGATAAGTTCCGACCCGCGCAGCTCGACACGGCAATGGCGATCAGTAAGAGCGTGGTGTGGCTCAGGGAGCAGCTCGAGACGCGGCGCGAGCGCCTGCTTGTGATGGACTGCCGCGCGCGCGAGCTCTACGACTCGTCGCATGTCGAGGCGGCCATCAACGTGGCCATACCAAGTCTCATGCTTCGGCGGCTCAAGAAGGGCAACCTTCCCGTCAAGTCTCTTCTCTCGGATGGACAAGACCGCGAAAGGTTCGCGCGACGCTGCCGCACCGACACCATCGTGCTGTACGACGAGTGCAGTCGGGAGTGGAATGAGAACGTGGACGGGGGCTCGGTGCTCGGGTTACTGCTGAGGAGGATGAAGGACGAGGGATACAAAGCTTTTTACCTGGAAGGTAGGTTATAGCCTGTTTACACACACACACACACACACACACACACACACACACACACACACACTGCTCAAAACCTACACTTGGTAGAATTTTGTTCCCAGCGACCTGAAGGCCTTCAGCAATCTTCCAGCGCTAGAATGTTCAGCAATGATGGAATATTTTGGTGGTGCCGTTTTTTCTGCGCATTTTTAACGCATTTTGAAAACAATCCCAAGCTTCTGAGAGGAAATAGCTTCCAAACCATAAACAATTTAAAAGATCCACAATTACTTTTCATGTGTGTTTTCTGGATACTTGTTTGTAGGCTATAAGGCATCACCACACTCTTTTGTAGCTTTGATACATTTACATGTAGTATAGTTATTAACAGGAAACACCAATTAATATAACGCATTACCGCGCATGCGCAGAGCTGTACTGAATCGCACGCGCTTTAAATACATGCAGCTGTGCAACTTCACTTTTTCCTTTGAAGATTTAAAAGACAGTTCTGGATTTTTTTTTTTTGGCTTCCTGACATAAAAATCCCAACATATCGTGTGTGTGTGTGTGTGTGTGTGTGTGTGTGTGTGTGTGTGTGTGTATATATGCAAAATCTGATCATGTTCCCTATTCCCTCAGGCGGTTTCACCAAGTTCCAGACTGAGTGTCCTGCGCTCTGCGAGACCAACCTGGACGGCTCGTGCGGCGGAAGCGGCTCCCCCACGTCGCACGTGCTGGGCCTCGGTGGACTGCGTATCAGCTCCGATTCGTCCGACATCGAGTCAGACGCAGATCGCGAGCCCGGCAGTGCCACCGACTCGGACGGCAGTCCAGCGTCCAACCCTCAGCCCTCCTTTCCAATCGAGATTCTGCCGCATCTGTACCTGGGCTGCGCCAAGGACTCCACTAACCTGGACGTGCTGGAGGAGTTCGGAATCAAGTACATCCTGAACGTGACCCCGAACCTTCCCAACCTTTTCGAAAACGCGGGAGAGTTTAAGTACAAACAGATCCCCATATCAGACCACTGGAGCCAGAACCTGTCCCAGTTCTTCCCTGAGGCCATCAGCTTCATCGGTGAGACACACACGCGCACACACACACACACACACACACACACACACACACACACACACACACACACACTTAAAAATTCAACCATGTTTTTAGGGACCTTAATTAGATTAGATTCAACTGGGACCTCAGTGGTGTGTACATAAATATAATCCTGTATGATGCAAGACAGATAAACATTTATATAAGTCCCTCAGTGGGGACATTCAATGTTCTCAGTATGACAGTAATAATTATGACGTATCAAATAATGTAATGATAGCTGCATCATAAAATAATAAAGATATACATTAGACATTAGAGTGTATGACATGAACCCTGTACTGTTTATGGGTAGTTTAGTTAAATGGAATGTGTGGAACTGGGTGGTTGCATGTGTGGCGACCCCTGAAGGGAAAAGCCAAAAGGAAAAGAAGAAGAAGGCAATAATAGTCACAACAGCTTGATGTGAAATGCCAAATAGCAGTTGTTGATTCAAAATAAAATATGGCATGAAGAAGCACATGTGAAACTTTAGTGTATAAATGGAGTGATCCTGAAGCAACCGTAGCAGCTCTCAGTCATTTTGTGTCCTGCAAGGAGTATATCTGAGCCATGTTTGCACTCATGTTAGAAAGGTTTATGATGGTGAGGCAAGGTAATTTGAGCTCAACAGGAAGAAAGCGGTATTGAAAGTAATGTAGGACAGGGCGGTGTTTTTTTCCACACAACAGGGCCATTTTACACTGGAGGTGGGGGTTGACATCCTGCTCACCATGACAGCCTGCCCCCATGACTTCTACATTTACATGCCCCAAATGGTACCATTGTCGGGTAACCTGGTGAGCGGAAGGATCATTTGATAGGCCATAATAGCCATAATAGCCCGTTTCCATCTGATTCCTCAGCAGAAAAAAATGGAAGATTTGTTTTTGTCCTCCGTCATGCATTGGACAGCGTACTGAATCAGAGCTTATTTGTGCATGCTTGAGCCAGGACTGTTGATGAACTTCTGAGAAATTATTTTTTTTCTCAGTTGCATGGTTGCTGTACTCTTTGTGTCAACCTTAATATCGTTTTAGATCTTTGATACCAGGATTTAGCTCATCAGATTGTATCAACAGCTTTTATGAACAAATTGTGCTTATAGTGCAATATCTTAACCAGAATTCCTTCTATAATTTCTCCTGGTTCTCTATACAGATGAGGCTCGAGGTCAGCGATGTGGTGTCCTCGTGCACTGTCTTGCCGGGATCAGCCGCTCAGTCACGGTGACCGTGGCCTACCTGATGCAGAAGCTCAACCTGTCCATGAACGACGCCTACGACATCGTAAAGATGAAGAAATCGAACATCTCGCCAAACTTCAACTTCATGGGCCAACTCTTAGATTTTGAGCGCACACTGGGACTGCAGAGCCCGTGTGACAACCGAGCTGCTGCACCATCACAGCCGCTTTACTTCAGCACGCCCACCAATCACAACGTCTTCCAGCTCGATCCGCTCGAGTCCACGTGAGACTAAGAGCACCACCGCCAAAGGTGCTTGATGATCCCAATGTGGCTTTCTGTCTTTTTCCTCTCTAAACAGAGGAGGGTTTTCCAGACGTTTTTATCACAGCTGGTGTAATATGCCAACTGTTGTGCATTAGCCAGTGATGCATCAGTGCGCTTTGGCCTGAAGCAGAAAGGCAGCTGCTGTACTATTGGGATGGAGAAACGCAGCTCTATGTCTCTCTCAGACTCTGTAACGTAGTTCCTACTTTCTATCTTCGTACTTGAGCATGTGAAGACTGTCATAATGAGGAACTTCTGGTGTGCCAAAGAGACTGAAACTGGACAGTTTTTTTTAAAAAGTAAAGAAAGACGTGTTATTTCTGTTTTTTTTTTTTTTTTTTTTTCTAGCACTTGCACCTTCACGTTTTTTCAGGTGTGCTCGTCTTGTCTTCAGTGAAGACCTGCCTGTTTTTTGGGGATTAAAAAACAAATCAAACACCCTCTTTAATGATGGCACAGTATAGTGTACTCCAGTTTGTTTGTGTGGAGACACTTTTACATAGTTTATACGTGTGTATATTATGGACATTATTATAACCCAGTATACCTGTTATTAAAAAAAGCAACAGGTACTGCATCTTTTTTCTTGTATTTTGTCATTTAAACTGAATATTGATTAATATTATCTATGAGTTTAATGCCAAAAAAGCAACTGAGTAGGATTTTGTGAGATCATATATGTGTATAATGTAATATATTTCATTTTCTTTGCTTTATGAACGAGCCGTCATCAGCCTTTGTTTTAAGTATCCTTCCACCAACTGAGAGTCACCTTGTTAACCCTGCCTTAGGTTTTCTGTACATAGGAGTTTCACTTTGTTCATTATCTTCTCCAAAAGACTCCTCTGTAAGCTTCTCTGTCACGAGTTGTCAGAGATATAAATTAACAGCACATTCATAAAGTATTGTTTAAACTCGTATCACTATGTGTTCAAATCGACAATATGGCTGCATGCTTATGATGAATCTAGAACCAGGAAGCCTTGATTACGTAAATTTTTTTCCGAATTAACATTTAGAATGATGGAACATCGACGTGAGAGGTGGTTGTATTTTTTGCGTTTTAGTATGATTCAAGGTTTCAGAGGTGTCGGCAATGTGTGAGACGTTCATTTGCCTCCGGGCTTCAGGGAAATTCTGTGAAAATGCAATTTTAAATGTCTGACTTGGAGTTAAACAGGAACTTGGTTCCCTCAAAGCAAAGGCCTGTTTTGAAGAAGGAAGATTCCACTTTGGGACTCATCCTTCCAACCCTACGAATGTAAAGAGATGATAAGTTATTAATAAATTGCTATTTTGTCTATTCAAACTTACTGACCTACTTCTTTGTTTTGTTCTTTGCCTGCAATCCAGCTAATTAGTTAATATTTATGATCTATGCATCTCACAATTTAGCATCATCAAGAAAGATTTCAGTGACAAGTTATAATACTATAATTATAATGTTATAACACTATATAGAACTAACTGTCCATCCGGATGACTAGAAAGTCGCGAGCTAACACTGACTAGCCTCATAGTTATCATATAATCTAATGATGACATTTACAGCATTTGGTGTTACAGGGCTTACAATTATCATTTTTATATAACGGAGTAATTGAGGGTTAGCTTAAGGCAGTGTTTCTCAATTATTTTCTGTTACGCCCACCCTAGCAAGAAGAAAACAATTCGCGCCCCCCCACCACCCACTTTCCGCCGCAACTATAAATTATAACTTTTTTCTATAATATAGTTACAGGTATATCTCTTCATTATATCGTATCCTTGTTAACATAAATAAAACAAAAAGAAAGAGATATAGTTCAACTTACAAGAATAACTTTTTTAACATTTTTTATTAGTCTGTAAAAGAAAGTGCATCAATTTGCCTTAAATTTAAAAATAATAATATCCTTGTTACATTTTGACAAACTTACCACACCATTTGCTGCTGAAAATAAAATCAATAAATAATTAATTCAAATTGACTTCAGAAACATTAACTCAGGAGCACAATATATAAACACTTTAACCTACAAAACAAGAACAAATAGAACAATTTGTGCTGATTTTTTTCTCAAAATGAGGAAGCCAAGATTAATGGCTACAATGAGCACGTTTTGCAGCTCACAGCTTCTCAAAGCGAGGTTTGAAGCATGACACTGCAACTCTCAGCTCCTGCTCAATGTGCAATGAGGGCGCCACTGCCAACTACTGGAGTGGATGTGCAATTACACTTTCTTGTAGTACGGCGGAAAAAAAGCATGTTCTCCTGGGTCACACGCGCCCCCCTCAGCATCCCATCGCGCCCCCCCAGGGGGGCGCGCCCCACTATTTGAGAAGCACTGGATTAAGGTTAAGAGCCCAGCAGTGTAGATTGAACCGTTGACCTTCAGATAAGTAACTCATCGCCTTCATCACGAAGCCACCATTGCTCTTCCTGTTTATCATGTTTATAATGATTTCTATAGTTCCTCGTTTAACGTAGTAATTAAAAGCAACTACAAATACACTTATATACACAAATACTCAGGGAGGCTCACACCTAGCAAGTTAAGGCAATAAGCTACATGGAACCAGACAGCTTTCTGTACTGCAAAAAGGTTCCTTGCGAGCAAGTTAATGTAAGCTGTATAAAACCTCCTAGTGATCTGGATCTTCTGGAAAATTTCTCGCTAACCATGTAGTTAGTGACAAGCTACTTTTAATTATCAAAAGATTTGTATGCATTATACAATACACCTCATATTAGAATAGCTATTAAATTAACAAATATGTATCCAAGGAAGTTTCCAGATAAAATATTACTTATTAATCAAAGAAGTTTATGATCCGTACACTAAATGGAGAAGATGGATTTTCAAACCAAAAGCAACATTTAACAACCAGAGTAGCCAAAAAGGTCTTAAACTAACTTGTGAAGGTTGTATGCAATGCCAGCTAACTGTACAAGGTTTGTAAACTGAATTAGATTGTTAGCTAGCTTGAGGGACATTCGGTATCTGATTCTGTGTTTTCTTCGCAGAAAATGTTATTATTTTTAATTTATTTGGACTTTTTGTGTTTTTTGTGTTTTTTTTGTAGAAATTATATATGTACCTAGCAAATAATTTACTGGCAGGTGTAGTAGACGAATAGAATACAACAGAGCTAACAGTCATGACATGTGTGCTGCTGATTCTGTATAATTGAATCACTAATGGAAAGGGGCCTGTTCAAAATAACAGTGTGGTGTTTATTTAGTAAGGTCATTCATTCCTTGAGAAAAAGATGCCAATTATTGCCCCAATTTAAGGAAAAAAGGCAGCAAATGTTGTCTATGCTGGTTATAGCACATTTTTCTCTGAAATTATGAGAACACTAGGTCATTCCAGACATTGTTCAGAAGAACAGTATTCCTTCTTTATATGTTTCCCCCTCTCCAATCAACTTTATAATTAAGGTACCGTATGCTGTTCTTCTGAACAATGTACCTTAATTAAAAAGCTGATTGGAGAGGGGAGACATATGAAGAAGTCTAGAAACTGACAGACTGCTCAGCCAAAATGACTGGAAATGCTTTAAAATGCAACCAAAATCTGAAAAGATGTGGAAGAAAGCAAAAAACCTACCATTTGATTGGATCGAAGTGGAGCCAAAAATGGTGAGGACTCAACCAACAATCAGCTCCAGAAAGATCAAAGAAGGTTTAAAGTTACTTGTAAGGTACTGCTACAATTAGAAGACGCCTATGTGAAGCCAAGCCATCGGTAAGAAGCTTCCACAAACTCCCACTGGTGAAAAAAGACATATGCTGAAGAGGTTACAATTTGCCAAAGAACACATTGACTGGGCTGAAGAGAAACATTTTGTAGACATGAAAATAAGATTATGCTTTTTGGGTCTAGTGGCCCCCAGACGACCCCAAACACTGAATTCAAACCACAGTACTCTGTGAAGCATGGTGGCTGAAGCATCATGATATGGTAATGTTTCTCATACTAAGGTGTAGGGTTTATTTATCGCATACCAGGGATCATGGATCAATTTGAATACATAAGAATACTTAAAGAGGTAGTGCTGCCTCATATTGAAGAGGAAACGCCCTTGAAATAGTCCTATCATCTTTGGCTGGAATACCTATTAACAAGTGCCGAAGTTGGTTGACTCCATGCAACACAGATATACAGCAGTTCTCCAAAAGAGTAGTTATGCAACTAAATATTATTTCAGTGAATCAAAGGAAAGCAAAATCTGACATTTTTCTGTTTATATGGTGAATGTTTGAACTATATATACTAGTATATATATATATATATATACTTATATATACATATATATATATATGGTGCCGTACAGTGGTGACTGGTACCTGGAGGGCAGGGAGCGCTGGGGTCTCATGCGCATTGAGCATCCACAATAATATTAATAATAATAATAATAATAATAATAATAATAATAATAATATTATATATATATATATATATATATATATATATATATATATATATATACAAAAATAAAGGACAGGACAAAGACTTTCTATTGAAACTCCATTTATCACTACAGATCTGTTTCGAGGGGTGGTGAAACCATCCTCTCTCTTCAGGTGATTATAGAGAATTCTTCTATAATCACCTGAAGAGAGAGGATGGTTTCACCACCCCTCGAAACAGATCTGTAGTGATAAATGGAGTTTCAATAGAAAGTCTTTGTCCTGTCCTTTATTTTTGTTTATTTGCTCTACCAAAAAGTATTGAGCACTCTCCTACGGAAGGATCTACTCAGAAAATCCTATATATATATATACATATACACACACACATACACACACATGCACACACACATACAGTCAGCCCTCTACTTACGAAAACCTCTGAATATGAAAAATCCAGGTTACAAAAAATATTTTTGCCCCCCTGTATACAAAACAACCTCTTCTTACGAAAAGTGCCAAACGCACCATTCAAAAATTCCAACAATGCGTGAGTTGCTCTCTCATTGGCTGTCTTCCAACATCCCCCCCTGCTGGCCTCCCATTGGTCAGGAGGGAGCTGAACTCTACCCATACTTCCTGTTTGTCACATGTGTGAAGGAGAGTTGAACAGGACTGTTGGCTCGTGAGTTTTTTTGAGAGTGATTATTGCAGTGTTATATTTCGTTATCCATCTTAGACCCCAAAAAATTGATTCCCGCTGACACCAAAAACAAGAAGCAGTCGAAGTATCAATCGAAGTGAAGCAGGAAGTAATAAAAAATATGAAAGTGGGATACAGTCGAGCAAATTCGCAAAGGAGTATGGCCGAAACTCCTCTACAATCGGGACGATATTGAAGCAGAAGGAGACCTTAAAAGCGGAGATACAGTGACGGAGACAATTATTTCGGAAAAAGCAACCGCCATATTTAAGGACCTCGTGAAAGAGTGTGGGGGTGGGCATGAGGGTTCTTCAGACCAGCAAACCCCGGACTTTAAAGCGTCGCATGGGTGGTTCGAGAGATTTAACAAAAGGTAAATAATTTTCTTTGACTTTTAACACATATTTCATAAATATTTCATACAAAATTGGTGTACTTTTATAATTTTTAAAGGGTTTATGGGATAGTTTTACGAGCCTTGGAACGAATCATGCATTTTACATGTGAAATGCACCTTGACTTCCGAAAACTCCAGGTTAATAAATATTATTATTTTTTTTTTTAAAAATAAGACTAGACATAGATAAGATAAATAATTAATAGTTAATTAATAATAGAAAAATAAGACATAGACTGCTATTTAAATTAAATATTACAATAAAGGCTCTGGAATTAATTAATTTTCTAAGTAGAGGGCCTGCTGTATATATATATATATATATATATATATATATATATATATATATATATATATATATATATATATATATATATATATATATGTATGAACAGTTTACTATTCACTTTTCTTCAATTATTTTAAAGGAATAACACAAATTTGATATATTTTTCTTCATTTTTAATTAGGAATAGAATCTGAAGTGTTTCCCATGCATTTGTGTTTGTGGAAATAAAAGCTATTATAAGGCTTCTGGATGTAATTCTCCTTTTTAAACACACTTCTATTATTTTGAACACAACTGTACATATTATTAGTTTTTCATTGAAATAAAGAAAACCCAACACACACACACTGACATGTAGCATGATGTTCTGAGGTGAAGTACATTTAAGATAATAAATCCTGGAAACAGGTCACGATCTGCAGGGACTGCTGGGTAACGGGGACAGGTCCTCTCTTGTGAATTTCTTGTCTGGAGATCAGCGTTCAGGGCACCTCTCTACAGGAAGTGGGCTGTAGGGGAACAAGCCAGAGTCCTGCTCTAACCCAGACTTTTTCCCATCTGCTGATGTCAGAGATAATCCCAGCGTAGGAGTGTAAAAAGATGGAGGGAAAGAACAGGGAATTGTTTCTGATGGATAAATGGAGGAGTTTGTCTAAAAGCCCAGCAATATCATGGACCTTATAGCTGAGAAGCAGTAAAACAAAAATTCCTGGAGATGATGAATGAGTTATATTATGCATGAGTTCCACTGAATTATGGGTTTTGATTGGTCAGAGGGTGTTTAGATTTACATGCTTGTTCTAATGTGTAATTGCTTCTATAGTAACCATTTGCAATTATTTGCATGAGACAAGTAATAAACAAATGTTAAAAATGTGTTGTATAGTTCTTGTTATATATTTGTAGATATGATAATGTTTTATGACCAGAGGCAATTATTAAAGCTAGTTAACAACATTAAAGTTATTTGCTGTAATCCTAGCATTTGAAAATATTTTTGAATAATACTGCATATATTATGTACCTTCCAGCTTTGGGGGAAACATCGTACTTATGCATCACAAAAATGTAAATGTGTATAACATTATTATCAGGAATGCTTTGTCTCAGCCTCTTTGCAAGGTAGGTGGCTAACTAGAAACCTTTTTCAAAATTAGCAAACTAGAAATATAGACAGCTCTGAAAAAAATGCTTGTTTGATTGCTGGAGTTAACATGATCTAAAAACGTTTTTGACCAGAAGTATATATGTTTATTTATAGTATTCATTCATTTTCTAAGTTGCTTAATCTTAATTAGAGTATCAAGGAGGCTGACACCCATCTCAGCCGACTCTGGGTGAGGGTGGGGTATACCCTGAACAGCTTTCCAGACCATCAAGGGCCAATACTCACACAACCATTCACACTCAAACCTAGGGGAGATTTGGCTCAGCCAGTTAGCCTAGTGTGCATGGTTTTGGACTGTGAGAGGAAACCAGAGCACCCAGAGGAAACCCACAATAGCACAGGGAAAACATGCAACTCAACACAGGAACACCCATGCTGGAATCAAACCAGGCCTTCTGGCTGTGAGGTGAAGAGCTAACCACTACGCCACAGTGCTACCCGTGATTTAGTTTATTTTTAGTAATCATATACAAATAGAAAATATTATTCAGAACGCGACCTAATAAGATAAAGATTATAAACTAAGCTAATGTTTCTCGAAGGGCTTTCATAGATTATGGAGCTAGCAAGATTTGTAGTTTTCTGACAAATCTTTGCATTTAAAAGTTAACACCATTAATAGAAATTGTACTTTTAAAATCCTGTAAGCAAAAAAGTACAAAAAAAGAAGGAAAACAATGAAGTATAGAGAATAGAAGTGTCTGTACAGTAAACCTGGGCTGGGTTTTAAGTTTGTTTCCTGGAGTCATAAACACTGATTTGGCAGGATTACTGCTCATCATCATCATTTTCTGTAACAGCTTCATCCTAATTAGGGTCACGGGGAGGCTGGTGCCCATCCCAGCCAACTCAGGGCGAGGGCAGAGTACACCCTGGACAGCTCGCCAGGCCATCGCAGGGTGGAAACACGCTGACGGCTTTGCAGCCTACTCTTATCGAAAGTCAGCAATGGTTCTTTTACATGCCTCACACCATAGACAGTGAGAGACATGGCCGGCCTTTGATAACCCAGTTAGCTGCACTGGGGGGGGATTACTGCTGATTATTTTATTCTAGAGATCTCAAAGAACACCTAAGATGTTTGAGTTTTAAAATTGCACCAGTTTTCTGTTTGAACAATAAAATATATTCCACACCCAGGGGCATATATCGTGTTCTACACCAGATGCTTGTTTGCAGTAAACGTGGCTCATCCGTCTGGTTTGGCTTTTACAATTATTGGTTGAGAATAAAATGTTGGAGGCCATGCTTTAGGACGAGGGTGACGGTTGTGTGAGTTTGTGGTTTTGTGGCATTTCAGAGGTGTGATGTTGTATATACAGCATTGAGTTGTTCAACGTTGGAACATCTTTCCACCTTGGACTGAAATTGTCTTCATTCTTCAGTGAGAATCAGAAAAGTACCATTTGGATGTGTGAACATGAATTTATGCTTGTACATTCAGCCTATACTGTGGGTATGACACAAAGCAGGGTGTAAACATTTGCGCTGTGTATTTTTTCTATGTGCAGCTCATGCATGAAAGACATGATGTTCTGCTTTTGCACAAAGAATAAAAAAAATAAAAATAAATAACATGAGTTCTGTTTATTTAAACCGATCACTATTACAAATTATAGCTGCTACAGACCGTTGCGATTTATATATCTGTGGGATATTCCATGTAATAGGCAGACCACTTCATGGTGCTCCACCAGGTGCCAGACTCTGTGTCCCTGTGTCTGTTTGTCACAATGCCCCACCAGCGTACCACATGACCTACACGCTCTGTGACATCATCATTTACTAATTGACCGGAACACTCTGGCACGCTATAATTAAAGGTACTGTAGTACATTTCTATTGAGATTTTCATTCAGAAGGTTTTTCAAACTGCGTGGGAGGAAATGCAATGTCGTCATGCAGACCTGTCACAGTTGTGCCCTACATCACCATAACTTGGAGTACATTTTTGGGGAGAAAAAAAAAAATCATGTGTTGGTGTAGGGTATGAGGATCCTTAAAATGCCTTAGTGACTGTCAAGCATAAATCCTGCATCTAGGATATTGAAGGCAGCAGTGACAAGTCCTCTATGGTTTAGCTAGTTCACAATACGACTCTCAGGTTTGTTTTGATTAGAACACTAACACTACTGTTTGTCTGTCTGTCTTCCTTTCGGCTTTTTCCCTTTTACTCAGGAGTCGCCACAGCGAACCATTTGATTCGCACGTTTGATTTGGCAGAGGTTTTTATGTCGGATGCCCTTCCTGTCACAACCTTTTTAGCAAGGGACAGAAACATGCTGACGACTTTGCAGCTACTCTTTACGAAAGTCAGCAATGGTTCTTTTACATGCCTCACACCATAGACAGTGAGAGACATGGCCCGCCTTTGATAACCCAGTTAGCCGCACTGGGGGGACAGTGACAACCTTGTGGAGAGTGGGACTCGAAACCCCAACCTTTGGATCAGCGATCCAGCGCCCTATACCACTAGACCACCACTGCCCCTAATGCTAACGCTAACACTACTGTCTGCTGTGTAAATCAGTCCAGCTGTTTCGAAAGGACATTCAGTGCATCAATGTTGGGATTCAAAATCAGCCAATAGGGTGTTTCATATGGACTTTAAATACAGTAATAAAGTAACTGGTGTGTAAATTCCGGTCTCTGGTTGAGTAGGAAGTACAGCTCAGCCTGGCATGTCCGTGCTATATTTGGTGTGTATGTTAATCCTGTGTGAAGAGTTTCAAACCCCATCATTCTCCAGTGACAGACTGCTTTTGCTGAGGATTTGCTTGTACCCCCAGCAATTTCCGGTCGTGTAGCAGCTCAAGTTTCAGCACCTCACT